>OZ025879.1:2358293-2665793 GCA_964019415.1 Ianthella basta
AGTAACTGCTTTAACCAGAGGAGAAGTTTGCATTCCTGGGATGAATGTTACACTAGAGTTCCATCCCATAACATGGCTGGGCCTGGAAATCACTTCTCCACGGCAACTGCAGTTGGATATAGAAAGGTCCTCACAGGTGGATGCACAACCAGCAGGTATGAAGCAGAACGGAGGAGATGATGGAGATATGCGGCTGCTGATATGTTCTTTGAATCTGTTTGTCAGTCTGGAGTGAAAGCATTGTGTCATATCGGTAACATAGATGGAGTTTCCATGTACTCTTGCTCTGTTATTGATGAATGTGATATTCACATGCAGCCAGTTCTTAACAAGTACTGGAAATTTGCTGTACTGGAGAAAGCATGAGAATGACTTAGTTTGTATCTGGACTAAGTTGGCATAAATAACACCACCATGAATGAAGGCATAGTTATTCACAAATTCCACATGGACATCGTCAGAGACTTGAATGTTACTTTCCCCAATAAGTGCGACTCCACCTCCATGTGAAGCTACACAATCCAGTACAAGAAAATCACTACTTTCCTCTATTTTTATCTTCGACTCATCTGCCACTATCCTCTGGCTATTGCCACCACAAAGCACAAAGAAGTACCCAACCACCTGCACTGTGATACTTTGCATATATACCAATCCATGTCCAGCTGACACCTTCTGTACTTCCTCATCAGAATCATGAACTCTGTTTACCTTCCCCATTCTTTGTAGCTCTTGTTGATGCCATGTTTCTAGAAGTTGCTTACGACGTCGACCCTCTGTCACTACCTCTTGCCACTGAGTTTTTTGTGTCTGTAGCACATCACGATTGCTATATTGTACTGTAGTAGCAGTGAACTGAATTGTATTGTGAAAACCCTTTCCACTCATTGGAATAGCATCCACTGCAATAGCCTGGCCAAATACAGCCGTGTTGTTGCTGAAGACACACCCTGTCACCTCCAAGCTGCACTTATCACTGCTTTGAATGTGTACTGACAGTCCACCTCCAGTGGCCCCAACAGCTTGGTTATGAAAGAAGGCTGACTGCAACACCCTTGCGCGTAACATATATACCCCATTGTTATGTTCTGTGGTGTTAAACCCAACATGAACTCCTCCACCCATTCTTCCCTGGATGTTAGATTGAAGTAGGATGTTGTGCACAATGTTAGTTTGTATAAGAGATGCAGTAGCTTTACTTTGTACAACAATAAATGCGTTATTACTGTAAGGAATTTCTTGAAACATGAGGCACATTCCTGCCCCATACTTCATGGCTCGGTTACCGATTATGTGCCCTTTCTGAAAGGTGGCATTGTTATTGTGACTATCGTCTCGATACTCTACAAAAACACCACCTCCACTTTCTGCCCAATTGAAGGCTACTGTTGTTTGTTTGTATGTCAACAGTATTCTCGACAGACCATAGTGAGAAGTACACAGAAATGCCTCCTCCGAATGTACCATGATTGTACGCAAAAACAGATCTTGCTATTGATACCCTGTTTCGTAGACTATATAGTGGAAGCCTTTGTGCAAAAGTAACACTTAGGCCAACTCTCCTCGATGGTGGTGTTACTAATGAGATCAGTGACTGGCTGTTGTAAGTGTGGTTCACTATTTGTTCATACAACCAGTGCCATAATTTAGGTAACACTGCGGTTGCAAAGCCAGGCCAAATTCTGCAGTGAGACACTAGACTGTGGTCCACATTTGTCACAGTGCTTTTTGCTTTTTTTCCCTTTCCTTCCATCTTCATCTGAATTCTAATTCCGGCACTAATAGTGCTCTTTGTTGCCATATTGTGTTCTGTGGGTTCTTCAGTAATGGTAGTTGTGTTTTCTTCACAGAATAGTGGTGTCTTTGATATTGGTCTAAATGCCGTGTCAAGTTTCCTTTGCCACCCACTAACCACAGAGATATTCTTTAGTGTGATAGTAGAACTCTCGCTTTCAAGTATAGCTGACACGCCCCCTGCTCTGGAATGGTAGGCACCACTGTCCAGGATGGCCACATTTGACACTGCCAGCTTGTGAGTACCAGGGTACACCATTATTGATATGCCATAGTAGTCACTTGGTGGTGTGACAGACTGTGGTGAATTGTAACCCTGCCTCAAGATTCCCACATTGGTAATGGATGTGTTTGTTTTGCATTGTTTGTTCCTGCAATTGCCACAGAAGATGGCCATTGAGATTGCATTACCCCATCCATTCACCTGTAAGACATAGATGTTTCTCAGATGTACACCGTTCAGTGGCTGATTGCATCCGATGCCATCACTGTTGGTGTGCTCAGTGAGAATGAGTTCAACATCTCGTATTGTAACATAAGAGCACCTGTCAAAGTACACAGAATAGAACTTAGCACCGGTCTTTTTACCAACCTCTTTTTGACGTCCTCTGCAATTGTGAAACCTCAGCCCTTCCACTGTGATGTATGCTACCTCTCTGAATGCTAAATGTGATCCATTGACACACCGAACCACAGGTAGCATACTACCTCCAATACAGTACCCTTGTATGTGTATGCTTACCAGATTATTGAATGGTGATGTTTGGATATGGCCGTTCAGTAGCCCCAGTTCATGAGTACCACAGCCAATGCGAATTGTAGAATAATTTTGAACATGGCTGAAGGCATAGAACAGGCTTCTGCAAGGAACCACTGAGGTGGAGTGCATTGTGTCATGGCTCCAACATGTGTGGTCATCCACACCTTCTTTCTCAACCCGTATCTCCTTCCATCCCTCTGGTAGTGATGAGCACAGTAAGGGCGTCCATGTGCTTGCTAGCAACAAGATTGCTAAACAGTGGATTGTGTGTGATTGCATCTCTCGGATGCAGGCACACCTGCAGCAAGGGAAGGAGAAGGTTACATTCTCTTCACAACTTCTCAAGGATCTGTATTGCCTTACCTTTGCCCTCAAGAGATGTCCTTTAGTCCACCGCTATGAAATGATTTATCACTTTCCTCAGGATGTAGTACTATGCTGTTGTGAATACTCTGATTTCACTGTGTGATACCACTGGTGTGTTGAGAGGACAACGTTTTACAGTATATGGTGATCGCAATTTATAAAATAGTGAACTAGCTACATATAAGATATTTCTGCATGGTGTGATGCCTTACCTTTGCTTTTAAGAATTCACCTGCGAAGTATCACCTGCCTCTGACACAGTACTTTCTGATGCTATGTAGTCTTGAATGTGCTACAGTAACTATGTGTGTATATATCTGCTGTTGAGTGCTGTTTATACATTAATGTAACAATAGTCCTGTCAATATGTTGTCCTATTTCACTTTCTAGTATGTCCTTCTCTGATTGTGTGCATGTTGTGTACTCTATGTTTCATGTTCAGTTGTGATGCATGGGCCCATTCATCAACCCATCAGTCTGTAAACATGATATTGAATGGAGTTCAGTAGAGGTGAATTGGGCATTGACTATCAGTCGGTTCTATGAAAGTTCTTTCAGTGATCAATAGTGACCCACAGGGTATACAGTATGTGATAGGTACAGTGCATGCACACACAATATGAATGTTCAACCAGGTACTGTAGGTGTATGGTGCCTACAGTACTAGTGCTTTAGCCCATCTCTTGCCATCACATGAAGCTTTTGATGAAATGTACAAACGGAAGAATGTGTCTTGAGTACGTAAATATGTGGAATTGTTCAGTGGTACCTGAAATATGATAGAATAGAGGTTCATTACCATGTCCATTGTAGATTGGGGAGATGATTTTGAGCATTATGAAACATGTGGTACACTGTTCTTTGATCATGCATGATTTGTTTTTGTTTTTTACAACTGAAGAAGGCCCTCTTGAGGCCGAAATGTCTTGTAACAAAGAACAGTGTATGTACCACATGATTCAACGCTCAAAATCATCTCCCCTACTGTATCTACTTGAAAATATGCAGCAATATTCCAAGAGTGTTGATAGCAGCCAGTGAGATCCCTGGCTTATTCTACTTCTTTCTCCTGTGCAGAGAGCAACTGATGATTGCATGGGTCTTTTTGTGTTTCTTTGTTGGCAACGACTTCCTGCCTCACCTCCTGTCCCTGGAGATTCGGGAAGGTGCCATTGACAGACTGATATCTTTGTACAAGACAGTGGTACCTATATCAGGGGTGAGTGTGGGTGTGTAGGTGACAGCAGCAGCAAAGCATCATGCTTGCACTGATGAGTAGTGGATGCAATGTTCTCCCCTGGAAATAGTTTAAGAAGGGCGACTGCTAGTCATGTGAGGACTGGCTAGTGGATGGTGGAGTGCGGGAGAGGGTGTCAGCTTCCTTTGCACAGCACAGTAGAGAGGATGCATGGAGAGCTTTGTGACACAGAATGTAATGCATGCAAGCCTGTGCCACATGACTAGTGTCACTGTGGGGGCAGGTGGGGGACAGGAGGGTGGGTGGGTCAGGTGGGTGGGTCAGGTAGGTGGGGCAGGTGAGGGGACAGGTGGGTGGGACAGGTAGGTGGGACAGGTGAGGGGAACAGGTGGTAAGACAGGTGGAGGGATAGGTGGGTGGGATGGGCGGGTGGGGACTGTTTGGGAACAAGTGGAGGGACAGGCAGGGGGAAAGGGGACAGGTTGGAGACAGGTGAGTGATAAAGGTGGGGAGATGCTGTGGAGATGTGGTGTGATAAGATGGAATTGAGCTCTAGACTGATATTATAATATAAACATGGAGGCAGAGTAGTGATCTGGGCATACAGTGGCCCATGCAGCATTCTGTGTGTACTCTTCTACTAATGTGTGGTGGGACAGGTGGGCGGAACAGGTGGGCGGGACAGGTGGGCGGGACAGGTGGGTGGGACAGGTAGGGTACAAGTGAGAGGGAACAGGATGGGGGCAGGGGGGACAGGTGAGTGGTAAAAGTTGGGAGATGCTGTGCATGGTATCACAAGATGGAATTCAGCTCAGCTACGGCATAAACCGTCACCAGGTCCTCTTTTGTGGACTGATGATGTTATATAAACATGGAGGCAGGGTAGTGGTCTGGGTATACAGTGGCCCGTGCACCATTCTGTGTGTACTCTTCTACTGATGTGTGCACCAATGCACTGTCCTGTGTAGGGCTACCTCACTGAGAATGGCAGGGTCAATCTGGCCAGAGTACAACTCATTCTAACAGGTGAGTATCACATCACATCACACTCAGACAGTACCCTGCATCACAACACATATGTTTATTAGAAAAATTGAGTTTTGTTGTGCTAGCAATGAGTTAGAGCTAGTGTCATTTAAAACAGACGTTTCTGGTATGAATGTTGTACAATGATATTAGGTGTTGCTCTGTGATTTATTGGGAGGTAGTCACCGATGTACTGCGTACATGTACTTCAGAGGTTGGGACTCTGTATGCTGTAATGTACTGTAGATTGATCCAGAGGTAGTCCTGCAGCTTTGGTGACGTCGTGGCTTGACTCTTATACGTGGTCATGTCATCTTGTCTTTATTGTGGCCACTACTGTTACAGAACTTGGCAAGGTGGAAGATGAGGTCTTCAAACGAAGGAGGGAGACAGAACTTGATTTCAAGAGGAGGCAGAAAGAGAAGCGGAAGAGACAGAGACTTGTGAGCTTCCCACTATATGTGTATGCATGCACATCTCATGATTTATGGGATTTGTTTGTGTCTGTATACTGTAAATAATTATGTACACGAATGTATACCACTTTTCTCAACCTGCGAACCCAATTACAGGCAGACGAGTACAGAGCTCCTAGGTGGGAGCGCAGTGGTTTCTCTGCTCCAAGAGTAAGTCAGTGCCATACCCTGGTCCCATAGTGACTAAGCATGCTAACAACCTGCTGTAGTATTCTGTGTGAATGTGGTCACTGAAGATGAAACACAGCGCTTTGAATAGAGATGGATGCACACCAGTTGTAGCGTACTGTATGTGGAAGAGTCATTCCCTAGCTCATGCAGTGTAGTCGACTACCTTATGGCTTGCATGGTATCCAGCAGTCATCGTTGACTGTGCATCCATGTAGTGTGCTGTGCTGATCATGGCTTCACTATACAGTATGTATTTCATACAGCCAGTCGATGGGCAAGGTGTTGGCAGGACAACCAGTGGCATGGGCCTGAGGCAGGAGGCGTACCAGGCAAGGATGCACAGCATGTCGAGTCGAGAGGAGCCCAACCTTGCTAACCAGGCTGCAGCCTCCAGCCTGAAGGGGTGGCTGAAAAGGAGTAGTGGAAGTAGTGGACCCGATGCAATCCAGCGCACTTTGAGTGCTCCTTCTTCTTCTGTGTCTCGGTGGGGAGGAAGAGAGGGGGGCAGTGGGCTGGGACACAAGAGGCCCAGCAGTGCAGTGGAAGAAGACAGTGATGACGAGGAGCCAGAGGATGATGTGAAGTGAGTTGTATGGTGCAGTACAGTGCCATAGTCCATGTACAACTGTATGCATTTGTGTATGATGCCCATGTTTGCCTCCTCAGACTGTGGGAAGAAGGCTGGAAAGAGCGCTATTACATCAACAAGTTTGGTGTCCCTTCTGGTGATGTGGAATTTCGCAGCAGAGTGGTTGAGGCATACACGCAAGGGCTCTGCTGGGTCTTTGCCTATTACTACCAGGTGTGAAGTGTGTGTGTGTGTGGGTGTGGGTGGTGTGTGTGTGGTGTGGGTGTGTGTGTGTGGGTGGGTGGGTGGTGTGTGTGTGTGTGTGTGGTGTGTGGTGTGTGTGTGGTGTGTGGTGTGTGGTGTGTGGGTGGTGTGTGTGTGCATGCGTGCGTGCACGTGTGTACACACATGTATGTGTGTTGATGGTAGGAGTTTGAGGACTGAAATTTTGCCCCTTGCTGAGTGGCTTCCTGTTGCTTCCTCTCTCCCAGGGATGTCCCTCATGGAAGTGGTTCTACCCTTTCCACTATGCTCCATTTGCTTCTGACTTCAGGAACATTGCACACCTGAGGAATGACTTTGACCCAGGAACTGAGCCTGTGAGTGGTAGAGAAGGAGCATGTTGGGTCTTGGGACATGAGGTTAAAATTATCTTTGTTAATGCTCCATCCCATCTCCCTTTACTACACACACACACACACACACACACACACACACACACACACACACACACACACACACACACACACACACACACACACACACAACAACAACAACAACAACAACAACAACAAACCCCACAGTTCAGACCTTTGGAGCAACTCATGGGAGTGTTTCCAGCTGCCAGTTCTAGCTTCCTCCCACCGTCGTGGAGAGATCTGATGAGAGAGGCGGTTTGTGCATAATGTGTTTTGTGCAGTGTATTCAATAGTGTGTGTGTTATGTGCTGTGTGTTATGTATGCAGTGTTGTCAACCTGCACTGGTTTGGTCCTCCATGCAGGACTCGGCTGTCATTGACTTCTACCCGACGGACTTCAGGGTGGACCTGAATGGGAAGAGATTTGCATGGCAGGGTGTTGCCCTCTTGCCTTTTGTGGAGGAGAGTAGACTCATTAAGGCACTTGAAGATGTCTATCCAGATCTGAGTCCCTCTGAAAGTGAGTCTGCTGTGTTTGAGCCTTGGCCAACAGGAGACTCTGAAGTACATCAGATTCTTCATAGCAAATGGAGTCAGTAGTTGATTGTTGTTATGTGCACTAAATGACAGGAGTGAATAGATCGTGAGCAATGTATGTATCTGCGCACGTAATGTTATGTCCCCTACTGGAGGAGTACTGCTTCTTTTTGTGTGGACTGCATTCCACTTTCAGTTCATGTTGCAAGTACTGTAACTTGTTCATGGGTTCAGGTATAGTATGTATACTACATGTACTCTTTCTCTTTCTCTTCTCTCTCCCTTCTTCCCCTTGCACTCCTTACCACTTTGTCTTCTTGTTTCCTTCTCTACTGCTGCAGTCAAACGGAATAGCCTTGGCCACAATCGGTTGTTTGTCCACCATGGCCACTCCTCCTTCCAGTTTCTCTGCTCAGTCTACGAGGACTACGACTCCGCCTCCTTTGCTGCCTCATTCAAGCCGGTCTCAGTGAACCCCAAACTGACTCAAGGCGTGTCAGGTACAGTGGAGCCAGATGATGCAAAGGAGAACACACCTCCTGGGAAGTGAGTGATCTGCTAGCATCCACAAATCTCAGTGATGTAATTTCTATTACAGGATGAATGATGTTGTGAAGTAATTGCACAATACACTGCTGTAGGACTATACATATAGATGTGCTTCTTTCTCTACTTACCTCATGCCATTTCTTTTGCTTGCTACATGTGAACACATACCACACATCACACAGCACAATGCCCCCGCCTGGTCCACTTCCTGGCATAACACCACTCAAGAACAATCAAGTTGTATGGTGAGCCAGTTACACCTCTTGACTCCTCCTCCTGTCATGCTGGTGTTAACTGATCATTCTAATCAATGCCTACTGATTATTTTGCTCAGTGTCAAATACAAAGAACCAGAATTCCCTGATGGTTATGTGTTTCGGTCAACCCTTCTTCCAAATGTTGTGTAAGAGCACTCAGATTGCATGATATATCTCCCTATGTATTTGGGACGTACCATGGTGTTTGTATGCGGCAGTCTATCCATTCCTCTGGTGTTACCTTGTCCTTTTAGGATGCCTTCACGAACACTTAAACCAACTGACAAAGTGGGATACTTCAGGCCTCAGCTTGGTTTCACACCTCCCGATCAGTCTCGCACTTACAGTACTCCTAAAAATGTGCAGCGTTTCATCAGCAGTTCCTTGTCAGACCCCAAGTCATCCCACCAACCCCCTCAGGGCCACGGCTCACAACAGCTCTCCTGGCAGTCATTTGAGGAGCCACGGCCTGTACCACAGAGGGCGTGGTCAATGCAGGCCCCACCCCATCCACGCCCAAACTACCCCACATACAATGATGGCGGTAGAGGAGGATTTGGTAGCCAACCACCCAGAGGTCAACATCACAATGGTGAGTTATCACTGTGGGTACATGCTCTGTTGCTGACACAAAGCCAGACCCTTCCTCCTCCACTTGCTGTGTACTGCACAGTGGTAAAGCACACAACACAGACTTCCTCAATGCCATTTTCAGCTGGTGGTTGAAGGCAGGACTTCCCCTGTAGCTATGACTGTATGTAGTTAACATAGTCATTTTGACCCCACTTCATTCTCTAGAGTGGATTATAAAGCGCCTACATACGTATGTATTGATTAAATCATAGGAGAATGTGTTTGGCCTGCATACCCTTTATCCAGTACAATGTAGGCTCAACAAGGTTGCCGTGAGGGATGATCTAATTGGTAACACACAATGCACCAGTCTCTATATAAAGTAGTAAGGTTTAAGAGATCCATTCATCAGGTTGTCTAGTAACTGAGTTGCACGTGTTCCATTGTATGTAGCAAGGTCGCACTGTATGCAGACACTACCCCACATGCAAGGCCACATTTCAGTAGTGCTAAGTCTTATCAACAAATGTTGAATGATTATCTCTTTATACATCCATGCAGCGTGGGCACCTTATCCTCCTATCCCACCTCCTCGTGGATGGCAAGGGAACCCTCCACAGACTTATCAACCTAACTATGGCAGACAGCCCAACAGAAGATGGAACTGACTCTTTCCATCATGATGACATACTGTATTTGGATGCAATGTATCTTTCACGGCGTTATAATATAATTTACTCTTATGTGCATATGGATGTACGGCATATTTTGTTGTGATCTCAAATGCATGCACTATAGGAATTATCATAAATTATGTACATTGATAAGTTAGCTATAGACCTCAATTGCATATTGTTGCTGCTCATTGCATGCAATAATTATTATTGTGCAATGAATCCTGAAGACGCATGTGATCAGTGTGCTATAGGCCTATATTATACTGTATAATAACAGTACACATAATAGGCTGCTTTAGGTGGTGTCTGCCTGCCCTAGCTTGCAATTGCAATCATAATTATTATTCTGTCTGTATATAAAGAGTTGCATTGCTTTGAACCTGGATATGCAAACAATTTATATGGCAATTGAGAGGACACATTGAACTAGGAGACAATGAACAAGGATGGAACTACGTAGGAGCTAGGAGTGCAGCTGCACAAATGACTGTCCTTGCAGACTCATGCACATTATTATGCAACTTCAAACTTGAATGATTCAATGTATGTATGTAATGTACAATGTACAGTAATTGTACTGCCATGTTCAAGTTCCATGGTATCTACATCTACATGTCATGCAACAAACTCATGTTAGCTAGTGGTGATGTTATGTGTATAAGTACCAAGTAATTGTGAGTTGGAAGACTACCTTTATTGCTACATGTTGGTGCTGTCCTCTTCCCCTGGAATGTACTGATTGTCAGTTGTACTAGTACCAGTTGCAGTTGCAGTGACATCGTCCTGAGGCAGTCCAGCACGCAGCTCTGTTATGTTAATTAGCCCTCCCAGTCTTTGCCTTGGGTCCTCAATGAGTAGTGACTCATTTAGTGGGGTTTCTGGTTCGTTTCTCTTCCAGCACCGTTTGGGTGGATACTTCACTCGCACCTTATGTATGACAAGCCCAGCTAAGTATATGAGGGGTAGGTAGATGAGGATCAGCTGAATGATGCTGCATGCCTGCTTGTAGGGGAGAGTGGTGCTCTCCTTGCTCTTGTGCATGCTCAGCAATAGGATAAGTGCATAGTCAGCAGTAATGACCATATCCACGGTGTTAAGTAACTGCTCATTGTAAGGCTGGCAAGCAGCTATCATTAACAGAAAGATGAGTGCAGTGAGAAGCTGAATGAAGAGTGCATCCTCTGCTCTTGGAGTGAAGATGACTGCAGACAGCTGTATGATGCAGAAGAACAGAAGGAAAGATGCAAAACAGCGGCACCTATCCTTGTAGCAGCCTTGCAGGACATTCACAAAGTGGTACACCCATCGGTCTGTATAGACATTGCTGCAGAATGTTGGTATGAACTGGAATTTCTTAATGCATTTAATCTTTGAGTAGAATATCAGTCTTCCGACAAGTTGTGGAAAGAGTGGTAAGGAGAGGAGAAGAACTGATGGTAGTAGCACAAACATCCCAACAATGATAATAGCTGGAATGAGAGCAGCAATGTGATCAGCAGAGCCGTAGTGTGTTGTCCCTTGCCACCACACCCTACTCTCTGTTGTTCCATCATAAGCTGTGATGGTCTGCCTCACCAGGATGTAGGCTGAAGTGACCATGAACCGTGTGAATCCCAGGATGACAAAGTCTGCTAGTGCTCTGTCGTAAGACCTCTCATTTGATATCTTGGTCTTCCACTTCCGCAGACGTCTCAGACATTGATCAACTGGGTGGCAGCAAATCCATTTTTCTGCTGAGCGATCGAGAACAACAAGGATTATTGTGACTGTGAGGGGAAATAGTCCAATGGCATAGTTGAGCAGCAGCATATGTAAAGTGGACAGGCTTGCAGTGGGAGTGAAACAATAGGGAGAAGTACTCCAAAGAACTCAAGGTTCCAAATGCCATAAAGAAAGCAATATAGTTTCACAAACCACATATAGCCCCACAACCCAATCTCCATCTCTCCTCTGATGTTGGAGAAGCTCAGTAGCTGTGCAAATAACAAGAACGAATTGAGTTTTCCTGAGATGAGGTCCACATTGAAGGTCAACATGAAGGCCAAGAGGATCAGCATAGGCAACCACTCACTGACAATCCAGACAATTATTCCAGCTCTGCTCAAGGCTCCATCACATGCAGTACACACTCCGTTGAGTCCATTGAGGTTGGCTGGCATACTGTGTCCTTCCATGCATTCACCACACAGTACCCCTCTGCGGTTGTTCGGAGCACACAAGAGGTCCTCCAGCAATTCCATTGATTGGTTCTGAGGAAGAGGCTGCACTGAAGGAGAACAGTACCCCGGTGGACAGGGAGCTGTGAAGAACCTCAGCCCATTACAAGTGTATTGTGTTGTGCTGTCTGATTGAAGGTACCCTGCCCAGTGATCCTTGTCAAGAACTGCATGGAAACTGTCTTGTTTGCACTCTAGTATGCCTTGTAGTCCAATGTTGGCACAGATACATGTCCCAAGGTTGTCTTCATCTGTGTATATGTAGCCTGGAGGACAGCACTGCATTTCAATGTCCACTTGTATCAGGAGATTAGTGTTGTCCACTGACTGAAGAGTCAGTTTAGCGTTCCCATGGAGTTCTAAGCTATTGGCCAAAAATATTGATGTCTGGTTAAATGGAGTACCATGAAGGATGACTCTGAAATCAGAGGTGAACTTTGAAAAGGGATTAACTTTGAATGAAAAATTCCAAGGAATTACCTGTACAGTAAAGACAGAGCTTACAACATTCCCAATATCGTCAATAACTGCCCCAAATAGTGGAGTAGTTTGTTTTCCTGGGATGAATGCCTTTGTCTGGTGTAGTGTACTGGAGTTCCATCCTAAGACATGGCTGGGCCCAGAAACTATTTCTCCATGGTAACTGCTGCAGTTGGACTCCTCTGTAAGTTGCTCACAGGTGGATGCACAACCAGCTGGTATGAAGCTGAAAGGAGGAGATGATGTGAATATGTGATCATTTGTATTGGTTCTGCTACTATGTTCTTCAAAACTGTTAATGAGTCTGGACTGTAAGCATCCCTTTATGTCAGTGACATAGATGGAGTTTCCTTCTGCTCTTGCCCTGTTGTTAATGAATGTGATATTCGTGCCCCCCCAAGGTAAAGGTGAATATACAATTTGTAATGCGAATTGGAGAAAACATGAGAATGAATTAGCTTGAAGCTGAGCAAAGTTAGCATAAATGGCACCACCACGATTGAAGGCATAGTTATTGTCAAATAGCAAGTGGACTTCCTCAGAGATTTGTATGTAACTTTCTCCTATTAATGCAACTCCGCCTCCATGTGTAGCTACACAGTCCAGTACACGAACATCACTGTTCATCTGTATGTCCATCTCAGCATCAACCACCACTATCCCTTGGCTAGAGCCACCACAAGACACAAACAAGTACTCCTGCACAAATACTTTAACAGCTTTCATGTAAACTAATCCTTGTCCAGACGGCATTATCTGTACTTCCTTATCAGGATCATAACATCTGCGGCTTTTCTGCAGCATTTCTAGCTCCTCTAGCCATGCTCCTGGAATCATTTGTAAGTTGTTGTCTTTCATCTGCCATCGAGGTTTTGCCATCTGTACCAAGGTAGGATTTCTATAATGTTGTATTGTATTACCATAGAGGTGAATTCCTTTGTACAGCCTCTTTCCTTTGTTTGGAAAGGCCTCCATTGCAATAGCCTGGCCGTATGCAGCTGTGTTGTTGACAAAGGTGCATCCAAACACCACCAAATTGTACCTACTGTCAGAGTAGGTCTGATCATTTCCATAGTAGAGCACAGACAGTCCACCTCCGGCGGCCCCAACAGCTTGATTATGGAAGAAGGTAGCCAAACTCATTTTCACCACATTGGTAATTCTGACTTTGCTAGTTGCAAACCCAACATGAATGCCTCCGCCCATTCTGCTCTGGATGTTGGACTGAAGTAGGATGTTGTGGGTAATGCCAGTACTTTTTATAGTTACATCATTTTTTGAAGCAGTGTCTTGAAAAATGAGGAAGAACCCTGCCCCATATTTCATGGCTTGGTTACCAATTATTTGCCCACTTACAAAGCTGAATACGTTCCTGTCATTGTTGTCTTGAAAATCTACAAAAGCACCACCACCGCTTTGTGCCCAATTGAAGCCTACTGTTGTTTCTATTATTCTAACATCATTAAAATGACAAAATTGTGTAAAGGACACACAGAGGCCACCTCCAAATTTCCCTCGATTGTATGCAAGAACAGATGCTGCAACTAAAACTTTGTTTCGAATGGTATCTTCCATGAATGTAATCTCTAGTCCCACTCTCCTTGATGGTGGTGCCACTACTGTGTTTGGTATTTGGCTTGCAGTGTAAATGCTCTTAACTATATGTTCATATGACCAGTGCCATAATTCAGGTAACACTGTAGTTGCAAAGCCAGGCCAAATTCTGCAATTAGACACAAGACTGTGGTCCACAATTACAGAATTTTTATTTGCTCTCCTGTTCAGTTGAATTTGTATTCCGGCACTGATAGTGCTATTAGCTACCTTATGTTCTATAGGTTTGTCATTAATGAGGCTTGAATTATTGCCACAGTAAAGCAGTGACTGTGATACTGGTTGGAATCCTGTGTCAAGTTCCTTTTGCCACCCACTGACCACTGAGATATGTCGTAGCATAATATTGTTCAGCGTGGCATAGAGATGAAGCCTAACAGAGATCCCCCCTGCCCTGGAATGATAGGCACCAATGTCCAGAATGGCCACATTTGACACTGACACATCGTGAGAACCCATGTATACATCTATCAAAATGCCATAGCAGTCACTTGGTGGCACGACAGATTGTGGTGATTTGTAACCTTGTCTGACAATTCCCACATTGGTAATTGATATGTTTGCTTCAGTCATTGCTGTGGCAATTGAAATGGCATTACCCCATCCATTTACCTGTATGATGTAGACATTGCTGAGATGAATTGAGGTAACTGGTATGTAGCATCCAATACCATTACTGTTGGTATGCTCAGTAAGGAGAAGCTCAACATCTCGCATTGTTACATTTGTGCACAAGTAGAAGTACACAGAGTAGAAGCTAACTGTTGTTTGGCCTTCCTCTTGTTGAGGTCCTCTGCAGTTGTGAAATCTTAGCCCTTCCACTGTGATGTTTGCCGCCTCTCTGAATGCTAGATGTGAACCATTGACACACTGCACCACAGGTAGCATACTACCTCCACTACAGTACCCTTGTATGTGTATACCTACCAGATTATTGAATGGTGATGTCTGGGCAAGGCTGTTCTGCAGCTTTAATTCATGGGTACCACAGCCAATGCGAATTGTAGTATAATTTTGAACATGGCTGAAGGCGTAGAGCAGGGTCCTACAAGGGACCACTGAGGTGGAATGCATTGTGCCATGGCTCCAACATGTGTGGTTGTCCGCACCTTCTTTTTCAACCCTCAGCTCCTTCCATCTCTGTGGTATTGGTGAGCACAGTGAAAGTGTCCACATCCTTGCTAGCAGTAAGACTGCTGCACAGTAGGTTGCGTGCGATGCCATCTCTCCAATGTGAGAGCACCTGTAAAAGGGATAGTGCTTAGAATACACATGGCTTGTAAACTAACTGTGAGTTGTTCATTGATGATGCCTTACCTCTGGCCTTGTCTTCCACCACCTGTGAAGTGCTGCTTGCCTCTGAAGTAGTACAATACTGTGTGTGCTTGGATGTGCTGCAGTCAAATCTTATAACACCACTGCTGTTGCGAAGGTTTGTTTGTGATTAATGCATCTATACTCCTGTCTCTATATAGCCTTTCAGGCCACTTTACTTTTGTGTACATCATTCTTCTGTGATAATTGCTTATTGTGTTTTGTGTTGTGTACTCTGTGTTTCATGTTCAGTTGTGACATATGGGCCCATTCATTAACCCATCTGTGTGTAAACTGATATTGAATTGAGCTGAATAGCAATGAATTTGGGAATCAACTATCAATAATTTCTATTGTAAGGTATCATGTGTCCAATCGTCTTGAGTTAAGGGGCAGAGATTGCCCCTTTAAATTGGCCGTGTCTGCTCGTACTGTACATCAATGGCTACTGTAAACTTGTACACTCTGCTGCCATCATAATAGACTCTAACTGGCCCCGATCTGAAGTAGGGCCGTATATAACATCTTGGGTTCTCAGTCACAGCAGAGCATCCACTGTATCGAAGTTTTTCTTGCTTAACTAAGTGGAATAGTAAATAAATTGATGATCAAACTAAGATTCGCTCAGCAGCATCTTGCTGAGGCAAAATTTAAAGGTACACATTGAGGAGGATTGGAGAAGGCTTGGAGGTAATTGATTCCAGATGAAGGGGGCATTTACAAAATAGGAGAATCAAAAAGAATGAACACGGGATTGGGGAATTGTGAGTGAGTAAGCGTGAGATCTGAGGGTTCTACTTTTAAAAGCGGAGCAATCAGAGAACGTGATGCAGTCGATGCTACGGATGATCTTAAATGTCTGGCACTGGTAAAGAAGTAGATGCCGCTGATGAGGAGTGAGCCACTGGAGGTCATGGCAGGAGTCCAGGTAGACCAACAGTTTCGTTGCTTATCCCATCTAGCTCCGCTCGTTCATCTAGCTGCCTGCCTCTGCACCTTCTCTATGGTGTTGATGTGTTTTTGTTTGTAAGGTGCCCAGACAGGAACAGAGTACTCCAGAATGTGACGCACCAGTGCAGCATATGCTCCCATCTTGGCATCTCTGCAGCAACCCTGCATTGTCCTCCTCAATGAAATAAGGATGCAAGAGGCCTTGGCTGTCACTTCAGAAGTGTGGTCTCCCCACTTCAGCTTGTTGTTGATGGTGACACCCAGATGCCTGAAGGCATCCACTCATTCAAGGGTGTTGTTGTTGATGCTGTAGGTGAAAGAGGGGAGCTTCTTCTTCCATGTGATGCACGTCACTTTGCATTTCCTGGTGTTTAAGGGGAGCTGCCACCTCTTGACACCACCTGGAGAGCCTGGTGATATCCTCCTGAAGAGCAGCACAGTCCTGGTGGGTTGAGACCTGGCGGTAGATTGTGCAGTCATCTTGCTCATTACTTTCTGTGTCTTCCTCAAGGGCGCCTTCCTGGAACCTCACGTACCATTGTACACTATCTTCGTTACTCTACCGCTACTAACCTCCTCAAATCTTTTCTTCCAGTTCTGCTGCCATCTATTCACCAAATCCAAAACTTCCTACTGCCTCAGTCTGCTCCTAAGTTCCACATACCTTATCCTGTCTGATCTTGACACCCTCTCTATCCATCTCATCACCTCATCTGTGTAGCCTGTATTCGTCCTTTATGTCTTGCCTGCAAAGCCCACACTGCACATCCATAGGTCAAGGTGGGTTTCACCATAGCATTTACCACTCTCAATTTCATACCTTTTGTCAATTCTTTCGTTTCCAACATTGTGCTTCCAATTGTCTCAACCATCCTCGACGCCATTCCTATTCTCTGCTTCACCTCACTGTTCATACTACCTATCACTACTAATCATTGCCCTAAGTACTTCATCTCCTTCACTAGCTCCACACTCTAACCATTAACTTCAACATTACATACCTCATGCAAAGGTGATCTTACAGCAAAGATAATGGTGGCATCTATGTACGTAATAGCATCTAATAACGGACTGTGGCCTGGTGGATGTGCCACGTAATAGTTAAAATAAATGCCGCCCAAGAGGTGTCTGCGGGATTTAAAACACGAAGCTCGAGGGCGCGAAGCGCCCGAGTGCTGAGTGGTCTAAATCTTCGCAGACACCGATTGGTCGGCATTTAAGTAATATAGATCCAAACACTGTTCACTAATCCAATGAAAATCCTCTCCACTAGCTCCTCTTGACGACGCCCGCGTCATTGGCAACGGATGACGATGCGGAAGCTCAATAAAAGAACTTTACGGCACCCGTAATCTTTCTCGTTACACTCCTTCACCGTCTGCCCTTACTCCTGCTTCGTAGGGAGGTCATTCGGCGAGAACTGAAGGAAAAACTCGCAGCGACAAGCTCGTATCACAGCAGATACAAAATGGCAGTGATGACGTCACTATACACTTCACGCGCACTCTGCCCGCAACATACGCGTATGGGATTTATCGTCACGCGCACTCTGCCCGCCACGTACGTGTATGGGATTTATCGTCACGCGCACTCTGCCCGCCACGTACGTCTACGGGATTTACAATCACGCGCGAAGCTTCTCTGCAATTTAGAATCATTGTTTAGACGCACGTTACCATGGCAACGGGATCTATAACAGAGAGGACACATTGCACTGAGAGACAGCTATTCTACCAGTGACTAAAGTTTACCTTTGAGTGCAGCTACGTACACAAATGAATTTGCTTGCAGACTCACATTAAACTCGAACACTGACACTTTAAATGATGAACAGTTTAGTTACAAGGTAAATGTACTGCCATGCATGCTCATGTTGGTGTCAACATTTACATGTCATGCAACAGCTAGTGGTGATGTTACTATATGCATATACTGTAAGTACCAAGTAAATATGAGTTGGACTACCTACGTATATTGCTACATGTTGGTGCTGTCTTCTTCCTCCTGAATGTATCGACTGTCAGTTGGACTAGCACCAGTTGCAGTTGCAGTGATATCATCCTGAGGCAGTCCAGCGCGCAGCTCTGTTATGTTAATTAGCCCTCCCAGTCTTTGCCTTGGGTCCTCAATGAGTAGTGACTCATTTAGTGGGGTTTCTGGTTCGTTTCTCTTCCAGCACCGTTTAGGTGGATACTTCACCCACACCTTATGTATAATGACAAGCCCATGCCAGCTAAGTATATGAGGGGTAGGTAGATGAGGACCAGCTGAATGATGCTGCATGCCTGCTTGTAGGGGAGAGTGGTGCTCTCCTTGCTTTTGTGCATGCTCAGCAATAGGATAACTGCATAGTCAGCAGTAATGACCACATCCACGGTGTTAAGTAGCTGCTTCTTGTAAGGCTGACAAGCAGCTATCATTAACAGAAACATGAGTGCAGTGAGAAGCTGAATGAAGAGTGCATCCTCTGCTCTTGGTGTGAAGACGACTGCAGACAGCTGTATGATGCGGAAGAACAGAAGGAAAGATGCAAAACAGCGGCACCTATCTTTGTAGCAGCCTTGCAGGACATTCACAAAGTGGTACACCCATCGGTCTGTATAGACATTGCTGCAGAATGTTGGTATGAACTGGAATTTCTTAATGCATTTGATCTTTGAATAAAATATCACTCTTCCGACAACTTGTGGAAAGAGTGGTAAGCAGAGGAGAAGAAATGATGGTAGTAGCACAAACATCCCAACAATAATAATAGCTGGAATGAAAACAGCAATGTGATTGGCAGAGCCATATTGTGTTGTCCCTTGCCACCACACTCTGTGCTCAGTTGTTCCATCATAAGCTGTGATGGTCTGCCTCACCAGGATGTAGGCTGAGGTGGCCATGAACCGTGTGAATCCCAGGATGACAAAGTCTGCTAGTGCTCTGTCGTAAGACCTCTCATTTGATATCTTGGTCTTCCACTTCCGCAGACGTCTCAGACATCGATCAACTGGATGGCAGCAAATCCATTTTTCTGCTGAGCGATCAAGAACAACAAGGACTATTGTAATTGTGAGGGGAAATAGTCCGATGGCATAGTTGAGCAGCAGCATATGCAAAGTAGACAGGCTTGCAGTGGGAGTGAAACAATAGGGGGGGAGAAGTACCCCAAAGAACTCAAGGTTCCAAATGCCATAAAGAAAGTGATATAGCTTAACAAACCAAGTATAGCCCCATAGTCCATTCTCTGTCTCCCCCCTGATGTTGGAGAAGCTCAGTAGCTGTGCAAATAGCAAAAACGAATTGAGTTTGCCTGAGATGAGGTCCACATTGAAGATCAACATGAAGGCCAAGAGGATCGACATAGGCAACCACTCACTCACTATCCAGACAATTATCCCAACTGTGCTCAAGGCTCCATCACATGCAGTACACACACCGTTGAGTCCATTGAGGTTGGCTGGCATACTATATCCCTCCATGCATTCACCACACAGTACCCCTCTGCGGTTGTTAGGAGCACACAAGAGGTCCTCCAGCAATTCCATTGATTGGTTCTGAGGAAGAGGCTGCACTGAAGGAGAACAGTACCCCGGTGGACAGGGAGCTGTGAAGAACCTCAACCCATTACAAGTGTGTTGTGTTGTGCTGTCTGTTAGAAGATACCCTGCCCAGCGATTCTTGTCAAGAACTGCATGGAAACTCTCTTGTTTGCACTCTAGTATGCCTTGTAGTCCATTGTTGGCACAGGTACATGTTCCAAGGTTGTTTTCATCTGTGTATACGTACCCTGGAGGACAGCACTGCATTTCAATGTCCACTTGTATCAGGAGACTAGTGTTGTCTACTGACTGAAGAGTCAGTGTATCTTCTGTAGTCATATGTGTTGTCTGGTTAAGTGGAGTACCATGAAGGATGACTCTGAAATCAGAGGTGAACTTTGATGAAGGACTCACTTTGATTGAAGAATTATGTGAAGTTACCTGCACGGAAAATACAGAGCTTACAGCATTCCCAATGCAGTCAGTAACTGCTTTAACCAGAGGAGAAGTTTGCATTCCTGGGATGAATGTTACACTAGAGTTCCATCCCATAACATGGCTGGGCCTGGAAATCACTTCTCCACGGCAACTGCAGTTGGATATAGAAAGGTCCTCAATGGTGGATGCACAACCAGCAGGTATGAAGCAGAACGGAGGAGATGATGGAGATATGCGGCTGCTGATATGTTCTTTGAATCTGTTTGTCAGTCTGGAGTGAAAGCATGGTGTCATATTGGTAACATAGATGGAGTTTCCATGTACTCTTGCTCTGTTATTGATGAATGTGATATTCACGTGCAGCCAGTTCTTAACAAGTACTGGAAATTTGCTGTACTGGAGAAAGCATGAGAATGACTTAGTTTGTATCTGGACTAAGTTGGCATAAATAACACCACCATGAATGAAGGCATAGTTATTCACAAATTCCACATGGACATCGTCAGAGACTTGAATGTTACTTTCCCCAATAAGTGCGACTCCACCTCCATGTGAAGCTACACAATCCAGTACACGAAAATCACTACTTTCCTCTATTTTTATCTTCGACTCATCTGCCACTATCCTCTGGCTATTGCCACCACAAAGCACAAAGAAGTACCCAGCTACCTGCACTGTGCTACCTCTCATATATACCAATCCGTGTCCGGTTGACACCTTCTGTACTTCCTCATCAGAATCATGAACTCTGTTTACCTTCCCCATTCTTTGTAGCTCTTGTTGATGCCATGTTTCTAGAAGTTGCTTACGACATCGACCCTCTGTCACTACCTCTTGCCACTGAGTTTTTTGTGTCTGTAGCACATCACGATTGCTGTATTGTACTGTAGTAGCAGTGAACTGAATTGTATTGTGAAAACCCTTTCCACTCATTGGAATAGCATCCACTGCAATAGCCTGGCCAAATACAGCCGTGTTGTTGCTGAAGACACACCCTGTCACCTCCAAGCTGCACTTATCACTGCTTTGAATGTGTACTGACAGTCCACCTCCAGTGGCCCCAACAGCTTGGTTATGAAAGAAGGCTGACTGCAACACCCTTGCGCGTAACATATATACCCCATTGTTATGTTCTGTGGTGTTAAACCCAACATGAACTCCTCCACCCATTCTTCCCTGGATGTTAGATTGAAGTAGGATGTTGTGCACAATGTTAGTTTGTATAAGAGATGCAGTAGCTTTACTTTGTACAACAATAAATGCGTTATTACTGTAAGGAATTTCTTGAAACATGAGGCACATTCCTGCCCCATACTTCATGGCTCGGTTACCGATTATGTGCCCTTTCTGAAAGGTGGCATTGTTATTGCGACTATCGTCTCGATACTCTACAAAAACACCACCTCCACTTTCTGCCCAATTGAAGGCTACTGTTGTTTGTTGTATGTCAACAGTATTCTCGACAGACCATTGTGAGAAGTACACAGAAATGCCTCCTCCGAATGTACCATGATTGTACGCAAAAACAGATCTAGCTATTGATACCCTGTTTCGTAGACTATATAGTGGAAGCCTTTGTGCAAAAGTAACACTTAGGCCAACTCTCCTCGATGGTGGTGTTACTAATGAGATCAGTGACTGGCTGTTGTAAGTGTGGTTCACTATTTGTTCATACGACCAGTGCCATAATTTAGGTAACACTGCGGTCGCAAAGCCAGGCCAAATTCTGCAGTGAGACACTAGACTATGGTCCACATTTGTCACAGTGCTTTTTGCTTTTTTTCCCTTTCCTTCCATCTTCATCTGAATTCTAATTCCGGCACTAATAGTGCTCTTTGTTGCCATATTGTGTTCTGTGGGTTCTTCAGTAATGGTAGTTGAGTTTTCTTCACAGAATAGTGGTGTCTTTGATATTGGTCTAAATGCCGTGTCAAGTTTCCTTTGCCACCCACTAACCACAGAGATATTCTTTAGTGTGATAGTAGAACTCTCGCTTTCAAGTATAGCTGACACGCCCCCTGCTCTGGAATGGTAGGCACCACTGTCCAGGATGGCCACATTTGACACTGCCAGCTTGTGAGTACCAGGGTACACCATTATTGATATGCCATAGTAGTCACTTGGTGGTGTGACAGACTGTGGTGAATTGTAACCCTGCCTCAAGATTCCCACATTGGTAATGGATGTGTTTGTTTTGCATTGTTTGTTCCTGCGATTGCCACAGAAGATGGCCATTGAGATTGCATTACCCCATCCATTCACCTGTAAGACATAGATGTTTCTCAGATGTACACCATTCAGTGGCTGATTGCATCCGATGCCATCACTGTTGGTGTGCTCAGTGAGGATGAGTTCAACATCTCGTATTGTAACATAAGAGCACCTGTCAAAGTACACAGAATAGAACTTAGCACCGGTCTTTTTACCAACCTCTTGTTGACGTCCTCTGCAATTGTGAAACCTCAGCCCTTCCACTGTGATGTATGCTACCTCTCTGAATGCTAAATGTGATCCATTGACACACCGAACCACAGGTAGCATACTACCTCCAATACAGTACCCTTGTATGTGTATGCTTACCAGATTATTGAATGGTGATGTTTGGATATGGCCGTTCAGTAGTCCCAGTTCATGAGTACCACAGCCAATGCGAATTGTAGAATAATTTTGAACATGGCTGAAGGCATAGAACAGGCTTCTGCAAGGAACCACTGAGGTAGAGTGCATTGTGTCATGGCTCCAGCATGTGTGGTCGTCCACACCTTCTTTCTCAACCTGTATCTCCTTCCATCCCTCTGGTAGTGATGAGCACAGTGAGGGCATCCATGTGCTTGCTAGCAGCAAGATTGCTAAGCAGTGGATTGTGTGTGATTGCATCTCTCGGATGCAGGCACACCTGCAGCAAGGGAAGGAGAAGGTTACATTCTCTTCACAACTTCTCAAGGATCTGTATTGCCTTACCTTTGCCCTCAAGAGATGTCCTTTAGTCCACCGCTATGAAATGATTTATCACTTTCCTCAGGATGTAGTACTATGCTGTTGTGAATACTCTGATTTCACTGTGTGATACCACTGGTGTGTTGAGAGGACAACGTTTTACAGTATATGGTGATCACAATTTATAAAATAGTGAACTAGCTACATATAAGATATTTCTGCATGGTGTGATGCCTTACCTTTACTTTTAAGAATTCACCTGCGAAGTATCACCTGCCTCTGACACAGTGCTTTCTGATGCTATGTAGTCTTGAATGTGCTACAGTAACTATGTGTGTATACATCTGCTGTTGAGGGCTGTTTATACATTAATGTAACAATAGTCCTGTCCAGGGGTGTAGCAGTGAGATTAGCTTTGGTCCGGCAGGACCAAAAAATTCTTTTTGCTTGCTTTGCTCGCAATACATTCTTATTCAAACACCTGTGTCAGCTTTAGCATTCTATTATAATACTCTACACATTTTTGTTACAAAAAAACTTACATTCACAACTATACATAATACACACAATGACGTTCCAATATCCATAAATATCAATAAAACAATAAACAGTCCAGTAATCAGAAGTGTTACAGGCTTTCATACATAGGAAACTTAGATTTGCGGTAGTCAGATTTTGCAACGAAGTCATTACTTAAGGATTTAAGGTCCAAGCTGTCAGTCAAGTCTTTATGTATATGTAAGGTCATTGCAGCATTGAGGCGTTCCTGCAACATTGTTGATCGTAGATAGGTCTTGATTCGCCACATTGCTGAAAATGACCGCTCACTGACAGCGTTTGCTGCTGGCATAACTAGCAACAAACGTACCAGCTTCACAACCTCAGACAACATGGCTCGCTCCCCTACTGACATGCCTTGCATTACAGAAACAATATCATGAATGGTTTTCTTCTGTTCAACTGGGAAATTAGTGCGAAAAAGCTGCAGCTGAGCTAGGAGTGTGGCTCTGTCGAATTCATCCTCATAGAATGAAAATAGAGCTACACAAGGGGCTGTGCAACCACACGGTGGCGTGCCACACCCTCTCGTTTGAGTTACGCTCACCTTAATCGGCCATTTTTGTATCTATGACGTCACTGCTTTGAACAAAAATGGTTGCTTGGAGGCAGTCCTGCCTGGATGTTGAGCAGCGCTCATCAAGAGAACACTATTTCTAGTCAACACCTCTTAACCATTGGAAGTAGCAATTGTCAGTTAAAGGATTACTGGATTAAACATAACCATTTGTCCACTAACTGTGAGTTTTGCTTATATTTATTTTTCTTTGACTGAGAAATTATTGGTCCGGCGGCCGCCGGCCTGCCGGACCTTGTACTACGCCTATGCTGTCAATATGTTGTCCTATTTCACTTTCTAGTATGTCCTTCTCTGATTATTGCCTATTGTGTGCATGTTGTGTACTCTATGTTTCGTGTTCAGTTGTGATGCATGGGCCCATTCATCAACCCATCAGTCTGTAAACATGATATTGAATGGAGTTCAGTAGAGATGAATTGGGCATTGACTATCAGTCGGTTCTATGAAAGTTCTTTCAGTGATCAATAGTGACCCACAGGGTATACAGTATGTGATAGGTACAGTGCATGCACACACAATATGAATGTTCAACCAGGTACTGTAGGTGTATGGTGCCTACAGTACTAGTGCTTTAGCCCATCTCTTGCCATCACATCTTGTTTCCTTCTCTACTGCTGCAGTCAAACAGAATAGCCTTGGCCACAATCGGTTGTTTGTCCACCATGGCCACTCCTCCTTCCAGTTTCTCTGCTCAGTCTACGAGGACTACGACTCCGCCTCCTTTGCTGCCACATTCAAGCCGGTCTCAGTGAACCCCAAACTGACTCAAGGTGTGTCAGGTACAGTGGAGCCAGATGATGCAAAGGAGAACACGCCTCCTGGGAAGTGAGTGATCTGCTAGCATCTACAAATCTCAGTAGTGTAATTTCTGTTACAGGACGAATGATGTTGTGGAGTGATTGCACAATACACTGCTGTAGGACTATACATGTAAATGTGCTTCTTTCTCTACTTACCTCATGCCATTTCTTTTGATTGCTACATGTGAACACATACCACACATCACACCACACATAACCACACACACACATCACACAACCACACACCACACAGCACAATGCCCCGCCTGGTCCACTTCCCGGCATAACACCACTCAAGAACAATCAAGTTGTATGGTGAGCCTGTTACACCTCTTGACTCCTCCTCCTGTCATACTGGTGTTAACTGATCATTCTAATCAATGCCTACTGATTATTTTGCTCAGTGTCAAATACAAAGAACCAGAATTCCCTGATGGTTATGTGTTTCGGTCAACCCTTCTCCCAAATGTTGTGTAAGAGCACTTAGATTGCATGATAAATCTCCCTATATATTTGGGACCATGGTGTTTGCATGCGGCAGTCTATCCATTCCTCTGGTGTTACCTCGTCCTTTAGGATGCCTTCATGAACACTTAAGCCAACGGACAAAGTGGGATACTTCAGGCCTCAACTTGGTTTCACACCCCCCGATCAGTCTCGCACTTACAGTACTCCTAAAAATGTGCAGCAATTCATCAGCAGTTCCTTGTCAGATCCCAAGTCATCTCGCCAACCCCCTCAGGGCCACGGCTCACAACAGCTCTCCTGGCAGTCATTTGAGGAGCCACGGCCTGTACCACAGAGGGCGTGGTCAATGCAGGCCCCACCCCATCCACGCCCAAACTACCCCACATACAATGATGGCGGTAGAGGAGGATTTGGTAGCCAACCACCCAGAGGTCAACATCACAATGGTGAGTTATCACTGTGGGTACATGCTCTGTTGCTGACACATAATATTATATAGACAAATCGACCCTTCCTTCCCCTTTTGCTGTGTACTGCACAGCAGTAAAGTACACAACACAGTCTTCCTCAATGCCATGTTCAGCTGGTGGTTGAAGGCAGGACTTCCCCTGTAGCTATGACTGTATGTAGTTAACATAGTCATTTTGACCCCACTTCATTCTCTAGAGTGGATTATAAAGCGCCTACATACGTATGTATTGATTAAATAATGGGAGAATGTGTTTAGCCTACATACCCTTTATCCAGTACAATCTAGGTTCAACAAGGTTGCCATGAGGGATGATCCAACTAGTAACACACAATGCACCAGTCTCTAATGTAGTCAGGTTTAAGAGATCCATGCCACAGGTTGTCTAGTAACAGAGTTACACATGTTCCACTGTATGTAGCAAGGTCACACTGTATGCAGACACTACCCCACATGCAAGGCCACACTTCAGTAGTGCTAAGTCTCTCTCAGTTGAACAAATGTTGAATGACTATCTCTTTATACATCCATGCAGCGTGGGCACCTTATCCTCCTATCCCACCTCCTCGTGGATGGCAAGGGAATCCTCCACAGACTTATCAACCTAATTATGGCAGACAGCCCAAAAGAAGGTGGAACTGACTCTTTCCATCATGATGACATACTGTATTTGGATGCAATGTATCTTTCACGGCATTATAATATAATTTACTCTTATGTGCATATGGATGTATGGCATATTTTGTTGTGATCTCAAGTGCATGCACTATAGGAATTAACATAAATTATGTACATTGATAAGTTAGCTATAGACCTCAATTGCATATTGTTGCTGCTCATTGCATGCAATAATTATTATTGTGCAATGAATCCTGAAGACGCATGTGATCAGTGTGCTATAGGCCTATATTATACAGTATAATAACATTACACATAATAGGCTGCTTTAGGTGGTGTCTGCCCGCCCTAGCTTGCAATTGCAATCATAATTATTATTCTGTCTGTATATGTAAAAGGGACTTTTGGCAAATTTTAACAAAAATGAGATTATTGTTCCTGTGCACTCATTAGACCTTCTTGCTCCAATTTATGTGCATTTCTGTTGCCATAGCAACATCACTAATCAAATATACATCATTTCCCGTGGATGGTCACATACAAAGAGTTGCATTGCTTTGAACCTGGATATACAAACATAATTTATATGGCAATTGAGAGGACACATTGAACTAGGAGACAATGAACAAGGATGGAACTATGTAGGAGCTAGGAGTGCAGCTACACAAATGACTGTCCTTGTAGACTCATGCACATTATTATGCAACTTCAAACTTGAATGATTCAATGTATGTATGTAATGTACAATGTACAGTAATTGTACCGCCATGTTCAAGTTCCATGGTATCTACATCTACATGTCATGCAACAAACTCATATTAGCTAGTGGTGATGTTATGTGTATAAGTACCAAGTAATTGTGAGTTGGAAGACTACCTTTATTGCTACATGTTGGTGCTGTCCTCTTCCCCCGGAATGTACTGACTGTCAGTCGGACTAGTATCAGTTGCGGTTGCAGTGACATCGTCCTGAGGCAGTCCAGCACGCAGCTCTGTTATGTTAATTAGCCCTCCCAGTCTTTGCCTTGGGTCTTCAATGAGCAGTGGCTCGTTTAGAGGGGTTTCTCGTTCGTTCCTCTTCCAGCACCGTTTAGGTGGATACTTCACCCACACCTTATGTATGACAAGCCCAGCTAAGTATATGAGGGGTAGGTAGATAAGGACCAGCTGAATGATGCTGCATGCCTGCTTGTAGGGGAGAGTGGTGCTCTCCTTGCTCTTGTGCATGCTCAGCAATAAGATAAGTGCATAGTCAGCAGTAATGACCATATCCACAGTGTTTAGTAGCTGCTCCTTGTAAGGCTGACAAGCAGCTATCATTAACAGAAACATGAGTGTGGTAAGTAGCTGAATGAAGAGTGCATCCTCTGCTCTTGGAGTGAAGATGACTGCAGACAGCTGTACAATGCGGAAGAACAGAAGGAAAGATGCAAAACAGCGGCACCTATCCTTGTAGCAGCCTTGCAGAATATTCACAAAGTGGTACACCCATCGGTCTGTATAGACATTGCTGCAGAATGTTGGTATGAACTGTAACTTCCTAACACATTTGATCTTTGAGTAGAATATCGATCAGTCTTCCAACAAGTTGTGGAAAGAGTGGTAAGGAGAGGAGAAGAAATGATGGTAGAAGCACAAACATCCCAACAATGATAATAGCTGGAATGAGAGCAGCAATGTGATCAGCAGAGCCGTAGTGTGTTGTCCCTTGCCACCACACCCTGCTCTCTGTTGTTCCATCATAAGCTGTGATGGTCTGCCTCACCAGGATGTAGGCTGAAGTGACCATGAACCGTGTGAATCCCAGGATGACAAAGTCTGCTAGTGCTCTGTCGTAAGACCTCTCATTTGATATCTTAGTCTTCCACTTCCGCAGACGTCTCAGACATCGATCAACTGGGTGGCAGCAAATCCATTTTTCTGCTGAGCGGTCGAGAACAACGAGGATTATTGTAATTGTGAGAGGAAACAGTCCAATGGCATAGTTGAGCAGCAGCATCTGTAAAGTGGACAGACTTGCAGTGGGAGTGAAACAATAGGGAGGGAGAAGTACTCCAAAGAACTCAAGGTTCCACATGCCATAAAGAAAGCGATATAACTTCACAAACCAATTATAGCTCCTTAATCCAATCTCCGTCTCTCCTCTGATGTTGGAGAAGCTCAGCAACTGTGCAAACAACAGGAACGAATTGAGTTTACCTGAGATGAGATCCACATTGAAGATCAACATGAAGGCCAAGAGGATCAGCATAAGCAACCACTCACTGACTATCCAGACAATTATCCCGACTTTGCTCAATGCTCCATCACATGCAGTACACACACCGTTGAGTCCATTGAGGTTGGCTGGCATACTGTATCCCTTCATGCATTCACCACACAGTACCCCTCTGCGTTTGTTAGGGGCACACAAGAGGTCTTCCAGCAATTCCATTGATTGGTTCTGAGGTAGAAGTTGCACTGAAGGAGAACAATACCCCGGTGGACAGGGAGCTGTGAAGAACCTCAGCCCATTACAAGTGTATTGTGTTGTGCTGTCTGATTGAAGGTACCCTGCCCAGTGATCTTTGTCAAGAACTGCATGGAAACTGTCTTGTTTGCACTCTAGTATGCCTGGTATTTCATTGTTGGCACAGGTACATGTTCCAAGGCTGTCTTTATCTGTGTATATGTACCCTGGAGGACAGCACTGCATTTCAATGTCCACTTGTATCAGGAGATTAGTGTTGTCCACTGACTGAAGAATCAGTGCTTCTTTCCCATGGAGTTCTGAGCTGTTGGTCATATGTGTTGTCTGGTTAAGTGGAGTGCCATGAAGGATGACTCTGAAATCAGAGGTGAACCTTGAAAGAGGATTCACTTTGATTAAAGAATGCTGTGGAATTATCTGTACAGTAAATACAGAGCTTACAACATTCCCCAAGTCATCAACAACTGCTTCAACCAATGGTGTAGTTTGTTTTCCTGGAATGAATGTTGTACTAGGTTTCCACCCCAAGACCTGGCTGGGCTTGGAAACCACTTCTCCACGGTGACTACAGTTGGACTCCTCTGTAAGTTGCTCACAGATGGATGCACAACCAGCAGGCATGAAGCAGAATGGAGGAGATGATGTGAATATGTGGTCATCTGCATTGTTTCTGATATTGAAATTATTGGTCAGTCTGGACTGTAAGCATGTCTTGATGTCAGTGACGTATATGGAATTTCCTTCTGCTCTTGCCGTGTTGTTGATGAATGTGATGTTCACATCCTGCCAATCCTTAACAAGAACTTGGAATTCTTTGTACTGGAGGAAACATGTGAATGAATTTACTTGTAGCTGGACAGTGTTAGCATAAATAGCACCACCACGATTGAAGGCATAGTTATTTATAAATATCATGTGGGTCTTCTCAGAGATCCGAATGTAGCTTTCCCCGAGTAATGCGATTCCCCCTCCATGTGAAGCTACACAGCTCAAAACACGAAAATCACTGTTCCCTTGTAAATTTATGTCAGACTCAACTGCCACTATTCCTTGACTAGAACCACCACAAACCACAAAAAAGTATTCTTCTACCTGGATTGTAACAGCTTTCATATATACTAAGCTTTGTCCTGATAGCACTTTCTGTACTTCCTCATCGGGATCATGAGTTCTGTGTGCATTCTGTAACATTCTTAGTTCTTGTCTATACCATGAAATGACAGAGTGTTCATCAATGACGGTTTTAGCTGTTGTCGATACGTTACATACGCTTTGGATTCATCCTGTTGACTTGGTACTTGAATTTTGAAAGTTAGAATGTCTTTTTGCCATATTCGTATTTCATTGCGATTGCTGTTTTCAACTGTATTTGAAATCAATCTAATCCCCATATAGAATCTTTTTCCATGGATTGGAATGGACTCCAGTGCAATAGCCTGGCCAAATACGGCTGTGTTGTTGTTGAAGACACACTCTTTCAATACCAAACTATAGGCATTCTTGCTTTGAGTATAGGTGTAATCTTTGCCATAATGTAGCAGTGACAGTCCTCCTCCAGTGGCCCCAACAGCTTGGTTATGAAGGAAGTCAGCCCACAACACTCTCACCTTATTGGTATAGTCAATGGTGTCAGTTGCAAACCCAACATGAACTCCTCCACCCATTCTCCCCTGGATGTTGGATTGAAGTAGAGTGTTGTACACAATGCTAGTTCGTTCAATAGATGCAATATCACTTGTAGCTTCTTGTTGAAATATGAGGCACATTCCTGCCCCATAGTTCATGGCTCGGTTACCAATTATGTGCCCTGTATTAAAGGTGGCCTTGTTTTGGCAACTATTGTCTCGATAGTCTATATAAACACCACCTCCATTTTCTGCCCAATTGAAGGCTACTGTTGTTTGTTGTATGTCAACAGTATTTTGAATGGTTTCTTGTGAAAAGAACACAGAAATGCCTCCTCCGAATGTACCACGGTTGTATGCAAAAACAGATCCTTCAACTGATACTCTGTTGCTTGAACTTTGAGAGTCTTCTGCAAACGTAACACTTAGCCCGACTCTCCTGACTGGTGGGGTCACTGTCATGTTCAGAGACTGACTGTAAGTGTGGTTAACTATACGTTCATATGACCAGTGCCATAGTTTAGGTGGCACTGTGGCTGCAAAGCCAGGCCAGATTCGGCAGTGAGAAACAAGAGTGTGTTCCACAGTTATATTATTATTCCATCCTTTACTCTCCACCTGAATCTGTATTCCAGCACTAATAGTGCTGTTGGTTGCCATATTGTGTTCTGTGGGCTCTTCAAAAATGGTAGTTGAGTTTTCTTCACAGAATAGTGGTGTCTGTGATATTGGTCTAAATGCTGTATCAAGTCCCCTTTGCCACCCACTAACCACGGAGATGTATTTTAGTGTGATCGTGGACCTGTCAGTAAGAAGTGTAACTGACACCCCCCCTGCTCTGGAATGGTAGGCACCACTGTCCAGGATGGCCACATTTGACACTGCCAGCTTGTGAGTACCAGGGTACACCAATATTGATATGCCATAGTAGTCACTTGGTGGTGTGGCAGACTGTGGTGGACTGTAACCCTGCCTCAAGATTCCCACATTGGTAATGGATGTGGTTGTTTTGCATTGTTTCTGCCTGCGACTGGCACAGAAGATGGACACTGAAATTGCGTTACCATTCACCTGTAAGACATAGATGTTTCTGATATGTACGGCATTCGATGGCAGATTGCATCCGATGCCATCACTGTTGTGCTCAGTGAGGATGAGTTCTACATCTTGCACTGTAATGGTGGAGCACATGTGGAAGTACAGGGAATAGTACCTAGCACCACTAGTTTTACCAACATCGTGTCGAAGTCCTCTGCAATTGTGAAACCTTAGCCCTTCCACTGCAATGTATTCTGCCTCTTTGAATGCTAAATGTGATCCATTGACACACTGAACCACAGGTAGCATACTACCTCCAATACAGTACCCTTGTATGTGAATACCTACCAGATTATTGAATGGTGATGTCCAGGCATGGCTGTTTAGTGGTTCTAATTCGTGAGTACCACAGCCAATGCGAATTCTAGTGTGACTTTCAACATGGCTGAAGGCGTAGAGCAGGGTCCTACAAGGAACCACTGAGGTGGAGTGCATTGTGTCATGGCTCCAACATGTGCTGTTGTCCACACCTTCTTTCTCAACCCGTATCTCCTTCCATCCCTTTGGTAGCGATGAGCACAGTGAGGGCATCCATGTGCTTGCTAGCAACAAGATTGCTAAACAGTGGATTGTGTGTGATTGCATCTCTGGGATGCAGGTACACCTGCAGCGGGGGAAGGAGAAGGTTTCATTCTCTTCACTGCTTTTCAAGGATCTGTATTGCCTTACCTTTGTCAAGAGATGTCCTTTAGTCCACCACTATGAAATGTCGCTTTCCTCAGAATTTATACTATCTGCTGTTGTGAATACTCTTGTTTTAACTGTGTGGTACCACTGGTATTGAGAGAAGGTTTTATGGTATACTGTATAGTGATCGCAGTTTTATGATATAGTGAACTATGTATAAGATATTTCTTCCTAGTGTGATGCCTTACCTTTGCCTATAAGAATCCACCTGTGAAGTATCACCTGCCTCTGACGCAGTATTTTGATGCTGTGTAGTCTTGAATGACTACAGTAACTACAGTGTCTATACATCTGCTGTCGAGGACTGTTTATAATTAATGTAACAATAACCCTGTCGATGTATTGTTCTATTTCACTTTCTAGTATGTCCTTCTCTGATGATTACCTATTGTGTGCATGTTGTGTACCCAGTCTTTCATGTTCATTTGTAATGCATGGGCCCATTCATCAACCCATCTGTGTGTAAACATGATACTGAATTGAGTCCAGTAGCAGTGAATTGGGCATTGAATAGCAGTCGTTTCTATGCAAGTCTATTCATGTAATCAACCCACAGGGTATACAGTGTGTGATAGGTACAGTGCATGCATACACAATATGAATGTTCAACCAGGTACTGTAGGTGTATGGTGCCTACAGTACTAGTGCTTTAGCCCATCTCTTGCCATCACATGAAGCTTTTGATGAAACATCAGGGGTGAGTGTGGGTGTAGGTGACAGCAGCAGCAAAGCATCATGCTTGAACTGCAGAGTAGTGAATGCAGTATTCTTCCCTTGAAATAGTTTAAGAAGGGTGCCCTGGACTGCTAGTCATGTGAGGGCTGGCTAGTGGATGGTGGAGTGTGGGAGAGGGTGTCATTTCCTTTGCACAGCACAGTAGGGAGGATGCATGAAGAGGCTCAGGACACAGAATATAATGCATGTAAGCATATGCACGTGACTAGTGTCACTGTGGGGGGACAGGAGGTTGGGTCAGGTGAGGGGGACAGGCAGGGGGATAGATGGGGGGACAGGTGGGGGGGACAGGAGAGGGGAAAATTGGAGACAGGAAGGGGGGACTGGAGGGGGACAGGTGAGTGGTAAAGTTGGTAGGACACTGCGGATAGTATCGTAAGATGGAATGGAGCTCTGCTATGGCATAAACTGTCACCAGGTCCTACTTTGTGGATTGATGATGTTACAGTATATAAACATTGCGGCAGGATAGTGGTACAACTCATCTATACAGGTGAGCATCACATCACACTCATACAGTACCCTGCATCACAATTCCGTATGTCTGTTTATTTGAAAAGTTGAGTTTTGTTGTGCTAGCTATTAACAGTTTTTACAGTTGAACAATGTTACAGAACTTGGCAAGGTAGAAGACGAGATCTTCAAACGAAGAAGGGAGACAGAACTTGATTTCAAAAGGAGGCAGAAAGAGAAGTGAAAGAGACAGAGACTTGTGAGCTTCCCGCTATATGTGTGTGCATGCACATTTCAGGTTTTGTGGTATTTGTTCATATCTGTATACTGTATGTACGTACTGTATATTACTGCATACCACTTTTCTCAACCTGCGAACCCAATTACAGGCAGATGAGTACAGAGCTCCTAGGTGGGAGCGCAGTGGTTTCTCTGCTCCAAGAGTAAGTCAGTGCCATGCCCTGGTCCCATAGTGACTAAGCATGCTAACAACCTGCTGTAGTATTCTGTGTGAATGTGGTCACTGAAGATGAAACACAGCGGTTTGAATGGAGAAGGATGCACACCAGTTGTAGCGTACTGTATGTGGAAGAGTCATTCCCTAGCTCATGCAGTGTAGTTGACTACCTTATGGCTTGCATGGTATCCAGCAGTCATCGTTGACTGTGCATCCATGTAGTGTGCTGTGCTGATCATGGCTTCACTATGTATTTCATACAGCCTGTCGATGGGCAAGGTGTTGGCAGGACAACCAGTGGCATGGGCCTGAGGCAGGAGGCATACCAGGCAAGGATGCACAGCATGTCGAGTCGAGAGGAGCCCAACCTTGCTAACCAGGCTGCAGCCGCCAGCCTGAAGGGGTGGCTGAAAAGGAGTAGTGGAAGTAGTGGACCTGATGCAATTCAGCGCACTTTGAGTGCACCCTCTTCTTCTGTGTCTCGGTGGGGAGGAAGAGAGGGGGGCAGTGGACTGGGACACAAGAGGCCCAGCATTGCAGTGGAAGAAGACAGTGATGACGAGGAACCAGAGGATGATGTGAAGTGCAGAGTTGTATGGTGCAGTACAGTGCCACAGACCATGTACAACTGTATGCATTTGTGTATGATGCCCATGTTTGCCTCCACAGACTGTGGGAAGAAGGCTGGAAAGAGCGCTATTACATCAACAAGTTTGGTGTCCCTTCTGGTGATGTGGAATTTCGCAGCAGAGTGGTTGAGGCATACACGCAAGGGCTCTGCTGGGTCTTTGCCTATTACTACCAGGTGTGTGTGTATGCGTGTGTGTGTGTGTGTGTGTGTGTGTGTGTGTGTGTGTGTGTGTGTGTGTGTGTGTGTGCGGGTGTGTGTGTGTGTGTGTGTGCATGCGTGTGTGTGTGGTGTGTGTGGTGTGTGTGTGCATGTGTGCGTGCACGTGTGTACACACATGTATGTGTGTTGATGGTAGGAGTTTGAGGACTGAAATTTTGCCCCTTGCTGAATGGCTTCCTGTTGCTTCCTCTCTCCCAGGGATGTCCCTCATGGAAGTGGTTCTACCCTTTCCACTATGCTCCATTTGCCTCTGACTTCAGGAACATTGCACACCTGAGGAATGACTTTGACCCAGGAACTGAGCCTGTGAGTGGTGGAGAGGGAGCATGTTGGGTCTTGGGACATGAGGTTAAAATCATCCTCGTTAAATGCCCAATCCCATCTCCCTTTATCACACACACACACACACACACACACACACACACACACACACGCATACACACACAACAACAACAACAACAACAACAAACCCCACAGTTCAGACCTTTGGAGCAACTCATGGGAGTGTTTCCAGCTGCCAGTTCTAGCTTCCTCTCACCGTCGTGGAGAGATCTGATGAAAGAGGCAGTTTGTGCATATGTGTTTTGTGCAGTGTATCCAATAGTGTGTGTGTTATGTGTTGTGTGTTATGTATGCAGTGTTGTCAACCTGCACTGGTTTGGTCCTCCATGCAGGACTCGGCTGTCATTGACTTCTACCTGACGGACTTCAGGGTGGACCTGAATGGGAAGAGATTTGCATGGCAGGGTGTTGCCCTCTTGCCTTTTGTGGAGGAGAGTAGGCTTATTAAGGCACTTGAAGATGCCTATCCAGATCTGAGTCCTTCTGAAAGTGAGTCTTTTGTGTTTGAGTCTTGGCCAACATGAGACTCTGAAGTACATCAGATTCTTCATAACAAATAGAGTCAGTAGTTGATTGTTGTTATGTGCACTAAATGACAGGGGTGAATAGATCGTGAGCAATGTGTGTACAGTATCTGCGCACGTAATGTTATGTCCCTTACTGGAGGAGTACTACTTCCTTTTGTATGGACTGCTTTACACTTTCAGTTCATGTTGCAAGTACTGTAACCTGTTCATGGGTTCAGGTATAGTATGTATACTACATGTACTCTTCTCTTTCTCTTCTCTCTCCCTCTTCCCCTTGCACTCCTTACCACTTTGTCTTCTTGTTTCCTTCTCTACTTCTGCAGTCAAACGGAATAGCCTTGGCCACAATCGGTTGTTTGTCCACCATGGCCACTCCTCCTTCCAGTTTCTCTGCTCAGTCTACGAGGACTACGACTCTGCCTCCTTTGCTGCCACATTCAAGCCGGTCTCAGTGAACCCCAAACTGACTCAAGGCGTGTCAGGTACAGTGGAGCCAGATGATGCAAAGGAGAACACACCTCCTGGGAAGTGAGTGATCTGCTAGCATCCACAAATCTCAGTGATGTAATTTCTATTACAGGATGAATGATGTTGTGAAGTAATTGCACAATACAGTGCTGTAGGACTATACATATAGATGTGCTTCTTTCTCTACTTACCTCATGCCATTTCTTTGATTGCTACATGTGAACACATACCACACATCACACCACACATAACCACACACACGCATCACACAACCACACATCACAATGCCCCTGCCTGGTCCACTTCCTGGCATAACACCACTCAAGAACAATCAAGTTGTATGGTGAGCCAGTTACACCTCTTGACTCCTCCTCCTGTCATACTGGTGTTAACTGATCATTCTAATCATTGTCTACTGATTATTTTACTCAGTGTCAAGTACAAAGAACCAGAATTCCCTGATGGTTATGTGTTTCGGTCAACCCTTCTCCCAAATGTTGTGTAAGAGCACTCAGATTGCATGATAAATCTCCCTATGTATTTGGGACCATGGTGTTTACATGCGGCAGTCTATCCATTCCTCTGGTGTTACCTCGCCCTTTTAGGATGCCTTCACAAACACTTAAACCAACTGACAAAGTGGGATATTTCAGGCCTCAACTTGGTTTCACACCCCCCAATCAGTCTCGCACTTACAGTACTCCTAAAAATGTGCAGCGTTTCATCAGCAGTTCTTTGTCAGACCCCAAGTCATCCCACCAACCCCCTCAGGGCCACAGCTCACAACAGCCCTCCTGGCAGTCGTTTGAGGAGCCACGGCCTATACCACAGAGGGCGTGGTCAATGCAGGCCCCACCCCATCCACATACAATGATGGTGGTAGAGGAGGATTCGGTGGCCAACCACCCAGAGGTCAACATCACAATGGTGAGTTTTCACTGTGGGTACATGCTCTGTTGCTGACACATATATAAGTCTACTAGACAAGTTGACCCTTCCTTCCCCTTTTGCTGTGTACTGCACAGCGGTAAAGCACACAACACAGTCTTCCTCAATGCCATTTTCAGCTGGTGGTTGAAGGCAGGACTTCCCCTGTAGCTATGGCAATATGTAGTTAACATAGTCGTTCTGACCACTTCACTCTTTAGAGTGGATTATAAAGTGCCTACATATGTATGTATTGATTAAATCATGGGAGAATGTGTTTAGCCTACATACCCTTTATCCAGTACAATGTAGGTTCAACAAGATTGCCGTGAGGGATGATCCAATTAGTAACACACGATGCACCAGTCTCTAAAGCAGTCAGGTTTAAAAGATCCATGCATCAGGTTGCCTAGTAACTGAGCTACACATGTTCCACTGTAGGTAGTCAGGTCACACTGTATGCAAGCCATATGTACCTACATGCCTGGCCACATTTCAGTAGTGTTAAGTCTCTCTCAGTTGAACAAATGTTGAATGACTATCTCTTTATACATCAATGCAGCGTGGGCACCTTATCCTCCTATCCCACCCCCTCGTGGATGGCAAGGGAATTAATCCTCCGCAGATGTATCAACCAAACTATGGTAGACAGCCTAACAGAAGATGGAACTGACTCTTTCCATCATGACAACATACTGTAGGCAATTTGAATGTAATGTATCTTTCATGGCGATATAATAATATACCCTTATGTGTACAGTGGAACCCTGCCTTGCAGACACCCCTGAAATGCGGACATCTCGATTATGTGGACACTTTCTAAAGTCCCAACGATTGGCCCTATTCTACCTGTATAAACTTCCCCTTGAAATGCGAATACCCCGTTATTCCGTATTGCAGACAGCGCCCTCTGCACCGCCCTATACAACTCTGTATAAATCTCACCCAATAATCCGGACATTTCGATTAGCTGCCAGTAAATGGCTGCTCCCTGATCTGCACCGCTACCTCTGACAAGTGACAGGAACAGCACAGAAGTTGACGAGTACCGTATATGGATGTACGGCATATTTTGTTGTGGTCTCAAGTGCATGCACTGTAGGAATTATTATAAATAATTATGTAAATTGATAAGTTAGCTATAGCTATATAGACCTCAATTGCATATTGTTGCTGCTCATTGCATGCAATAATTATTATTGTGCAATGAATCCTTATCAAAGATGTGATCAGTGTGTTAGGCCTATACTAGGCGAATGCAAGCATTGTGGGGCGAGCCTGAGCGAGCATCACATACTCTTGCTGCAGTGATTGAGGCCTAGAGAGTGGGCAATGACAGGAATGGAGCACACATGCATGATGTGTGTAGGAGAATGGAACAGGTTAGGAAATGTGGATAGGCCTCCTGACAATGGACACACCTCCATGCACATGAGTACCAAAGGCAGAATAATAAGACAGCAAGTTACTGCATTGATACCAGTTTACCTCTAGTATGTTAATGGGTACACCCTGGACAACTGGACTAATCTGTCATGTTACTGCGTTCTGATTGCTGCACCATGATTGTGCTGAGTCACAATGGCATGTTCTTGTATTGTGCATTACGTATTTTTCACTTGTTTTGACATAATTATTTCACATTATAAAATGCAATGAAAAATGGTGGGCAAGATGGTGACTCTCTGACTGTTTTCCTCAGCATAATGTGCTAGACACCATGGCAACATGCAAGGTGATATCATGGAGTGAGGCAGACAGACAACTTATACCCATGCCCACAAATATACTGACAACGTCATTGCATCAACATGAATGCACTAGATGAGCAGCCTGCTTGAAGGGAACTCGCTGCAGCCAACTTTGAACGCTGAAGAGATCTGGTCCCTGGCTGGAACTATAGCTGGAGCGCGCTGTCCTTCCAGTGAAATGTTGACTGTAGCCGCCTGAGCATGAAGTTCACGCAAAAGCCTTGCATCAAAAATCGGCACCCTAGCCGACGTGGGGACCCGCTGCTTTCCCATAGCTATGACGTCGACGGTAAGTAAGGTTCTATGTATGATTCTGAATGCTAGGCTGTCTGACGTGGCTGAAGAAAATGGGCTGATTGCAGAAGAGCAAGGTGGGTTTCGCAAACAAAGGGGATGCAGGGACCAGGTATTGACGTTGGTGTTGTTTGGGCAAACTGAGATGGAAAAGGCAGCTAAAGGTATGATGGTGGCATTCATTGACTTTACAAAAGCTTATGACAAGGTGGAATGAGTAAAGCTGTGGGGCTGTTTGGAGCAGCTGGGCATAAATGATAGATTTCTGAGGTTTCTGAAGGCTCTGTACCAAGATAGCTCATGTAGGGTGAGGGTGAATAACAAGTTAAGTGAAGAGTTTGATGTTAGCACTGGTTTGAGACAGGGCTGTGTTCTTTCACCTCTGCTATTTTCCTTGTACACTAATGGTGTAGTGGCAAGGTTGCATGAAGAGAAGTGTGGTGTACCATATGGCAGTGATATGGTCCCGGGTCTGCTTTTTGCTGATGACACTTCCTTGATTGCATCTGACAGAGAAGGGTTGAAGAGGAGCTTGGATGTTCTGGTTAAGTGGTGTGAAGAGTGGGGGGTGAAGATCAATGTGGGAAAGTCAGGCATAATGCATATGAGGAAGAAGGCGGTGGAGAGGTGTGAGATGGAATATCTAGTGGATGGAGAAGTGATCCCAATGGTGTCTAGCTATAAGTATTTAGGGTGCACTGTAGATGAACACTTGGAGCTCAAGGAGATGGTGGAGGAGAAAGCTGCTGCTGGGAGGAGGGCACTAGGTGCCTGGATGAACAGGTGTAAGGCAGAAGTTGATGATGTTGGTGTAGGTATGTTCAAGAAGCTGATGAGTGCTCTGGTAGACTCAGTGATGTTGTATGGGGTGGAGATCTGGGGGTGCACAAGAGATTTGGAGGCAATAGAACAAGTACAGATGCGAGCCTTCTGCATGTTCTTTGGGGTGGGTACCTTACACCCAAAGGTATCACTGATGATGGAGTTGGAATCTCTACCAGTAGTGTGGGAGGCAAGAGTGAGGTGCATACAGTTCTGGTATAAGGTGTTGACAAGTAAGATATATGAAGGCAGACTGCTGAGGAAGGTCATGTTGCAGGCAGTGGAGTGTGGTAGGGGAAGCTGGATGAGAAGCATGGGTAGGTGTATTGGTAGATTTGGATGGCAGGACATGAGTGGTGGTGTGGTCAGGGAGCTGTCAGGGGCGAAAGTGAAATGTATGTTGCTGAGTGTGGCTTGGAGAAATGTAAAGGACGAATGGAGGAAGGAAGTGCAAAGGCTGAAAGGAGGATGATGTTAAAGTTGAGGGGTGGAACAGCCGCTTTCCAGATTGAAATGGGAAGGTGGCATGGGATGAAGAGAGAGGAGAGGGTATGCAAGGAATGTGACAGTGGAGAGGTGGAGGATGTATGCCATTGGCTTTTACAGTGCTCTGCATGGGACCATCTCAGGCAACCTCTTCTGGAAGCCATGAAGGGATCAAGGGAGGACTTCCAGCTAAAAGCGTTGGAGAGAGAGCAGCCCTTGTATTGTCACTGGCATGTAAGAACTATCGTATATTGTCAATTATCAGACAGCACGGTAGTGCTGTCTATGTAGGGATGGTGGTGGTTGTTTGTATGCTGTAATACAAACGGAAAGTAGCCCTACTCCCGAACAGTAGTAAGGACCGGCACAAGAAACTGCCTACGAGGAGGTGTGGCTGTAGAGTATACAAAGCTAACCTTACTTCCACACACAAGCGCGTCGTGTAGAAAGCGTCGACGCCTTTTTTTGTGTTTCGTCTTCTTATAATTAGTTTCCTCCAAAAACAAGGACAGATGTAGGGATGGTGCAGTGTGTACCTGCAAGGTATGGCAAAACCACCTGGCGGAAAAACCGTAGAAACAAGGAGGAGTGCCGGGCCATGCAAAGAGGGGGGGCCAGTCGGTCCATGCAACAAGGAGGAGGGCCGGTCCATGCAAAACCCAGGTCATTAACATGCGCTGACTTTGAATACGTTTTCACCATCCCTACATCTGCCAACATTTTGCCACGCTTGCGATCTTGCTACCATCCCCTGTTTCTCCGCCTGCATATTATAGTGCAATTGTACATGTGAGTGTGCAATAACAAGGGCTGCCACAGGAGACTATCCTATTGCATGCATATGCCCACTGCAGCTATATGTTCCCATGTACATATACCACCATGCTGCATGTATACATCCATGTATATGACTGAAGCACTAATGAGGAAAGCCTGGATAGCCAGAAACTGCAGTCTGGTGTGCAGCATGGTGCATGCACAGCTGCACTCTGTACGCTGTATAAGCCATTCACATCCTGGATATAGGGAGTTTGAACTTCGCAAGTGTTGACAGTGAAGTGTACAATGTTTGTACTGGTGTACACTGTAAAACTGTGCTGGATTCAGACCGCCATTGGTGTTTCTCAGGGACTAAAGGTGTTAAAGTTGTTTGAAACCACTGCTTGTCCCTGAGAACCACCACTGTTTTTACAGTGAGAGTCAGAGAGGGCCTGAAACTGGGTGCATCGGTTTGCAGGCAGCAATGTAGTGAAGAGCAATGATAAGCAATAACATGTACAGAGCTGGGTGGTTTTTCCAGGGTCTCAACGTGTAGCAAGATGCATAGCTACATAAGTGATGAAGCCAAAGAATGTGGGTCATGCAGCTAGCTGTTACATCAAAACATGTAATGGATTGCATGGAAGAGCAGGAGGGCCTTGATTCTAAAGCACAGCAAAGTAGATTGAATAGCAAGCAATTTGCAAGGATAAACCTAATAACTATAGCGTACAGAGCACATGCAACAAAGCAGAAAGATGGTGCAAATGTATTCAAAGTCAGCGAATGTTAATGACCTGCATGGGTTTTGTGTGGACAGGCTGGCCCCCCTCTTTGCATGGACCGGCCCTCTTCCTTGTTCCTACGGTTTTTCCGCCAGTTGGTTTGCCATGCCCTTCAGAGGCACACTGCACCATCCCTACATTTGCCCTTGTTTTTGGAGGATAATAATAAGAAGACGAAACACGGAAAAAGGTGTCGACGCTTTCTACACAACGGCGCGCGCGTGCGTGAAGTAAGGTTACCTCTGTATACTGTACAGCCTCCCTTCCTTGTAGGCGGTTTCTTGTGTCGGTTCTCACTACTGTTCAGGAGTAGCGCGACTTTCCGTTTGTATTACAGCATACAAACAACCACCACCATCCCTACATAGACAGCACTGTCTGGTTCTTATTCTTTGTCAGCTGTAACTCCCGAACCATATGGAGTAGAAGAATAAATTGCCCGCAGTTCTATGCCGCTTTCGACCTGTAAGTGCCTTTTGTAGGTTTGACGACTCCGCGTACAAGTTCACAAATAGATGTTTCCAGGCCTTGGAGAGCCGTACCTGGGAGAAAGACACCATTTTTACCCTGACGCGCTACACGTTTCTGACACCGTCTTCCGCCTATTCCTCATACAATCACCATCCAATAGCTCCACATCGCGGTCAAACAACTGTGCCAGGGTACATACTGGATGTTTCCAGGCCTTGGGGAGCCGTACCTGGGAGAAAGACGCCATTTTACCCTGATGCGCTACACATTTCTGACACCGCCTTCCTCCTATTCCTCATACAATCACCATCCAATAGCTCCACATCGCGGTCAAACGACTGTGCCAGGGTATATACTGGATATGCTTCGCCCAACATTCGACCCACCAGACTACCCTAGGTTGCCCATCCAGCCACATCCAACAATGTGCTACACACCCTGCCATGCATTTGGAGCACATTCCTTTGTTGCCACTGTTGTTTGGAAGCCTTTCTAGTAGATCAGCCGTTGCCCATGTGCAATTTGCATTCCATAAAAACTCAAGAAACAAGGGTGTGTAAAAATGTTTCCTCCAAAAAAAGGGCAAATGTAGGGATGGTGCAGTGTGCCTCTGAAGGGCATGGCAAACCAACTGGCAGAAAAACCGTAGGAACAAGGAGGAGGGCTGGTCCATGCAAAGAGGGGGGCCAGCCTGTCCACACAAAAGCCATGCAGGTCATTAACATTCGCTGACTTTGAATACATTTGCACCATACGTGTCTAGCAGAAACATCTACTAGCTATATGCACGTGAAATCAGTTACACATGCGCATGTACATAGCTAGCTAGCTAGCCACTGGATATAGCTATGAACTTACCAGCTCCCTGACATCACTGGCTAGACCTTTCCAATAGAAGCGTTCGGATACCCTTTGCCAGGTCTTTGTTACGCCAAAGTGGCTTGATGTTGGGTCCGAATGGCAGGCTTTGAGGATAAATCGCTGCTCCTCTACAGAGATCACTACTTTGACCCTTCTCCCTTTCCTCTGAACGAAAACTTCACTCTGTTCTGCTGTTAGCGTCGCCGCTCTCTTCCGCACTACACGCTTTCGATCCTTGACTAGGTCAGAGGGGTAGCCATTACCCAGCACGTACTCAATAGCAAGCTCCAATATAACGTCTTCTTCGGTACCAGGTTCTTCCTTCTGCTCCATCTCAATCGTTATTCTCTACAGATTCTCCACTCTCTTTATAGGTGCTAGTGCCCGCCATTTCGTTCGTTGTGTGAACCGCCATTTCGCTCTATGTGTGGAATGTAGGGAACTTATATTTCAGTAGTGGTCCAAATATTTCGAAATATTTGGACCGGGGGGAACGTATATTATGGGGGTCTAATTTTCACGTGACATGCCACGCACAAGCGGACGCACAGACTAGAAAAGATTAATTAAGGATTAAGAATAAGGATTAAGGATATTAAGGATACTATATTATATAAAGAGCTGCATTGCTTTGAACCTGGATGCAAACATATAACATAATTGAGAGGACACATTGAACTAGGAGACAAGGAACAAGGATTGAACTAGGAGCAAGGAGTGCAGCTACACAAATGACTTTCCTTGTAGACTCATGCACACTTTTACGTAACTTCAAACTTGAATGATTCATTGTATATATATGTGTTTATGTTATATATGTAATGTACAAAGTACAGTAATCGTACCGCCATGTTGAAGTTCCATGGTGTCTACATTTACATGTCATGCAATAAACTCATGTTAGCTAGTGGTGGTTATGTGTATAATTACCAAGTAGTAATAATGAGTTAGAATACTACCTTCATTGCTACATGTTAGTGCTGTCCTCTTCATCCAGAATGTATTGACTGTCAGTCAAACTAGTACCAGTTGCGGTTGCAGTGACATCGTCCTGAGGCAGTCCAGCACGCAGCTCTGTTATGTTAATTAGCCCTCCCAGTCTTTGCCTTGGGTCCTCAATGAGCAGTGACTCATTTAGTGGGGTTTCTGGTTCGTTTCTCTCCCAGCACTGTTTAGGTGGATACTTCACCCACACCTTATGTATGACAAGCCCAGCTAAGTATATGAGGGGTAGGTAGATAAGGACCAGCTGAATGATGCTGCATGCCTGCTTGTAGGGGAGAGGGGTGCTCTCCCTGCTCTTGTGCATGTTCAGCAATAGGATAAGTGCATAGTCAGAAATAATGGCGATATCCACAGTATTTAGTAACTGCTGTTTGTAGGGCTGACAAGCAGCTATCATAAATAGAAAGATGAGTGCAGTGAGAAGCTGAATGAAGAGTGCATCTTCTGCTCTTGGTGTGAAGATGACTGCAGACAGCTGTATGATGCGGAAGAACAGAAGGAAAGATGCAAAACAGCGGCACCTATCCCTGTAGCAGCCTTGCAGGACATTCACGAAGTGGTACACCCATCGGTCTGTATAGACATTGCTGCAGAATGTTGGTATGAACTGGAATTTCTTAATGCATTTGATCTTTGAGTAGAATATCAGTCTTCCAACAACTTGCGGAAAAAGTGGTAAGCAGAGGAGAAGAAATGATGGTAGAAGCACAAACATCCCAACAATGATAATAGCTGGAATGAGAACAGCAATGTGATCAGCAGAGCCGTAGTGTGTTGTCCCTTGCCACCACACTCTGTGCTGAGTTGTTCCATCATAAGCTGTGATGGTCTGCCTCACCAGGATGTAGGCTGAAGTGACTATGAACCGTGTGAATCCCAGGATGACAAAGTCTGCTAGTGCTCTGTCGTAAGACCTCTCATTTGATATCTTAGTCTTCCACTTCCGCAGACGTCTCAGACATCGATCAACTGGATGACAGCAAATCCATTTTTCTGCTGAGCGATCGAGAACAACAAGGATTATAGTGACTGTGAGAGGAAATAGTCCAATGGCATAGTTGAGCAGCATCATATGTAAAGTGGACAGACTTGCAGTGGGAGTGAAACAATAGGGAGGGAGAAGTACTCCAAAGAACTCAAGGTTCCAAATGCCATAAAGAAAGCGATATAACTTCACAAACCAAGTATAGCCCTGTAATCCAATCTCCGTCTCCCCCCTGATGTTGGAGAAGCTCAGTAGCTGTGCAAATAACAGGAACGAATTGAGTTTACCTGAGATGAGATCCACATTGAAGATCAACATGAAGGCCAAGAGGATCAGCATAGGCAACCACTCACTCACTATCCAGACAATTGTCCCAACTGTGCTCAAGGCTCCATCACATGCAGTGCATACAGGGTTAAGTCCATTGAGGTTGGCTGGCATACTGTATCCCTCCATGCATTCCCCACACAGTACCCCTCTACGTTTGTTAGGAGCACACAAGAGGTCTTCCAGCAATTCCATCGATTGGTTCTGAGGAAGAAGCTGCACTGAAGGAGAACAGTACCCCGGTGGACAGGGAGCTGTGAAGAACCTCAGTCCATTACAAGTGTATTGTGTAGAGCTGTCTGATTGAAGGTACCCTGCCCAGTAATCCTTGTCAAGAACTGCTTGGAAACTGTCTTGTTTGCACTCTAGTATGCCTTGTAGTCCACTGTTGGCACAGGTGCATGTTCCAAGTTTGTCTTCATCTGCGTATATGTACCCTGGAGGACAGCACTGCATTTCAATGTCCACTTGTATCAGGAGATTACCGTTGTCTACAGACTGAAGAATCAGTGCTTCTTTCCCATGAAGCTCTGAGCTGTTTGTCATATGTGGTGTCTGGTTAAGTGGAGTGCCATGAAGGATGACTCTGAAATCAGAAGTGAACATTGAAAGAGGATTCACTTTGATTACAGAATGCTGTGGAACTATCTGTACTGTAAATACAGAGCTTACAACATTCCCAATATCATCTACAACTGCTTCAACCAATGGTGTAGTTTGTTTTCCTGGAATGAATGTTATACTAGGTTTCCACCCCAAGACCTGGCTGGGCTTGGAAACCACTTCTCCACGGTGACTACAGTTGGACTCCTCTGTAAGTTGCTCACAGGTGGATGCACAACCAGCAGGCATGAAGCAGAATGGAGGAGATGACGTGAATATGTGGTCCATTGCATTGTTTCTGATATTGAAATTGTTGGTCAGTCTGGACTGTAAACATGTCTTGATGTCAGTGACATAGATGGAATTTCCTTCTGCTCTTGCCGTGTTGTTGATGAATGTGATGTTCACATGCCACCAATCTTTAACAGGCATGGGGAATTCTTTGTATTGGAGAAAACATGTGAATGAATTAGCTTGTAGCTGGACAGTGTTAGCATAAATAGCACCACCACGATTGAATGCGTAGTTATTCATAAATATCATGTGGGTGTTCTCCGAGACCCTAATGTAGCTTTCCCCAAGTAATGCGATTCCACCTCCATGTGAAGCTACACAGCTCAAAACACGAAAATCACTTTTCTCCTTAAAATTTATCTCAGACTCAACTGCCACTATCCCTTGGCTAGAACCACCACAAACCACAAAGAAGTACTTATCTACCAGGATTGTAACAGCTTTCATGTATACTAAGCTTTGTCCAGATGACACTTTCTGTACTTCCTCATCGGAATCATGAATTCTGTGTGTATTCTGTAACATTTTTAGCTCTTGCCGATACCATGCTGCTAAAGTTTTCTTCAATGTGGTTCTTGTCTCAGGACGTACCTCTTGCCACATTCGTGGTACATTTCGTTTGCTGTTTTCAACTGTATTAGAAGTAAATCTAATCCCTGTATAAAATCTTTTTCCATGAATCGGAATGGACTCCAGTGCAATAGCCTGGCCAAATACAGCTGTGTTGTTGTTGAAGACACACCCTTTCAATAGAAAGCTGTATGCATTCTTGCTTTGAGTATAGGTGTAATCATTGCCATAATGTAGCAGTGACAGTCCACCTCCAGTGGCCCTAACAGCTTGGTTATGAAAGAAGGCAGACCACAGCACGTTCACCTTATTGGTAAAGTCGATGGTGTCAGTTGCAAACCCAACATGAACTCCTCCTCCCATTCTTCCCTGGATGTTGGACTGCAGAAGAATGTTATGCACAATGTTAGTTTGTATAAGAGATGCAGTGTTACTTGTAGCTTCTTGTTGGAATATAAGAAATATTCCTGCCCCATAGTTCATGGCTTGGTTACCAATTATGTGCACTTTCTGAAAGGTGGCCTTGTTATTGTGACTATTGTCTCGATAGGCTATAAAAACACCACCTCCATTCTTTGCCCAATTGAAGGCTACTGTTGTTTGTTGTATGTCAACAGTGTTATGGTCAGTTCGTATGTCAGCAGTATAATGGATGGTTTGGTGTGAAAAGTACACAGAAATCCCTCCTCCAAGTGTACCATGGTTGTATGCAAAAACAGATCTTTCAACTGATATGCTGTTGTGTGGACTTTGTAAATCTTCTGCAAACATAACACTTAGCCCGACTCTCCTGACTGGTGGTGTCTGTACTGAGCTCACTGCTTGGCTGTAAATGTTCTTGACTATATGTTCATATGACCAGTGCCATAATTCAGATGGCACTGTGGCTGCAAAGCCAGGCCAGATTCGGCAGTGAGATACAAGAGTGTGTTCCACAGTTATTTCATTGGTCTTTGCTCCTGTCTTCACCTGAATCTGTATTCCAGCACTAATAGTGCTGTTGGTTGTCATATTGTGTTCTGTGGGTTCTTTGGAAATAGTAGTTGAGCTTTCTTCACAGAATAGTGGTGTCTGTGATATTTGCTTAGATACTGCAGCAAGTTTCCTTTGCCACCCACTAACCACAGAGATGTTTTTTAGTGTGATCGTGGACCTGTCAGTAAAAAGTGTAGCTGACACCCCCCCTGCTCTGGAATGGTAGGCACCACTGTCCAGGATGGCCACATTTGACACTTCCAGTATATGAGTACCTCTGTGAGCTACTATGAATATGCCATAGTAGTCACTTGGTGGTGTGGCGGACTGTGGTGAATTGTAACCTTGCCTCAAGATTCCCACATTGGTAATGGATGTGGTTGTTTTGCATGCAAGGTTGCGACAAGAGAAAGCCATTGAAATTGCGTTACCCCATCCATTCACCTGTAAGACATAGATGTTTCTGAGACGTACAACGTTCAATGGCATAGTGCATCCGATGCCATCACTGTTGGTGTGCTCAGTGAGGATGAGTTCTACATCTCGCACTGTAATGATGGAACACATGTGGAAGTGCAGGGAATAGTACCTAGCACCACTGGCTTTACCAACAAGATCGTGTCGAAGTCCTCCACAATTGTGAAACCTTAGCCCTTCCACTGTAATGTTTTTTACCGCTGTGAATGCTAAATGTGATCCATTGACACACTGAACCACAGGTAGCACACTACCTCCAATGCAGTACCCTTGTATGTGTATCCTTTCCAGTCTCCTGAATGGTGATGTCCGGGTATGACTGTTCAGTGCTTCCAATCTGTGGGTACCACAGCCAATGCGAATTCTAGTGTGACTTTCAACATGGCTGAAGGCGTAGAGCAGGGTCCTACAAGGAACCACTGAGGTGGAATCCATTGTGTCATGGCTCCAGCATGTGCTGTTGTCCACACCTTCTTTCTCAACCCGTATCTCCTTCCATCCCTCTGGTAGTGATGAGCACAGTGAGGGCATCCATGTGCTTGCTAGCAACAAGATTGCTAAGCAGTGGATTGTGTGTGATAGCATCTTTAGGTTGCAGGTACACCTGCAGCGGGGGAAGGAGAAGGTTACATTCACTTCACAGCTTTTCAAGGATCTGTAATGCCTTACCTTTGCCCTTAAGAGATGTCCTTTAGTCCACTACTATGAAATGATTTATCACTTTCCTCAGAATGTAGTACTATGCTGTTGTGGATACTCTGATTTCACTGTGTGCTATCACTGGCATTGAGAGGAGAAGGTTTTACAGTACATAGTGATCACAATTTATGAAATACATATTGAACTGTAAAATATTTTTTCCTAGTGGTGATGCCATACCTTTGCCTTTAAGAATCCATTTGTGAAGTATCAGTTGCCTCTGAGGCAGTACTTTCTGATGCTATGTAGTCTTGAATGTGCTACAGTAACTATACATCTGCTGTTGAGGGCTGTTTATACATTAATGTAACAATAGCCCTGTCAATTTGTTGTCCTATTTCATTTTCTAGTATGTCATTATTCTTCAATTATTGCCTATTGTGTGCATGTTGTGTACTCTGTGTTTCATGTTCTGTTGTGATGCATGGGCCCATTCATCAACCCATCTGTGTGTAAACATGATATTGAATGGAGTTCAGCAGAAGTGAACTGGAAATTGAATATCAGTCGTTTCTACACAAGTTCATTCATGTAATCAATAGCGACACACAGGGTATACAGTATGTGATACAGTAGGTACAGTGCATGCACACACAATGTTCAACCAGGCACTGTAGGTGTATGGTGCTTACAGTACTAGTGCTTTAGCCGATCTCTTGCCATCACATGAAGCTTTTGATGAAATGTACAAACAGAAGAATGTGTCTTGAGTAAATATGTGGAATTGTTTGGTAGCACCTGAAAATATGATAGAATAGAGGTTCATTACCACGTCCATTGTAGATAGGGGAGATGATTTTGAGCATTATGAAACACGTGGTACACTGTTCTTTGATCATGATTTGTTTTTTGTACAATTGAAGAAGGCTCTCTTGGGACCAAAATGTCTTGTATCAAAGAACAGTGTACCACGTGATTCTCAACGCTCAAAATCATCTCCCCTATCTACGCACCTGAAAATATGAAGCAATTCTAAGAGTTTTGATAGCAGCCAGTGAGATCCCTGGCTTATTCTACTTCTTCCTCCTGTGCAGAGAGCAATTGATGATTGGGTCTTTATGTGTTTCTTTGTTGGCAACGACTTTCTGCCTCACCTCCCGTCCCTGGAGATTCGGGAAGGTGCCATTGACAGACTGATATCTTTGTACAAGACAGTGGTACCTATATCAGGGGTGAGTGTGGGTGTGTAGGTGACAGCAGCAGCAAAGCATCATGCTTGTGCTGCTGAGTAGTGGATGCAATGTTCTTCCCTGGAAATAGTTTAAGAAGGGCGCCCTTGGACTGCTAGCCATGTGAGGACTGGCTAGTGGATGGTGGAGTGTGGGAGAGGGTGTCAGCTTCCTTTGCACAGCACAGTAGAGAGGATGCATGGAGAGCCTTGTGACACAGAATGTAATGCATGCAAGCCTGTGCCACATGACTAGTGTCACTGTGGGGTCAGGTGGGGGACAGGAGGGTGGGTCAGGTGGGGGGCAGGTAGGTGGGACAGGTGGGTGGGACAGGTGAGGGGGACAGGTGGCGGGACAGGTGAGGGGATGGGAGGGGGAAAATGAGGGGGACAGGGGAACAGTTCAAGGGGACAGGTGGTGAGACAGGTGGGGGGATAGGTGGGTGGGATGGGCGGGTGGGGACCGTTTGGGAACAAGTGGAGGGACAGGCAGGGGGAAAGGGGGACAGGAGTGGGGTACAGAGAGGACAGGTTGGGGACAGGTGAGTGTTAAAGGTGGGGAGATGCTGTGCATGGTATCATACGTAAGATGGAATTGAGCTCTAGAAATGTGTCGTAAACCGTCACCAGGCCCTACTTTGTGGACTAATGATGTTATATAAACATGGAGGCAGGGTGATGGTATGGGCATATGACATGGCCCATGTGGCATTCTGTGTGTACTCTTCTACTGATGTGTGCACCAATGCACTGTCCTGTGTAGGGCTGCCTCACTGAGAATGGCAGGGTCAATCTGGCCAGAGTACAACTCATCCTTACTGGTGAGTATCACAGCACATCACATTCGGACAGTACCCTGCATCACAACACATATGTTCATTAGAAAAGTTGAGTTTGTTGTGCTAGCAATGAGTTAGAGCTAGTGTCATTTAAGACAGACGTTTCTGTTATGAATGTTGTATAATGATGTCAGGTGTTGCTCTGTGATTTATTGGGAGGTAGTCACCGATGTACTGCGTACATGTACTTCAGAGGTTGGGACTCTGTATGCTGTAATGTACTGTACATTGATCCAGAGGTAGTCCTGCAGCTTTGGTGACGTCATGGCTTGATACTCGTACTCTCTTATACGTGGTCATGTCATCTTGTCTTTACTGTGGCCACTACTGTTACAGAACTTGGCAAGGTGGAAGATGAGATCTTCAAACGAAGGAGGGAGACAGAACTTGATTTCAAGAGGAGGCAGAAAGAGAAGCGGAAGAGACAGAAACTTGTGAGCTTACTGCTACAGTATTTGTGTGCATGCACATTTCAGGATTTGTTCATGTCTGTATACTGTAAATATGTACACGAATGTATACCACTTTTCTCAACCTGTGAACCCAATTACAGGCAGACGAGTACAGAGCTCCTAGGTGGGAGCGCAGTGGTTTCTCTGCTCCAAGAGTAAGTCAGTGCCATACCCTTCACCCGTAGTGAAGGGTATGGCACTGACTAGAGTTCCTGGCATAACACCACTCAAGAACAATCAAGTTGTATGGTGAGCCAGTTACATCTCTTGACTCCTCCTCTTGTCATACTGGTGTTAACTGATCATTCTAATCATTGCCTACTGATTATTTTACTCAGTGTCAAGTACAAAGAACCAGAATTCCCTGATGGTTATGTGTTTCGGTCAACCCTTCTTCCAAATGTTGTGTAAGAGCACTCAGATTGCACGACAAATCTCCCTACATACTTGGGATCATGGTGTTTGCATGCGGCAATCTATCCATTCCTCTGGTGTTACCTCGTCCTTTTAGGATGCCTTCACGAACACTTAAGCCAACTGACAAAGTGGAATATTTCAGGCCTCAGCTTGGTTTCACACCCTCCGATCAGTCTCGCACTTACAGTACTCCTAAAAATGTGCAGCGTTTCATCAGCAGTTCCTTGTCAGGCCCCAAGTCATCTCACCAACCCCCTCAGGGCCATGGCTCACAACAGCTCTCCTGGCAGTCATTTGAGGAGCCACAGCCTATACCACAGAGGGCGTGGTCAATGCAGGCCCCACCCCATCCACGCCCTAACTACCCCACATACAATGATGGTGGTAGAGGGGGATTTGGTGGCCAGCCACCCAGAGGTCAACATCACAATGGTGAGTTATCACTGTGGGTACATGCTCTGTTACTGACACAAAGCCAGACCCTACCTCCTCCACTTGCTGTGTACTGCACAGCAGTAAAGTACACAACACAGTCTTCCTCGATGCCATTTTCAGCTGGTGGTTGAAGGCAGGACTTCCCCTGTAGCTATGACTGTATGTAGTTAACATAGTCATTCTGACCACTTCATTCTCTAGAGTGGATTATAAAGCGCCTACATATGTATGTATTGATTTAATCATAGGAGAATGTGTTCAGCCTGCATACCCTTTATCCAGTACAATGTAGGTTCAACAAGATTGCCGTGAGGGATGATCCAATTAGTAACACACAATGCACCAGTCTCTAATGTAGTCAGGTTTAAGAGATCCATGCATCAGGTTGCCTAGTAACAGGGTTACACATGTTCCACTGTACATACGTAGTAAGGTCGCACTGTATGCAGACACTACCCTACATGTGAGGCCACATTTCAGTAGTGCTAAGTCTCTATCAGTTGAACAAATGTTGAATGACTATCTCTTTATACATCCATGCAGCGTGGGCACCTTATCCTCCTATCCCACCCCCTCGTGGATGGCAAGGGAACCCTCCACAGACTTATCAACCTAATTACGGCAGACAGCCCAACAGAAGATGGAACTGACTCTTTCCATCATGATGACATACTGTAGACAATTTGGATGTAATGTATCTTTCACGGCGTTATAATATAATTTACTCTTATGTGCATATGGATGTACGGCATATTTTGTTGTGATCTCAAGTGCATGCACTGTAGGAATTATCATAAATTATGTACACTGATAAGTTAGCTATAGACATCAATTGCATATTGTTGCTGCTCATTGCATGCAATAATTATTATTGTGCAATGAATCCTGAAGACACATGTGATCAGTGTGCTATAGGCCTATACTGTATAATAACAGTACACAAATAATAGGCTGCTTTAGGGGGTGTCTGTCCACCCTAGCTTGCAATCATAATGATTATAATTACTGTATGTACGTATATAAAGAGCTGCATTGCTTTGAACCTGGATGCAAACATAATTTATACCACAATTGAGAGGACACATTGAATTAGAAGACAAGGAACAGAGATGTGGAAGATGGAATAGGAGCTAGGAGTGCAGCTACACAAATGACTGTTTCTACATTTCCATGTCATGCAACAAACTCATGTTAGCTAGTGGTGATGTTATGTGTATAATTACCAAGTAGTAATAATGAGTTGGAAGACTACCTTCATTGCTACATGTTGGTGCTGTCCTCTTCCTCCTGAATGTACTGACTGTCAGTCAGACTAGCACCAGTTGCGGTTGCAGTGACATCATCCTGAGGCAGTCCAGCACGCAGCTCTGTTATGTTAATTAGCCCTCCCAGTCTTTGCCTTGGGTCCTCAATCAGTGTGCTAGGCCTATATATATTATTATACAGTATAATAACATTATACGTATAATAGCTATAGGCTGTTTTAGGTGGTGTCTGCCCACCCTAGCCTGCAATCATAATTATATTATACATATAAAGAGTTGGATTGCTTTGAACCTGGATGCAAACATATTCCACAATTGAGAGGAAGGATACATTAATTGGGAGGAACAAGGAACAAGAATCGAACTAGGAGCTAGGAGTGCAGCTACACAAATGACTGTTCTTACAGACTCATGCACATTATTTAATAACTTCAAACTTGAATGATTCAATGTATGTATGTAATGTACAATGTACAGTAATCGTACCGCCATGTTCAAGTTCCATGGTGTCTACATTTCCATGTTTGGCAACAAACTCATGTTAGCTAGTGGTGATGTTATGTGTATAATTACCAAGTAGTAATAATGAGTTGGAAGACTACCTTCATTGCTACATGTTGGTGCTGTCCTCTTCCCCTGGAATGTACTGATTGTCAGTTGTACTAGTACCAGTTGCAGTTGCAGTGACATCGTCCTGAGGCAGTCCAGCACGCAGCTCTGTTATGTTAATTAGCCCTCCCAGTCTTTGCCTTGGGTCCTCAACTAGTAGTGACTCATTTAGTGGGGTTTCTGGTTCGTTTCTCTTCCAGCACCGTTTAGGTGGATACTTCACCCACACCTTATGTATGACAAGCCCAGCTAAGTATATGAGGGGTAGGTAGATAAGGACCAGCTGAATGATGCTGCATGCCTGCTTGTAGGGGAGAGGGGTGCTCTCCCTGCTCTTGTGCATGCTCAGCAATAGGATAAGTGCATAGTCAGCAGTAATGACCACATCCACAGTGTTTAGTAGCTGCTCTTTGTAAGGCTGACAAGCAGCTATCATTAACAGAAAGATGAGAGCAGTGAGTAGCTGAATGAAGAGTGCATCCTCTGCTCTTGGTGTGAAGATGACTGCAGACAGCTGTATGATGCGGAAGAAGAGAAGAAATGATGCAAAACAGCGGCACCTATCCTTGTAGCAGCCTTGCAGGACATTCACGAAGTGGTACACCCATCGGTCTGTATAGACATTGCTGCAGAATGTTGGTATGAACTGGAATTTCCTAATGCATTTGATCTTTGAGTAGAATATCAGTCTTCCAACAACTTGTGGAAAGAGTGGTAAGGAGAGGAGAAGAAACGATGGTAGAAGCACAAACATCCCAACAATGATAATAGCTGGAATGAGAACAGCAATGTGATCGGCAGAGCCATAGTGTGCAGTCCCTTGCCACCACACTCTGTGCTGAGTTGTTCCATCATAAGCTGTGATGGTCTGCCTCACCAGGATGTAGGCTGAGGTGACCATGAACCGTGTGAATCCCAGGATGACAAAGTCTGCTAGTGCTCTGTCGTAAGACCTCTCATTTGATATCTTCGTCTTCCACTTCCGCAGACGTCTCAGACATCGATCAACTGGGTGGCAGCAAATCCATTTTTCTGCAGATCGATCTAGAATAACAAGGATTATAGTGACTGTGAGGGGAAACAGTCCAATGGCATAGTTGAGCAGCAGCATATGTGAAATTGACAGACTTGCAGTGGGAGTGAAACAATAGGGAGGGAGAAGTACTCCAAAGAACTCAAGGTTCCAAAACCCATAAAGGAAGCGATATAGTTTCACAAACCAAGTATAGCCCTGTAATCCAATCTCCATCTCCCCCCTAATGTTGGAGAAGCTCAGCAACTGTGCAAAGAGCAGGAACGAATTGAGTTTACCTGAGATGAGGTCCACATTGAAGATCAACATGAAGGTCAAGAGGATCAACATGGGCAACCACTCACTGACTAACCAGACAATTATCCCAACTGTGCTCAAGGCTTCATCACATGCAGTGCACACAGGGTTGAGTCCATTCAAGTTAGCAGGTATACTATATCCCTCCATGCATTCACCGCACAGTACCCCTCTGCGGTTGTTAGGAGCACACAAGAGGTCTTCCAGCAATTCCATTGATTGGTTCTGAGGAAGTAGCTGCACTGAAGGAGAACAATACCCCGGTGGACAGGGAGCTGTGAAGAACCTTAACCCATTACAAGTGTACTGTGTTGTTCTGTCTGATCGAAGGTATCCTGCCCAGTGATCCTTGTCCAGCTCTGCTTGAAATGTATCTTGTTTGCACTCTTTTATACCCCGTAGTCCATTTGCAGCGCAGACACATGTTCCGAAGTTGTCTTCATCTGTGTATATGTATCCTGGAGGACAGCACTGCATTTCGATGTCCACCAGTATCAGGAGACTAGTGTTGTCCACTGATTGAAGAGTCAGTGTAGCTTTCCCATGGAGATCTGAACTGTTGGTTGGAAGTATTGATGTCTGGTTAGAAGGAGCACCGTGAAGGATGACTCTGAAACTTGAGCTGAACTTTGAATAGGGATCAACTTTAATGGAAGAATTTTGAGGGCTTACCTGTACAGTAAAGAAAGACCTTACAATATTCCCAATGTCATCAATGACCTCCCCAAACAAAGAAGTAGTTTCCTTTCCTGGGATGAATGTCTTTGCCTGGCGTAGCATACTGAAGCTGTATTCCAAAACCTGGCTAGGCCCAGAAACTACTTCTCTATGAGCACTGCAGTGGGATTCCTCAGAAATGAGCTCACAAGTGGATGCACAACCAGCTGGTATGAAGCAGAAAGGAGGAGATGATGTGAATATGTGATCATTTGTATTGCTCCTGCTCCTATGGTCTTCATATTCGTTTGTCATTCTGGATTGTAGGCATGTCTTGATGTCAGTGAGATAGATGGAGTTCCCTTCTGCTCTTGCCCTGTTGTTGATGAATGTGATATTCACATGCAGCCAATCCTTAGCAAATACTGGAAACTTATTGTACTGGAGAAAACATGAGAATGAATTAACTTGTTGTTGAACAAAGTTAGCATAAATGGCACCACCGCGATTGAAGGCTTGATTGTTGTCAAATAGCAAGTGGACCTGGTCAGCAATTCGAATGTAGCTTTCCCCCATCAGTGCTACTCCACCTCCATGTGAAGCTACACAGTTCAGGACACGAAAATCACTTGTTGCCTGTATGACTATCTCTGAATTAACTGCTACTATCCCTTGGTTAGAGCCACCACAAGCCACAAAAAAGAACTCAGTCACCTGGAACCTAATAGCTTTCATATATACTAAGCTTTGTCCAGATGACATTATCTGCAATTCCTTGCTAGGATCGTAGCTTCTGCGTAGTTTCTGCAACATTTTTAGCTCTTCTTGATGCCATGCTGAGAGAAGCTTCCTCCCATCATCCATGAATATCTCTTGCCAATTAGGTTTATGCATCCTTGGCACATCACGATAGCTGTGTTGTACTGTAATAGCAGTGAATTGGATTCCATTGTAGAACCGCTTTCCATGGACTGGAAGGGCCTCCAGTGCAATGGCCTGGCCAAATGCAGCTGTGTTGTTGTTGAAGATACACCCTATCACCTGCAGGCTGTACCCAGCACTATAGTCCAACCTGATGTACTCACTTCCATAGTGGAGCACTGACAGTCCACCTCCAGTTGCTTTGATAGCTTGGTTGTGGAAGAATGCAGCCATAGCCACATACACTGTATTTGTGAAATCGACACTATCAGTTGCAACTCCAACATGAACGCCTCCACCCATTCTTCCTTGTATGTTAGACTGAAGTAGGATGTTATACACAATGATAGAGTGTGCAAGAATAATGTCAGTACCTGCAACATTGTCTTGAAGAAAGAGAAACATCCCTGCACCATACTTCGTAGCTTGGTTACCAATTATGTGCCCCTGAAAACTGGCGTTGTTAATTTTACTGGTGTCTCGACAGTTTATGAATGCACCACCTCCACTTTCTGCCCAATTGAAGGCTAATGTTGTTTGTTGTATGTCAACTTCATTTGTGGCACTGTTGTTGGAAAAGGAAACACAAATGCCTCCCCCAAATTTCCCTCGGTTGTATGCAAAAATAGACTTTACAACTGTTACTCGGTTTTTAAATGCAATATCAGTGAATGCAATGATTAGCCCCACTCGCAATGGTATTGTCACTACTGTGCTCAGAGTTTGGTTGTAAATATGATTAGCCATAGGTTCATATGGCCAATGCCATAATTCAGATGGCACTGTAGCTGCAAAGCCGGGCCAGATTCGGCAGTGAGAAACAAGACTGTGTTCCACAGTTATATTATTGTCCTGTGCATCAAACTCCACCTGAATTTGTATTCCAGCACTGATAGTACTATTAGTCACTGTCTTATGTGTTGTGGGTTCTTCAGAAATGGTAGTTGAGTCTTTTTTACAGAATAGTGGTGTCTGTGATATTGGTTTAAATGCCATGTCCAGTTTCCTTTGCCACCCACTAACCACAGAGATGTTTTCTAGTGTGATAGTGGATATTTTGGCCCGATATGAAACTAACACAGTGACACCTCCTGCACTGGAATGGTAGTCCCCAATGTCCAGGATGGCCACATTTGACACTGACACATTGTGAGAACCTGTGTTCATATCTATCAGTATTCCATGATATTCACTTAGTGGCATGCCAGATTGCAAAATGTAACCTTGCCTCAAAATTCCCACATTGGTAATGGATATGATTGTTCTGCACATGTCCTTTTTGCGAAAAAAGATGACCATTGAGATGGCATTACCCCATCCATTCACTTGTAAGACATAGATGTTGCTGAGATTAATGGAGGTCAGTGGCATTTTGCATCCAATGCCATCACCATTGTTATTCTCAGTAAGGATGATTTCAACATCTCGCACTGAAATATTTGAACACATGTCAAAGTACAAGGAATAGAACCTGACACCAGTGCCTATGCCAACCTCTCGTTGAGGTCCTCTGCAATTGTGAAGCCTTAGCCCTTCCACTGTGATGTTTGCTACCTGAATAAATGCTAAATGTGATCCATTGACACACTGCACCACAGGTAGCATACTACCTCCAATGCAGTACCCTTGTATGTGTATACCTACCAGTCTTCTGAATGGAGATGTCCAGGCATGGCTGTTGAGTAGCTTCAATTCATGGGTACCACAGCCAATGCGAATTGTAGTGTGATTTTGAATATGACTAAAGGCATAGAGCAGGGTCCTACAAGGAACCACTGAGGTGGAGTGCATTGTGTCATGTGCACGTCTCCAACAGGTATGGTTGTCCACACCTGCTTGCTTAACATGTATCTCATTCCATCTTTGTCGTTGTGACCACAGTGTGGGCATCCAAATGCTTGCTAGCAGCAAGACTGCTACACAGTGGGTTGTGCGTGATGTCATCTCCAAAGTGGGCACACCTGCAACTGGGAAGGAGAAGGCTTAATGACACTCACAGCTTACTCACTACACATGTACATGTAGAGTATACTCCTCAACTGATGTGATGACTCACCTTGCCCTTGGGTGTGTCCTGCTCGTGTTGCCTTCTTCAGAAGTAGTTCTTTTGCTGTTGTGGGTGTTCAAATGTGATGGAGTTACTTTGAAGAATTGTAGTACCACTGCTGTTGGGAGGAGAAGGCTTTGTATTGTTCACAGTTCGTAAATTATTGGACTGAAATATTCCTTAATGACGTGATGCCCGGATACCTTACCTTTGCTGTTAACAATCGTTTGTCCCCACCAGTGAAGTACCACTTGCTTCTGTTGTAGTACCCTTAACTACACTGATGTGCTGCAGTACCTTTGTACATATACAACTAGTATTCCTGTCTCAATATAGCCCTTCAGTCCATTTCACTTTCATGTACATACTTTGATTATTGCCTATTGTGTGCATGTTGTGTACTCTGTGTTTCATGTTCTGTTGTGATGCATGGGCCCATTCATCAACCCATCTGTGTGTAAACATGATATTGAATGGAGTTCAGTAGAAGTGAATTGGGAATTGAATATCAGTCGTTTCTATGCAAGACCATTCATGTAATCAATAGTGACTCACAGGGTAAACAGTGTGTGATAGGTACAGTACATACATGCACAAGCAGTGTTCATTCAACCAGGTACTGTAGGTGTATGGTGCCTACAGTATTAGTGCTTTAGCCAATTTCTTGCCAACACATGAAACTTTTGATGAAACGTACACACGGAAGAGTGTGTCTTGGGCAAAAATGTTGAATTGCTTGCTGGCACTCGAAAATATGCTGCAATTCCAAGATTGTTGTGTAGCAGCCAGTGAGATCCTTGGCATACTCTATTTCTTTCTCCTGTACAGAGAGTAATTGATGGTTGGGGTTTTTATATGTGTTTCTTTGTCAACAACGACTTTCTGCCTCAACTCCCATCCCTGGAGATTCGAGAAGGTGCCATTGACAGATTTCTTTATACAAGACAGTTGTACCTATATCAGGGGTGAGTGTGGGTGTGTAGGTGACAGCAGCAGCAAAGCATCATGCTTGCACTGCTGAGTAGTGGATACAATGTTCTCCCCTGGAAATAGTTTAAGCAGGGTGCACTGGACCACTAGTCGTGTGAGGACTGGCTAGTGGATGGTGAAGTGTGGGAGAGGGTGCCAGCTTCCTTTGCACAGCACAGTAGAGAGGATGCATGGAGAGCCTTGTGACACAGAATGTAATGCATACAACCTGTGCCTCATGGCTAGTGTCACTGTGGGGGCAGGTGGGGGACAGGTGGGTGGGACAGGTGGGGGGGGACCGTTCATGAACAAGTGGAAAGGACAGGCAAAGGGAAGGGGGTCTGGCGTGGGGGACAGGAGGGGGGAAGAGGGAACAGGTGAGTGGTAAAGGTGGTTGGGACACAATGTGCTACAGTAACTATGTGTGTATACATCTGCTGTTGAGGGCTGTTTATACATTAATGTAACAATAGCCCTGTCTATGTGTTGTCCTATTTCACTTTCTAGTATGTCCTTCTCTTTGATTATTGCCTATTGTGTGCATGTTGTGTACTCTGTGTTTCATGTTCTGTTGTGATGCATGGGCCCATTCATCAACCCATCAGTGTGTAAACATGACATTGAATGGAGCTCAGTAGAGGTGAATTGGGAATTGAATATCAGTCGTTTCTATGCAAGTCCATTCATGTAATCAATAGATAGTAGATTGGGGAGATGATTTTGAGCATTATGAAACACGTGGTACACTGTTCTTTGATCATGATTTGTTTTTTGTACAATTGAAGAAGGCCCTCTTGGGACCAAAATGTCTTGTATCAAAGAACAGTTTACCACGTGATTCTTAATGCTCAAAATCATCTCCCCTATCTATGCACCTGAAAATATGAAGCTATTGTAAGAGTTTTGATAGCAGCCAGTGAGATCCCTGGCTTATTCTACTTCTTTCTCCTGTGCAGAGAGCAATTGATGATTGGGTCTTTATGTGTTTCTTTGTCGGCAACGACTTTCTGCCTCACCTCCCGTCCCTGGAGATTCGGGAAGGTGCCATTGACAGACTGATATCTTTGTACAAGACAGTGGTACCTATATCAGGGGTGAGTGTGGGGTGTGTAGGTGACAGCAGCAGCAAAGCATCATGCTTGCGCTGCTGAGTAGTGGATGCAATGTTCTTCCCTGGAAATAGTTTAAGAAGGGCACCCTTGGACTGCTAGTCATGTGAGGACTGGCTAGTGGATGGTGGAGTGTGGGAGAGGGTGTCAGCTTCCTTTGCACAGCACAGTAGAGAGGATGCATGGAGAGCCTTGTGACACAGAATGTAATGCATGCAAGCCTGTGCCACATGACTAGTGTCACTGTGGGGTCAGGTGGGGGACAGGAGGGTGGGTCAGGTGGGGGGCAGGTGGGTGGGACAGGTGGGTGGGACAGGTGAGGGGGACAGGTGGCGGGACAGGTGAGGGGATGGGAGGGGGAAAATGAGGGGGACAGGGGAACAGTTCAAGGGGACAGGTGGTGAGACAGGTGGGGGGATAGGTGGGTGGGATGGGCAGGTGGGGACCGTTTGGGAACAAGTGGAGGGACAGGCAGGGGGAAAGGGGGACAGGAGTGGGGTACAGAGAGGACAGGTTGGGAACAGGTGAGTGTTAAAGGTGGGGAGATGCTGTGCATGGTATCATACGTAAGATGGAATCGAGCTCTAGAAATGTGTCGTAAACCGTCACCAGGCCCTACTTTGTGGACTAATGATGTTATATAAACATGGAGGCAGGGTGATGGTATGGGCATATGACATGGCCCATGTGGCATTCTGTGTGTACTCTTCTACTGATGTGTGCACCAATGCACTGTCCTGTGTAGGGCTACCTCACTGAGAATGGCAGGGTCAATCTGGCCAGAGTACAACTCATCCTTACTGGTGAGTATCACATCACATCACACTCGGACAGTACCCTGCATCACAACACATATGTTCATTAGAAAAGTTAAGTTTTGTTGTGCTAGCAATGAGTTAGAGCTAGTGTCATTTAAAACAGACGTTTCTGTTATGAATGTTGTATAATGATGTCAGGTGTTGCTCTGTGATTTATTGGGAGGTAGTCACCGATGTACTGCGTACATGTACTTCAGAGGTTGGGACTCTGTATGCTGTAATGTACTGTACATTGATCCAGAGGTAGTCCTGCAGCTTTGGTGACGTCATGGCTTGATACTCGTACTCTCTTATACGTGGTCATGTCATCTTGTCGTTACTGTGGCCACTACTGTTACAGAACTTGGCAAGGTGGAAGATGAGATCTTCAAACGAAGGAGGGAGACAGAACTTGATTTCAAGAGGAGGCAGAAAGAGAAGCGGAAGAGACAGAGACTTGTGAGCTTACTGCTACAGTGTTAGTGTGCATGCACATTTCATGATTTGTGGGATTTGTGGGATTAGTTCGTGTCTGTATAGTGTAAATATGTACACGAATGTATACCACTTCTCTCAACCTGTGAACCCAATTACAGGCAGACGAGTACAGAGCTCCTAGGTGGGAGCGCAGTGGTTTCTCTGCTCCAAGAGTAAGTCAGTGCCATACCCTTCACCCGTAGTGACTAAGCATGCTGACAACCTGCTGTAGTATTCTGTGTGAATGTGGTCACTGAAGATGAAACACAACACTTTGAATAGAGATGGATGCACACCAGTTGTAGCGTACTGTATGTGGAAGAGTCATTCCCTAGCTCATGCAGTGTAGTTGACTACCTTATGGCTTGCATGGTGTCCAGCAGTCATCGTTGACTGTGCATCCATGTAGTGTGCTGTGCTGATCATGGCTTCACTATATGTATTTCATACAGCCAGTCGATGGCCAAGGTGTTGGCAGGACAACCAGTGGCATGGGCCTGAGGCAGGAGGCGTACCAGGCAAGGATGCACAGCATGTCGAGTCGAGAGGAGCCCAACCTTGCTAACCAGGCTGCAGCCGCCAGCCTGAAGGGGTGGCTGAAAAGGAGTAGTGGAAATAGTGGACCCGATGCAATCCAGCGCACTTTGAGTGCTCCTTCTTCTTCTGTGTCTCGGTGGGGAGGAAGAGAGGGGGGCAGTGGGCTGGGACACAAGAGGCCCAGCAGTGCAGTGGAAGAAGACAGTGATGACGAGGAACCAGAGGATGATGTGAAGTGAGTTGTATGGTGCAGTACAGTGCCATAGTCCATGTACAAGTGTATGCATTTGTGTATGATGCCCATGTTTGCCTCCTCAGACTGTGGGAAGAAGGCTGGAAAGAGCGCTATTACATCAACAAGTTTGGTGTCCCTTCTGGTGATGTGGAATTTCGCAGCAGAGTGGTTGAGGCATACACGCAAGGGCTCTGCTGGGTCTTTGCCTATTACTACCAGGTGTGTGTGTGTGTGTGTGTGTGTGTGTGTGTGTGTGTGTGTGTGTGGTGGGTGTGTGTGGGTGTGTGTGTGTGTGTGTGTGTGTGTGTGTGTGGTGTGTGGTGTGTGTGTGGTGTGTGGTGTGTGGTGTGTGGGTGGTGTGTGTGTGCATGCGTGCGTGCACGTGTGTACACACATGTATGTGTGTTGATGGTAGGAGTTTGAGGACTGAAATTTTGCCCCTTGCTGAGTGGCTTCCTGTTGCTTCCTCTCTCCCAGGGATGTCCCTCATGGAAGTGGTTCTACCCTTTCCACTATGCTCCATTTGCTTCTGACTTCAGGAACATTGCACACCTGAGGAATGACTTTGACCCAGGAACTGAGCCTGTGAGTGGTAGAGAGGGAGCATGTTGGGTCTTGGGACATGAGGTTAAAATTATCTTTGTTAATGCTCCATCCCATCTCCCTTTACTACACACACACACACACACACACACACACACACACACACACACACACACACACACACACACACACACACACACACACACACACACACACACACACACACACACACACACACACACACACACACACACACACACACACACACACACACACACACACACACACACACACACACACACACACACACACACACACACACACACACACACACACACATACACACACACACACACAACAACAACAACAACAACAACAAACCCCACAGTTCAGACCTTTGGAGCAACTCATGGGAGTGTTTCCAGCTGCCAGTTCTAGCTTCCTCCCACCGTCGTGGAGAGATCTGATGAGAGAGGCGGTTTGTGCATAATGTGTTTTGTGCAGTGTATTCAATAGTGTGTGTGTTATGTGCTGTGTGTTATGTATGCAGTGTTGTCAACCTGCACTGGTTTGGTCCTCCATGCAGGACTCGGCTGTCATTGACTTCTACCCGACGGACTTCAGGGTGGACCTGAATGGGAAGAGATTTGCGTGGCAGGGTGTTGCCCTCTTGCCTTTTGTGGAGGAGAGTAGACTCATTAAGGCACTTGAAGATGTCTATCCAGATCTGAGTCCCTCTGAAAGTGAGTCTGCTGTGTTTGAGCCTTGGCCAACAGTAGACTCTGAAGTACATCAGATTCTTCATAGCAAATGGAGTCAGTAGTTGATTGTTGTGATGTGCACTAAATGGCAGGAGTGAATAGATCGTGAGCAATGTATGTATCTGTGCACGTAATGTTATGTCCCCTACTGGAGGAGTACTGCTTCTTTTTGTGTGGACTGCATTCCACTTTCAGTTCATGTTGCAAGTACTGTAACTTGCTCATGGGTTCAGGTATAGTATGTATACTACACATACTCTTCTCTTTCTCTTCTCTCTCCCTCTTCCCCTTGCACTTCTTTCCACTTTGTCTTCTTGTTTCCTTCTCTACTGCTGCAGTCAAACGGAATAGCCTTGGCCACAATCGGTTGTTTGTCCACCATGGCCACTCCTCCTTCCAGTTTCTCTGCTCAGTCTATGAGGACTACGACTCTGCCTCCTTTGCTGCCACATTCAAGCCGGTCTCAGTGAACCCCAAACTGACTCAAGGCGTGTCAGGTACAGTGGAGCCAGATGATGCAAAGGAGAACACGCCTCCTGGGAAGTGAGTGATCTGCTAGCATCCACAAATCTCAGTGATGTAATTTCTATTACAGGATGAATGGTGTTGTGAAATAATTGCAAAATACACTGCTGTAGGACTGTGCATGTAAATGTGCTTCTTTCTCAATTTATCTCATGCCATTTCTTTGAACACATACCACACATCACACCACACATAACCACACACACACATCACACAACCACACATCACACAGCACAATTCCCCCGCCTGGTCCACTTCCTGGCATAACGCCACTCAAGAACAATCAAGTTGTATGGTGAGCCTGTTACACCTCTTGACTCCTCCTCCTGTCATGCTGGTGTTAACTGATCATTCTAATCATTGCCTACTGATTATTTTACTTAGTGTCAAGTACAAAGAACCAGAATTCCCTGATGGTTATGTGTTTCGATCAACCCTTCTCCCAAATGTTGTGTAAGAGCACTCAGATTGCATGATAAATCTCCCTATGTATTTGGGACGTACCATGGTGTTTGTATGCAGCAGTCTATCCATTCCTCTGGTGTTACCTTGTCCTTTTAGGATGCCTTCACGAACACTTAAACCAACTGACAAAGTGGGATATTTCAGGCCTCAACTTGGTTTCACACCCGCCGATCAGTCTCGCACTTACAGTACTCCTAAAAATGTGCAGCGTTTCATCAGCAGTTCCTTGTCAGACCCCAAGTCATCCCACCAACCCCCTCAGGGCCATGGCTCACAACAGCTCTCCTGGCAGTCGTTTGAGGAGCCACGGCCTATAGCACAGAGGGCGTGGTCAATGCAGGCCCCACCCCATCCACGCCCTAACTACCCCACATACAATGATGGTGGTAGAGGAGGATTCGGTGGCCAACCATCCAGGGGCCAACATCACAATGGTGAGTTATCACTGTGGGTACATGCTCTGTTGTTGACACAAAGCCAGACCCTTCCTCCCCTTTTGCTGTGTACTGCACAATGGTAAAGCACACAACACAGTCTTCCTCGATGCCATTTTCAGCTGGTGGTTGAAGGCAGGACTTCCCCTGTAATATGTAGTTAACATACTCGTTCTGACCACTTCATTCTCTAGAGTGGATTATAAAGTGCCTACATATGTATGTATTGATTAAATCATGGGAGAATGTGTTTAGCCTGCATACCCTTTATCCAGTACAATGTAGGTTCAACAAGGTTGCCGTGAGGGATGATCCAATTAGTAATACACAATGCACCAGTCTCTAAAGTAGTCAGGTTTAAGAGATCCATGCATCGGGTTGCCTAGTAACTGAGCTACACATGTTCCACTGTAGGTAGTCAGGTCATACTGTATGCAAGCCATATGTACCTACGTACATGCCTGGCCACATTTCAGTAGTGCTAAGTCTCTCTCAGTTGAACAAATGTTGAATGACTATCTCTTCATACATCCATGCAGCGTGGGCACCTTATCCTCCTATCCCACCTCCTCGTGGATGGCAAGGGAATCCTCCACAGACTTATCAACCTAATTACGGCAGACAGCCCAACAGAAGATGGAACTGACTCTTTCCATCATGATGACATACTGTAGATAATTTAGATGTAATGTATCGTTCAATAGAATGCAGTATAATATAATACCCTTATGTGTACGTATATGGATGTATGGCATATTTTGTTGTGATCTCATGTGCTAGGCTAGCTGTTTTAGGTGGTGTCTGCCCACCCTTGCAATCATATTATAAGAGCTGCATGGCCTAGAACCTGGATGTAAACATACCACAATAGGGAGGACACATTGAACTAGGAGACAGCTACTCTAACAGTGACTGGTGTACCTTTGAGTGCATCTACACAAATGACTGTGCTTGCAGACTCACATTAAACTTCAGCTAAACTTTGAATAATTTAACAATGTACAGTAAAGTACAAAGTACAGTAATTGTACTAATATGCTCAAGCTGGTGTCCACATTTACATGCGCTGCAACACATGTTAGCTAGTGGTGTTATGTGTAATGCACGTATAAGTACCAAGTAATTATGAGTTGGACTACCTATATTGCTAGCTACATGTTTGTATATACTGTCCTCCTCCTCCTCCTGAATGTATCGACTGTCAGTCAGACTAGCACCAGTTGCGGTTGCAGTGACATCATCCTGAGGCAGTCCAGCACGCAGCTCTGTTATGTTAATTAGCCCTCCCAGTCTTTGCCTTGGGTCTTCAATGAGTAGCGACTCATTTAGTGGGGTTTCTGGTTCGTTTCTCTTCCAGCAACGTTTAGGTGGATACTTCACCCACACCTTATGTATGACAAGCCCAGCTAGGTATATGAGGGGTAGGTAGATGAGGACCAGCTGAATGATGCTGCATGCCTGCTTGTAGGGGAGAGTGGTGCTCTCCTTGCTCTTGTGCATGCTCAGCAATAGGATAAGTGCATAGTCAGCAGTAATGACCACATCTACAGTGTTAAGTAGCTGCTTCTTGTAAGGCTGACAAGCAGCTATCATTAACAGAAAGATGAATGCAGTGAGAAGCTGAATGAAGAATGCGTTCTCTGCTCTTGGTGTGAAGATGACTGCAAACAGCTGTACGATGCGGAAGAACAGAAAGAAAGATGCAAAACAGCGGCACCTATCCTTGTAGCAGCCTTGCAGGACATTCACAAAGTGGTACACCCATCGGTCTGTATAGACATTGCTGCAGAATGTTGGTATGAACTGGAATTTCTTAATGCATTTGATCTTTGAGTAGAATATCAGTCTTCCGACAACTTGCGGAAAGAGTGGTAAGGAGAGGAGAAGAACTGATGGTAGAAGCACAAAAGTGCCGACAATGATAATAGCTGGAATGAGAGCAGCAATGTGATCGGCAGAGCCATAGTGTGTTGTCCCTTGCCACCACACTCTGTGCTCAGTTGTTCCATCATAAGCTGTGATGGTCTGCCTCACCAGGATGTAGGCTGAGGTGACCATGAATCGTGTGAATCCCAGGATGACAAAGTCTGCTAGTGCTCTGTCGTAAGACCTCTCATTTGATATCTTCGTCTTCCACTTCCGCAGACGTCTCAGGCATCGATCAACTGGATGGCAGCAAATCCATTTTTCTGCTGAGCGATCGAGAACAACAAGGATTATAGTGACTGTGAGGGGAAATAGTCCAATGGCATAGTTGAGCAGCAGCATATGTAAAGTTGACAGACTTGCAGTGGGAGTGAAACAATAAGGAGGGAGAAGTACTCCACAGAACTCAAGGTTCCAAATGCCATAAAGAAAGCGATATAGCTTAACAAACCAAGTATAGCCCTGTAATCCGATTTGCACCTCCCCCCTGATGTTGGAGAAGCTCAGTAATTGTGCAAATAACAGGAATGAATTGAGTTTACCTGAGATGAGGTCCACATTGAAGGTCAACATGAAGGCCAAGAGGATCAACATAGGCAACCACTCACTGACAATCCAGACAATTACCCCAACTTTGCTCAATGCTCCATCACATGCAGTGCACACAGGGTTGAGCCCATTGAGGTTGGCTGGCATACTGTATCCCTCCATGCATTCACCACACAGTACCCCTCTACGTTTGTTAGGGGCACACAAGAGGCCCTCCAGCAATTCCACTGATTGGTTCTGAGGAAGAGGCTGCACTGAAGGAGAGCAGTACCCTGGTGGACAGGGGGCTGTGAAGAACCTCAACCCATTACAAGTGTGTTGTGTAGTGCTGTCTGATTGAAGGTACCCTGCCCAGTGATCTTTGTCAAGAACTGCTTGGAAATTGTCTTGTTTGCACTCTAGTATGTCTGGTATTTCATTGTTGGCACAGATACATGTTCCAAGGTTGTCTTCATCTGTGTATACATACCCTGGAGGACAGCACTGCATTTCAATGTCCACCAGTATCAGGAGATTAGTGTTGTCTACTGACTGAAGAGTCAGTGTAGCTTTCCCATGGAGTTCTAAGCTGTTGGGCAGGAGTGTTGATGTTTGGTTAAGTGGAGTACCATGTAAGATGACTCTGAAATCAGAAGTGAACCTTGAAAAAGGATTCAGTTTGATCAAAGAATTCTGAGGAGTTACTTGTACAGTAAATACAAAGCTTACAACATTCCCAATGTCATCAGTAACTGCTTCCACCAAAGGAGAAGTTTGCCTTCCTGGAATGAATGTTATACTGGACGTCCCTCCCATCACATGGCTGGGCCTGGAAACCACTTCTCCCTGAAAACTACAATTGGATATAGAAACATCCTCACAGGTGGATGCACAACCAGCAGGTATGAAGCAGAATGGAGATGATGGACATATGCAGCTACTGATATGTTCTTTGAATCTGTTATTTAGTCTAGAGTGTAAGCATGAATTTATGTCAGCAACATAGATGGAGTTCCCTGCTACTCTTGCACCGTTGTTGACAAATGTGATATTCACATGCTGCCAATTATTAACATGAGCTGGGAATTTTTCGTACTGGAGAAAACATATGAATGAATTGGCTTGAAGCTGCCAGTGGACAAAGTTGGCATAAATAGCCCCACCATGAAGGAAGGCATAGTTATTTATGAATTCCATGTGGATATTTTTAGGGATTCGAAGGTAACTGCCCCCAAGTAGTGCAACTCCACCTCCATGTGATGCTACACAATCTAAAACACGAAAATCACTTCCCTCCTCTATTTTTATCTCTGACTCATCTGCCACTATCCCCTGGTTAAAACCACCACAAAGCACAAATAGATACCCAGCTACCAGGACCGTGATACCTTTCATATATACTGAGCTTTGTGCAGATGACACTTTCTGTACTTTCTCATCAGAATCATAAACTCTGTTTACTTTCTCCATCATTTGTAGCTCTTGTTGATGCCATGTTTCTAGAAATTGCTTCTTACCACTTTTTGTCACTTGCTCTTGCCACTGAGTTTTTTGTGTCTGCAGTACATTGCGACTGCTGTATTGTACTGTAGTAGCAAATAACTGAATTCCATTGTAAAATCTCTGTCCAGGCAATGGCAAAGCCTTCGTTGCAATAGCCTGGCCAAGTACGGCTGTGTTGTTGTTGAAGACACATCCTACCACATCTATGATGTACTCATCACTCTTTTTAATATGCACTGACAGTCCACCTCCCTGGCCCCAACAGCTTGGTTATGAAAGAAGGCCGACCGCAACACTCTCACCATATTCATCTTTATTGATGAGGTGTCAAACCCAATATGAACTCCTCCACCCATTCTTTCCTGGGCGTACTCATTGGACTGAAGTAGGACGTTGTGCACAATGTTAGCTTGTGTAATATATACTCTGTTAAGTGACGTTTCTTCTTGAAGCATTAGGCACATCCCTGCCCCATAGTCCATGGCTCGGTTACCAATTATGTGTCCTTTCCGGAAGGTGGCCTTATTACGGGAACTAATGCTTTGATAGTTTATAAACACACCTCCTCCACTTTCTGCCCAATTGAAGGCTACTGCTGTCTGTTGTATGTCAATAGAATTTTGAAAGGAATGTTGCGAAAAATTCACAGAAATGCCTCCTCCAAGTTTCCCACTGTTGTATGCAAAAACAGATGTTGTAACTGATATACTGTTTTGTGGACTATATTCTTCCGCAAACATGACACTTAGCCCAACTCTCCTCGATGGTGGTGTCACTAATGTGTTCAGTGACTGGCTGTTGTAAGTGTGGTTCACTATTTGTTCATACGACCAGTGCCATAATTTAGGTGGAACTGTGGCTCCAAAGCTAGGCCAGATTCTACAGTGAGACACAAGACTGTGTTCCACAGTTATAAAATTGACCTTTGACCTTTTCTTTGCTTCAATGTTCACCTGAATCTGTATTCCAGCACTAATAGCGCTGTTGGTTGCCACATTGTGCTCTGTGGGTTCTTTGGAAATGATAGTTGAGTTTTCTTCACAGAATAGTGGTGTCTGTGATATTGGCTTAGATGCTGTGGCAAGTTTCCTTTGCCAACCACTAACCACGGAGATGTTTTCTAGTGTGATGATGGTCTTTTCTGTATGAACTGTAACTGACACCCTCCCAGCACTGGAATGGTAGACACCACTGTCCAGGATGGCCACATCTGACACTTCCAGTATATGAGTACCAGTGTACACCAATATCAATATGCCATAGTAGTCATTTGGTGGTGTGGCAGACTGTGGTAAATTGTAACCTTGCCTCAAGATTCCCACATTGGTAATAGATGTGGTTGTTTTGCATGCGAGGTTGCGACAAGAGAAAGCCATTGAGATGGCATTACCCCATCCGTTCATCTGTAAGACATAGATATTGCTGAGATGAACAGAGGTCAGTGGCATATTGCATCCAATGCCATCACCATTGTCAGTGAGGATGAGTTCAACATCTCGTATTGTAACATAAGAGCACCTGTCAAAGTACACAGAATAGAACTTAACACCAGTGTTTTTGCCAACCTCTCGTTGAATTCCTCTGCAATTGTGAAACCTTAGCCCTTCCACTGTGATGGCTTCTGCCTCTTTGAATGCTAAATGTGATCCATTGACACACTGCACCACAGGTAGCATACTACTTCCAATGCAGTACCCCTGTATGTGTATGTGTATCCCCTCCAGCCTCGTGAATGGTGATACCTGGATGTCACTGTTCAGTGGTTCTAATGTGTGAGTACCACAGCCAATGCGAATTCTAGTGTGACTTTCAACATGGCCGAAGGCATAGAGCAGGGTCCTACAAGGAACCACTGAGGTCGAATCCAATGTGCCATGGCTCCAGCATGTGTGGTTGTCCACACCTGCTTGCTCAACATGTATCTCCTTCCATCCCTCTGGCAGTGATGAGCACAATGAGGACATCCATGTGCTTGCTAGCAGCAAGACTGCTACACAGTGGATTGTGTGTGATGTCATCTCTCCAAAGTAGGCACACCAGCACTGGAGAAGGAGAGGGTTTAATGACACTCACAGCTTACTCAGTACATACGTACGTATGTACATGTTGTATGTAGAATATGTGCTCCTTAACTGATGTGATAACTCACCTTGCCCCTGAGTGGTGTTTCCTGCTCCACCCACTGTATGAAGCGTTGTCTTCTTCAGAAGTAGTACTCTTGCTGTTGTGGGTGTTCAGCTGTAATGGAGGTATATTCTAGTACTGCCACTTTTGAGAGGTAAAGGTTTGTATCGCTGATAGTTTTCAAAAATAGTGGGCTGAGATGTTCCTTGATGACGTGATGCCCTGATACACCTTACCTTTGTTCTTAGCAATTGTTTAATACCACATGTGAAGTATCACCGCGTCTGCTGTTGTGTATACCTGGATGTGCTGCAGTACCTTTGTATACACCTGCTACTCCTGCCTCAATACGGCCCTTCAGGCCATTTCAGTTTCATGTACGTAGTTACATCATTCTTCTTTGATTATTGCCTATTGTATGTTGTGTTGTGTACTCTGTGTTTCATATTCAGTTGTGTTGCATGGGCCCATTCATCAACCCATCTGTGTGTAAACAAGACATTGAATGGAGTTCAGTAGAGGTGAATTGGGAATTGACTAACAGTTGTTCCTATGAAAGTCTATTCATGTAATCAACAGTGACCCACAGGGTATTATGTTATGTGATAAATATGAAGGCCTAGCTATAGGATTGAGTGATAGAGGCATGTATGCATGCAATCCAAGCCTGCACAAATTAATATAATCTATATGCGTTTTGCTGCATATGTGTACTGAACTATGCCATATAACTGTAGCTGTCACAAAGCACATGTACTGTACACTAACATGCACATATGCCTCTTGTCCAATACTAAGCCTATCCGCCAACAGCTATATAGTGCATACATTCAAAAAGGGGGGTCTAGGAAGACATATGCTGTGCCATTATAACATATTGAAATTATAGCATTCACATGTGTAGCTGTGGACGTGCGATGTATACCTCATGCGCACTTGAAATTCAGGGCATATGCATTGCAAGGCTGCAGCAGGCCATCACACTATGTCCCTGAATAAATGTACTACCAGTATGTGATTAAATGAAGAACAGCAAAGCTGCAACTATATATATATATAATGTGCATATATGCACAGTACTACTATAGTATTATAGTGACTAACACAGACAATTAACAATGAATACAATAATTGATAAATGAGAAGTCCTATATAATCATCTGTGCACTGATGCAAGATGGTAAAATGTAAAAAGATTCACATTGCTATAATATTGTACAATGTCATGGAGTATGGAAGAGATAAATATGGTCATAAATTTGGATATTAAATACTGTACAATGGAAGTGAAAATACATAATATAAGATTAGTATAACATGTGTTCACATATACTGTACTGATTACATGTGGTGATACAAATACACATTGTAGCCACACATACTAAACGTATAAAAATTGAAAATGCAGCAGTACTGTTGGCTTCACACCTTTCTCTTGTGAAAAGGCGAGCGAATTAAAGATGCAAGCGTCCTCAGGTCATATTCCACATTATCTGCCACGATGGCCATCACTCGAAGGAGCTCCTCCCCAAATTGTTTCACCAGTTCCTGCCGAATCACACTGGTGTGGTACCGGAAGCCTCCCGCCAGAGAGCAGCCATCACTGCTCTCCCACATAATAAGCTGTAGGTATATAAATGAGAGAGATGCAGCAATGCATTGAGCGAAGGTACAGTGTGGCGTGTGTGTACATTACAAAGTGTGGTGGCTTTTGGGACTGCGATAGGTAAATGGGGTAAGGAGTGAAGGGCATAGATGGATGCCCACATGCAGCCTTATGCTGTACCTGACTTAGAATTCTTAGAGTGCCACAAGTGTACACATACATACATGGCGAATAAAACCTATGTACCATGTTTGTTGGAATAGTGACCTGGGCCTCTATTTCTTTCCAAGTATTAGCCCCGGGCTTCTATTTGTGCCTGGCTCTATTATTAAAACTGGCACTGATAGTGACAGCTTACTTCAAAGTAACAGTTGTCATTCAGCTTTCCATTGAGCGGCTGCAAGTAGCAGGAACCCATTCTGGCCAGGGCCTGTCCCTCCACCCCCACAGCTGTCTCTGTGAAGTAGAAGGCGTTGGGGTCAGTAAGCTGTGCAATGTCGTAGTCATGAAGATAGGAAAACTTGATTGGGATGCCATTTAGGATGCCAATCTGGAGAAGGAGTAATAACATACGGCCCATGGGGCTTGTTAATTAGACGCAGCCATAGCAAGATTGTTAACACACTTCTCCAGCTGTATCACACTGACACACACAAAGAATCAGATCTAGCAAGTTGGACTAGGACACACCTCCTCAATGATCGTCTTGAACGGAAAGTGGGCATGCCGAGATGATATTCGCAGCTGTCTCTCCACGGCAACCATCAGGTCTGCAAATGTCTCACAGGAGCTGAGGTTCACTCGAATTCCAACATCTGTGAATACAAGCCAAACCATAAACCGTACACTTTGCATACAGTCATATTATGTACACCCCATACATACATAAGTATCAAGTTTCATGAGTCAGACAGTAACATCAATAATACCTCACGTCTTGAGTTTAAACCCAAAGTCTATTCCCATAGCTACCACCAAACTGCATACTCTATCACCCCTACACGTGCAGCCAACAAACTACATGTATACTACACCAACCATTTGTTAAGGGGCCAAAAACCCCTGCCATTCTTTCTGGGTCCAAATCCCTTGCAGTAATCTCCACGCCAATGAGAAATGATCCCAGATCCAGTCTGCCTCCAGTCATAGAGCGATGTGCAGTTTTAGGTCTGCATTGACCCTGCACCGGCTGCTGGGTTCTGCCTCGCACAAGCTGCGTCACTGTTGGCACTTTGGTTGAGGAGCCTTCCTGGGGTAGAAAGCATCCACTGCACCCATCCGCCTGGCCTCGAAGCTGATTGGCCACCACCTCATCTTTGCCCCACCCCCTGCAGCACCTTCCGAGCATCACAGTGAAGGCACTAAGGCAGAAGATCTTCATCAGCTGTTGCTCTGGAATGTTAGAGATAGTGCTGCCTGGTGATGATGCTTTCAGTGCCTCACACACCACATCCTCCACCTGGACAGGGAATGCAGCAAAGAGTGCAACCAACCCAGGTAAAGTGCTCTCCATCCAATCCGGCACTGAACACACAAGTTGCATGCGTAATATGACAGTCATACGGCACATGTATAGTGGGTAACAGACCTTATGCTGCAATATTAATTGTATATTATGGTGTATAGTGGCAGGTATGTGTGCCATAAGATAGTCTTACAATTGTTACTGCATGTACAGTGGAAAGTGTACTAAATTACGGCTCTGTTATACCCAGCCAAATTGCGAGTGCACAAATGTAAATTCTTCGTCGAAATGAACTCACATGAATGAAGTGGAATGCTGATGTGGGCCCTGCAAGGTTGTCATGGGCTGCACTGCTTTCCTGGTCTTTGCTGGCTATGAATCGTGCCGTTGCAGGACGCAAGCGTGAGGTCTTTGGGCGAGATTTCTTCAGGTGCTTCAAGTCACCTAGCTTGCTCTGCAATCGTGCTGGTGGCACCACCTTGATACGCGGTGGACCACGCTGTCGCTTGATAATGGCTGTGACCATTGACTCCCAGAAGGCCCACAGCCCCTCCTTTGGGACAATTTGAAGGTGCTGTGTTTCACGATCAGCAATCTGGATACGAGATGACAAAGAGCACTATCAAAAGTGAAAACCAAACAAGAATATGGAATGAAGTGTCCATGCTGTAGGAATTATACGAGTTGCCAAATATGTTGGCAAGCAGATACGGACAAGTACACTGCTAACCTGTTTAAAGTGCATCTGAGGTGGGAAGCGAACGTTGATCATACTAGCAGCCTTCTTCCCTGATTTGGTACGTGCGGAAGACAGCCTTGGGAACCGAGAAGCTCCACCAACTCCAGCTACGGCTCCCCTCCCCAGGGTATTTCCAAGACGACCGTACACTCCTCCCACCACTCCCCTATTCATACTGCTATGGATGGAAGTTCCAGGTGGACCGATTCTAATTTTCTGTCCTGGCCCTGCCTTTTTACTGTCTCCTGGCCTGTAGTGGGTCAAACCTGGGGCATTTAGTTTCTCCAGTTGTGTGTAAGCGTCTGTCAGTTGCTGGGCAAATAGTGCAGAGGACCAATAGTCTGCTACAATGCGAGGGAAGGACAATATCAAGTAGTGTTCTTGAGGTGACTTTGATAGCAGCTTGGCATGCAAGAGGGTTGTAAATCTCGATCCCATGCTGAGAGTTGATTTCTGCTCTATTCCTAACGTTGCTTGGCTGTACTTCTCAGAGTCTCTCCAGCCGGGCCGTGATATCTGTGGGAGTCTCATCAAAGTGTCTTCCCCTCTTTGCTGCCAATCACCCTGCACTGCAGTGTTTGGGGCCACTGCAGTTTCCCTCTCAAAAGCTGCAGTTGCCTGTGTATCACAGACACCTAGAGTACTCAACCCTTTGGTCGCTGCTTCATGCTCCACCTCGCCCTCACTGCTAGTTGCAATCTCTTGAATTGGAAGTTGGAAAAGCTTATGCCGTGCAAGAATAATTGCATCTTGGGGCTTCTCTCCGCTAAATGTAGGTGACTCCAATTGAACAGATGCTTCTTCTGTGGAGTAGCAGTAGAGAGATGAATGATACAGACAGCATACCTACGCATAGCTTAATGCAATTCAATGTGGGCTCATAAGAAGGCATTTCAAGGGGACTTTGCAATAATAAAGGGCATTAAAGATGTGCATCCGAGGCTGTGGTACACATCTACAAACACAAAAATGTATGGCTGTACCTGGGTTGCATTGAATATAGACTTTGTTGTTCTTCCTGTAGAACTGCACAGTCAGCATTGGGTGCAGCCTAGCAACTGCATCCAGCGCCCTGGAGAGGGTGTCCTTATTTAGTAGGCCGCGTACCTGAAAGCCTCTCACAATGTTGTCCACCCGCTCGCTCAGCCCTGAGGGCCGTACACCGGCAGCATAGCGCTCTGTGTCCAACAAAGCATGCTCTTGGATTATAGTGGCTGGGAAGGGCTGCTCAGGTCCTAACAAGGGAGGGATCTCTACTTCGGACAGCAGTAGTCTGCGCTCCTTGTGGTGTAACTGCTCTTCAGAGAGGGCTGATGGGTCATCATCATCATCATCCTCAATCACTTCCTCCCCATACTCTGTGTCGGATAGGCTCTGCAAGGTGGCACAGAGCCAGCACAAGCCCCCATCACATCATGATCGCAAAATACGTATATGCTTACCATTATAGTGCAAACATAGGTTGAGTACTATATCTAGGGTGCAAATAAGCTATAACTTTGTGGGTGCTATTATATGTACAGGATACCTACACAAAGTAGACACACTTGCACGCATGGATCCGCGGCACAGCAAGGAATACACTACCTCTTCACTGTCCTGACTGTCTCCTTCCGTGTCGCTGTCACACTGCGTCGTGCTGTCCGTCAGGCAGTCAAGTGGTTCAGTGGAGGCACCTGCGATAGGTGGGAGGGGTTCGTGCGTGCTGGAAGCAACTTTAGACGTAGGTGGTCTTGATGGCAGGGGATTCAAGTATTTCGCGCCGTCAGAAAAAGGCTTTCCGGTGCTGGCTGCTGGAGGAGTGGGCGTGGCCATCTGACGGGAGTCTGAAGTAGTGCGCGGATGTCTTGTGCTCGTTATTCGGGGTATAGAGGGCTGAAAAGGATGCAACCCCGCATTCGGTGCAGCACTGATGGATATGTTTAAGTCGTCTCTTTGCCGCTGAGCGCCCCTTCTGTACAGCAGGAGGTTGGCTTGCTGGGATTGCTGGATGACACTCCCCTCTCCATGCTGCTGGGCCAATTGGGAGGGAGGTAAATGACCAGTAGCTCCTATGTGTCCGACGCGCTGTTGTGACGAGGTGGAACTATACTGCCTTCTGTTCCAAGAGTCAATCCGTACCTTCTTCATCACTCCACATTTCTTTGGGTGGTCGGACAAACAATGAATATAGGATTGGTCACGTGGAGACCACGTGCACGAGACCTTAGAAACGAGGGAAATTCAGACAGCACTGAGGAAGTAATCCCTGAAAGTCAGACGGTGACCCACAATCTCCGGGATGGAGGACAAAGCGAAGCAGTACGTCTTTGAGAGGAATATCCCGATGCTCTTTGAGGTATGTTAACCTGCACTGCTCACTGATTTTGCAAATCATGCAAGATCTGCTTGTGTATATAGTGTTTACTGATTTCGTTACCCGCCCCGTAGAGTTTGATGACGGGTTTGATGGTCCATCGACCGCTGGACCACATCGGTTTTATCATCGATTGCCTCAAGCAGCTACGGCAAACGGAGGACCTGAGCTGGGACACCTTCATCAGGGATGACTTTGCAGATCGGGCCAGCCTTGGGAATCGAAGTCGGCCTGGTTCCACCTCGTTCAGAGAGGAAAGGCCCCCGTCGATACGAAAGAGCGCCACCCTCCCGCCAGCGCGTGCCCAGAAACTGTCCCCCAACGGGCCCACCCTCGGGCCCGATAAGCGCTCCAGTGGCAAGTCCTACAGCAGACAGCGACAGGTGGCCTCCAGTACAGTCAAGAAAGGACGCGAAGGCAACGGCATCATGCCTGCAACACGCAGCGTGGTGTTTGTGCTAGGTTTGTGCTCGACGTGCGTACGAACGTGCATGTGCATATGTGTGCCCATGAGGGAGTTTCTGTGTGTATATCTGCATGTGTATCAGCATGTGGGGGTGTACACCTATGGAAGTGTGTCTAATTGAACTGATTCACAGTATGAAACTGAGATCTTCACAAGGATTTAATAACACATGCTTTAGAATCCTGTGGAGTAGTCGTAGCAAAGCATCCAATGCTTTCTCACACTATCTATGACAATTGCTGTGAGTAGTATCAATGCCTGCCACACAATTTGCCTATTGCAGTGAGACAAAGTAGCTGTCTCTGTGTGCTCCTGAAACCCACTGGAACTATATATGGAACAGTTGTGTCTAGGCGTGTGCTTGAAGGCTTCAAATAGGAGTTGGTTTATCCTGTGCTATTCAGCTTTGAAACAATGTACATAACAATGGATGCTCCGTCTCTTGTATGGCACACCACTTGTCAACTTGAACCCTCTAAAGTAACGCTATTTATTGATTGTACTGTTCGCCTGATCATTGCACTCAATCAGCCTGTATACAAGTGGGATGCTTGTGTCTTTCTTTCTCCACCTTCCTCTTCCCCTCCCCCCCTCAGGTGGTCCTGGTAGTGGTAAAGGCACCCACTGTGCCCGTGTGGTGTCAGATTTCAATTTTGCCCACCTCTCCACTGGTGACCTGCTGAGGGAGGAGGTGAACAAAGGGTCTCCGATTGGGAGGGAGATGGAGGAGACAATGAAACAAGGAAAACTGGTGCCCTCGGTAAGCTGTCTGGATGAAATATTTCATGCTGGCTACCAATTGAGGTATCTATAAAGAGGCCCTATGGTGTGATACATTAAGTTAAATGCAACCGAGGATACTTAGACTGCAAGATTGCGCACAGAACTCATTATAATTATGGGGACTGTTAATGGTTAGTAGTTTGTGGTTAGTAGTGGGCTCCAGCTGTGCCTATGATGTAAGTCATGGGTGCCCACAAAAGGAAACGGTATGTGAAGTTCGAAGTTGTGTGGTATCATTTCTGCTCATTCGTACACAATGCTATATAGTAGATATGCAGAGTATGCTAGGGTTTCCTGGTATCTCAGTGGGGCTTCAAGTGTTGGAGTGAGGCTCCATTTAGGGATGGATTATCAATGACTTCTGTACCTCTAGGAGCATGACTTCCATGCCATAGAATACACATTGATAGCCCATTAGAAGTGGATTTACATCATATTGTTGTTATGTGTGGTTGCTGGGGTAGGGCCATTCTTACTGGGCTGTGGCACCAGACTGTATACACAAGTGGATTCAGTGTTCAGAGAGAAGCCAAGGTTGTTGTGGGGCAATTTTGGCTTAGATTGTACTTGAAGGGCAAAGTGGTCATGTATGTTTGTGAGGTGCCTCTGCAGTGTACTCTTGTGCGTGATCATATATTGTGTATGAGTCTTTGTTAATTTATTGTGTGCCTGCTCAGAGAACTATAGTGTCCCTTTTGAGACAAGCCATGGAAAGTAAGAAGAATGTGCCAGGATACCTCATTGATGGGTTTCCACGTGAGCTGGAACAAGCAAAGCTATTTGAGAAAGAGGTGTGTGTGTGTGTGTGTGTGTGTGTGTGTGTGTGTGTGTGTGTGTGTGTGTGTGTGTGTGTGTGTGTGTGTGTGTGTGTGTGTGTGTGTGTGTGTGTTCTGTGTGTGTGTGTGTGTGTGTGTGTGTGTGTGTGTGTGTGTTCTGTGTGTGTGTGTGTGTGTGTGTGTGTGTGTGTGTGTGTGTGTTCTGTGTGTGTGTGTGTGTGTGTGTGTGTGTGTGTGTGTGTGTGTGTGTGTCTGTGTGTGTGTGTGTGTGTGTGTGTGTGTGTGTGTGTGTGTGTGTGTGTGTGTGTGTGCTCTACTGTTGCTATCTTCCCTCATTTCTCTCTACAAGGTTGGCTCATGCACCAAGGTGATCATGTTTGAGTGCAGTGAGGAAGTGATGACCAAGCGTCTGCTGCGACGTGGTCAGTCCAGTGGTCGTGTTGATGACAATGCAGAGACCATCAGGAAGAGACTGGTAACTTTCAGGGAGGAGACACTTCCAGTCATCCAGCACTTCACCAAGCAAGGCAAAGTTGTAAAGGTACTGCACGAATCGTGTGACAGTGTGTGATTGTGTCCATTTGCAATTCTGGCACTCATCTTCATGTATGTGTTTGCATTGCATTTAACAGTGTCTCTCAGTTATACTCTGACTACTTAACAAAATTGAATACTACTGTACAAATGTTGACACACTGTCTGTGTGTGAGCTGTATTAGCATGCCCTCCTCAGTGTGGCTCACTGGGGGGAAGAGCTTCACGTATTAAAGTCATGAACTTTCTCTATTGTACAATGTTCTCTCTATAACCCCTTCTTGAAGGACACGGTGCCCTTTGCAACCCTTAATGCTCCCTTTGGCATTCCCAGACACTCATTTACCCACCCTCCCTATTGTACGTACATCACTCCATCACAGTGTAAGGAGTGCTTGTAATGCATGCACTTTGTCATAGTCAGAACAAATTATCCATGCCTCCATGGTCAGGTGACCCTTTAGACCTTAAGTCCTGTGGAAAACACTGCTTTGTAGGTCCCAGTTTATCCATTATTGACTCTTTGCAAGACCTCCAGAGATCTACGTAATGCCACTGTTTCTGCTGCTTCTCAGATCAATACAGACAGAGACGTGGATGAGGTGTATAGAGATGTATACCCGGTGTTTAAAGTCCTCACACGGCGCAGGAAGTACTACCACAATATTGTGTTTGTGCTTGGTATGTTGAGTGACTTAGTAAGATGTGTACACACACACACACACACACACACACACACACACACACACACACACACACACACACACACACACACACATACACACAAACACATGCACATACATACTGTACACATACACACACATGAAAACGCAAACATGCACATACACACGCACGCACGCACGCACGCACACTTCCCCAACCTCAGTCTCACCTTTCTGAATGCCTCCTGTACTAAGTAGCTCAGCATCCATGTAGGTTGGCTCAATGTACCCACTGCCTTGGCCAATCATTCCACCATTCCTGAGCTACACACACGAATTGCTGAAGTTCTAACTCCCATCTCCCCTTCCCCTCCCCCCCCCCCCCCCCCCCCCAGGTGGTCCTGGTAGTGGTAAAGGCACCCACTGTGCCCGTGTGGTGTCAGAGTTCAATTTTGCCCACCTCTCCACTGGTGACCTGCTGAGGGAGGAGGTGAACAAAGGCTCTCCCATCGGGAGGGAGATGGAGGAGACAATGAAACAGGGAAAACTGGTGCCCTCTGTAAGCTGAATGAGTCAATGATGTCATGCTTAGAACAGCCACTGAAGGCATTTGAAGTATTATGCTCCTTTCTATTAGCTAGCCTTTGTACTCTAATATTGTCCATGTACTGACTTGTATGGGTCGCTTGGAAGTGCTTGTTGAGTATCAGGTTTCCTTTACTGCATGACTGCAGCTCACATGACATTCTGTACAGACTTACAGGACACACACACATGCACGCGCGCACACGCACACACACACACACACACACACACACACACACACACACACACACACTGTCCGAACACACAACTACACACACACACAAAACAAACAACCTCACATGTATTACTCTTGTAAGTATATTAGCTCACTGTACTCCCACTACCCAGCATCACATTTGCTTATCTCTACACACACAGAAAACCATAGTGACCTTACTAAGGCAAGCCCTTGAGGGGAAGGAAGGCTCTCAAGGGTTCCTCATCGACGGCTTCCCCAGAGAGTTGGAGCAGGCACAGATCTTTGAAGAAGAGGTACGAATGTTACGATATAAATGGGTCTATATGTACTGTAGCATAGACCTACCATATGCAGCCCTGGGGATTTGCTGCCCATCAACAGTGCATTACGGTGGAGTGACAGGTCCACTGCTACATGTGTAACTGCGCGTTTGTGAATGGGTGATATGGAGCATATGTACTGTACATACAACACACAGTGTTCCTGACATGTACTGTATGTTGTTGTTGGAGTCACCCACTGGCTGGTTTCTCCTCCTTTCACGCCCTGGTAGGTTTGTGAGTGCACCAAAGTAATCATGTTTGAATGCAGTGAGGAAGTGATGACCAAGCGTCTGCTACAGCGTGGTCAGTCCAGTGGTCGTGTTGATGACAATGCAGAGACCATCAGGAAGAGACTGGTAACTTTCAGGGAGGAGACACTTCCAGTCATCCAGCATTACTCCAAGCAGGACAAAGTGGCTAAGGTGAAAAGATGGAGCTGCTGGTTAACTTGGAGAGGGCCCAGGGAGGGGGGAAGGGGGAGGGGAGGGGAGGAGGAAGGGGAACATTCCTTGTTTGATTCATGAAATACTTCTCATCCTTCCTCTTCAACTGAGTTACCTCATGTTTTACATTAGTGACATACAGAAGCTTTCTCTGTCTGTGGGCAGTGACTCTACTTACACCATGCACCTGGCATGATTCAGGGATGTGTGTGTAGGTATGCCTAGTGTCCGAAGCTGAACAGTGTACCATCCAGTCAGTGTCGTAACTGCACCTGTGAAACTCTAATCAGTTGCTTGGTGACGCCACCCAACCACATACACAGTGCTAATGTTCGAATCACAGTAACGGTAATGGTTGGTACCAGCATTCAGCTGAAGTGCAGTAGGTGCCTGTCTGCTAGTGGTGACTGTGGGGCGTAGTGGTTTCCACTGCAGCTCAGCCCCTGAGAGAAGTGGGCTACAGCATGCTCTGTGTTGTCCTTGCAGGTCAACTCTGACAGGCATGTGGATGTTGTCTACCAGGATGTGAGGAATGTCTTCAAGCAGCTCATCAGACCACCTTCCTCTCTGGTCTGAGTGGGAGACTTCCATGAGAAGCTTTCAAGCACTCTACATACATTTGGTCATAATTATATTTATATGACATTTTATCACTGTCTATAACTCTAACGGGCAGTTATTAAAAGTTGTGTTTGTATAAATCCTTTTTATGAAATGGATATTATAGTGCACGTTTCACTGATGCCTCAGATTCTTGACATATTTTTGTATGCAGTGAGGTAGGGAGTGGATTTGTGTGGTGCACGTACATGTGAATGTTGTGTGTGTGTGTGTGTGTGTGTGTGTGTGTGTGTGTTCATGATCGACACTAGCTGTGTAAGTATGGTATAATATTATTATACGTGCGCCATTTGCACTTGTTATGTAGCTCAACTGATAGTGATTCGCAAGCAGTTTCACTCCACCTTGGCATTTCCCCATGCTGTTCCAGTTCATGCTGTAGTGTGAGTTGGAGCTACCTACACACCTCCTATAGACTTACCTACACTCCAATAGACTTACCTACACTCCTCCTATAGACTTATATACTGTTTCATGTTATACTTACCATACGTATGTTCAGTATGATGGCCACTGTTGAGCTAGTTTGTGTATACGTAGCCCTTAATTTGCTCAGATACTACCCTCCTGAGGAAGACATCTTTTGGGAGGGCAGAGTCTGCATGAGTAAATGGTGATCTGGCTATGTGAGATTAATACTGTGAAGTTTAGGCCATAGCAGGTAACTCAAATTCCAGCTGCATGGCTGATGCATGGTGTACAGCCGGAATGTGTGGCTAGATTTGTTAAAAACGTTGGCTGAATTGTAGCTAGGGCAGGGTACACAGAAGCAAATGAGGGCAGGGCTCTTCTTCCTGTATAGATATCTCCTGGTCACATGATGAGACGGTGCAGTAGGTATAGCAGGCTAGGCTAATGTGTTTCATAGCTGATGCACTGAACTTTGCATGCCGTACCATTGACACTTTCCTTGCCTTCAACAAGCCTATCCATCCTACGAATGGCTGCATATACAAATGTTTAGTGACCGACTAGTCTCACATAGCCACAATGCCATTTTGCAAGCTAAAATGGCCACTGGCTATGTGAGATAAGTGACCAACAACACCAGTAGTTCGCGCACAGTGCACAGAAATTCATTATTCCAATAAAGATATTACTTATAAGATTCATTCTAATACAATTCTAGCTGCTCTGTGTACGTATACAAATGTGTGATGCAATATGTATGTATGTACACTACTATCGTTCTAGCATGCATTGGTCAACATGCGACAGTATGAGTCTATATAACAGTATTGCTACAGTGTGGTGTGCGTACAAATGGCTGTTGTTAGCAGACGAACTTGCAGTATCGACCTTTGTGCCACTTAGTTGCCTGCCACCACCAGGAAAGGAAAGCCGTGACTGCCACCACAATGGCCAGGAGCCAGCTCACCACGCACAGGCCGAACCCTGAGGAGAGCTGGTAGAAGTTTGCACTGTTCTCCATCTCAAAGTAGTTTCGGCTGATGCTCAGGAAGATGCACATAGACAGGAAGTAGCAGAGACCTGCACAGAAGGGTAAGGAGTAGGTGTATGGTGGTGGGAATGAAAATGGGACTAGTAGCGCATATGTAGTTTTAACTGGAAGGTACAGTAATGCTGCTGTTCTAAGTGGCTTTGGCCCATTTACAGCAATGGCATTTTGCTACACCCACTTTTTGCATGATACATGGTGACATGCAATTCACATGCAGGTAGCATGCTTGGCACATCATGACTCTTAGAGTCAGTCTGCCAGTGTGCATTCTGTATTGATCTGCATGTGACCATCTTGTGACAGGCATGTGATTGCATGTGACCAGCATGACATAAATGCCACAGGCATGTGACAGGCATGTGACCACCATGTGACTGCCATGTGACAGGCATGTGACCACCATGTGACTGTCATGTGACAAGCATGTGGCCTGTACCATTTGTAGCTACAGTATGCAACTTTGAGTTATGAATGCACGGACAGTAGCTACTGTACATGCAGTGGCTCACTGGATGCCATGGCGATGGATGTTCCGAACCAGGCTATCCACCTTCCCAGTAGAAGTGGCATGCTCATGATAAAGCCTGCGATGCTCATCACAAAGGCCATCAGCATAAGGACTGCCACAGCTTGAAGGCGGCTCTTCACTGCAAACAGACAGACAGACACACACAGACTACATACATGGCATACAGTTTTCCTGTACATATTTGTTAAGTACATTAAAGTATGCACTAATGAACTATACTGTATTGCTAGGATACATTATGTGCATGTTAACTATGTACATGGGCCCTATCTATTATTAGTAGGCCTATTTATGGGTGCCCACAGGGGTGGCTACATAGGAATGCGCAGAATGCAGCCTTATCATAGTTGGTGAAGTCACAAATGCAACAGTTTCCTTTCAGGCAAACAGGGAGACAGGTAGTGTGAACCCATGCATGTGAATACAAGACAGTTGAAGAACTAGCAATACCAGTGATTGTGAGGGCACTAATTGTTTCCTACATTGCATCCATGCATGCCTGAATAACTTCATGGCTTTCTGATGATATGCACTAGAGAACATCATTCACCCACTGTATCATATGTCGTTCAACTCACAAGAGAGGCAGTCCACATTTGCATCACAAGACCTAGTACCAACTGGAATTGTGTCTCCATTCTGTAATGGAGAGATTCAAAAGTATATAATACATTTAGGTGAAGTAGAAACACATGCAGACAAAAAGGCACACACCAAGGATAAGAAGGCCTCCCATGCGGCCACTCACCAAGTTAATGGTCTGTAGGAGGCCAATTCTTTCTACATCTCCTCGCCTTGCCCAATCATTCAGGAAGACAGACAAGGCATTTACTGTGATGAGCAATGCATACAGGGCGAGAGTCACTATCAACAGCTGCATGGGAGAGAGTACATGCGCAGTGAAGTGTGTACAAACATTAGTATTAACGTAACACACCGACCGATATGTAGCTACATATGTACTATATGGGAGTAGGGCACGCCAGGCCTTGTACGGCGTGGCCTGGGACAATAGCGACTCAATGACATGAGGTCTTACTGCTTGGAGACTGAACTCTATGCTACGTATATTAGAGGTGTAGTGCACACACTAAGGTCTATACGTACAGTAAGACACATTCTAGTATATGCACAAGAGATCAAGTGTAAGAAAACTTGGTCTGGCTGTGTACTAGCTATGTAGTTATCTGGTGTGATAAAGGATTCTGAAACTGTGGTACACCCAATACAGTTGAACCTAGAAGTCTCTCAACACCCACTTCTGTACAGTGCACTGACTTACTGGTTGAAAAAGATGTTCCTTGATTGTAACCTTGGCCATTTCTCCTTGTTGTCTAGTCAGCCCTGTAGTTAGTCCACTACAGAGGCACAAGAGAGACTTCAGTAGTCACCAAGGCTGAGAATTGGTTCTGTACAGCCTACAACCAGCAGTAGAGGTCCTCTGGCTTACCACTAGAGAAGGGAAGTTCTTGCCTCTAACTCAGAGGGACTGGAATGTCATGCCATAGAATGGGGCTTCTGGAATGCAACAATGGAATGCAATTAACTAGCAGTAAGTATGCCATCATCACTCTGAGACATTGCACAAATGGCCCCATTCTGAATCGGAAATGAGAATCAGAATCTTGAGTTCTTGGGTACACACAGTAGAGATAGGCCCATAGCAATGTAAATATATAAAAATGAGTGCATGTCTCATGTGCACAGTATAAAATGTGTGTAAAATGTGTGTGTATACACTGTATATGTAAAATACTATGAATGTGATGGTGCCTGTTTGAACTGGTGTACATATTTTGCATAGGTACTGGTTCTTGATGACTCTCAGTCATTATCAGACTCTGTATCCTCATCTGATTCAAAGTAGATCTCCTCCATTGCAGGTTTCTTGTACCGCAACTCTGAGTACTGCCCGCCATGAAGCTTAATGGCTTGGTGACGCCAGGCTAACAAGGCCACACCTGCATTCAGCAGTGAGGTACCAGTGCATGCCACACAGAGGACAAACCCTGAGCCAAACTTGACCCCATCAATGAAGGACAGGTAAGAACGCTCAGTCAGGAGGAATAGCACGAATGCTCCAAGATACAGGAGGGCTACAAAGAATGAAGGTGCAAATGGCATGGAGTTGATATTGTTTGAAATGGTACTATCCCTACCTCAAATAGCTGTGACATTACATACGTATGTATTGCTTTGATTGCTTCACATTGGTTGACCTGTCAGTTAGAAACTGTTTTATAATTAAATATTACAGCTTCATTTGCATGTGCCAATTGGAATCACAGGAAAGTACCTGTTGTCGTTGGCAATCCATGTGATGATACAGTGACTATATTATAATGCATCCTCACTTGCTACGTGTATTAGCGATTGTGCATTCACCCATTGCCTATATAGTAGCAGATGCCATAATGTTTATGATCCAGCCCTGTTCTCTGTATGCTATAGGATGTTACTAGTGCACTGCATCACATTGTAGCATTCCATCCCTTTTGGTTTGTGTTTTTGCACACCTTACATACATAGCTACATACAAACTTACCTGAAAACAATGCTGCTAGACATCCAAATATGAAAATGTACCGTCCCAAGAGCCCGGGGGTGCTTACTACCAGGCCAAAGAGGGATACCACCAGTGCAGTAGTCATGAGGATGCCACATCCTTGTAGGTTCAGCCGAGCTGTGGGAGTGAGTGGAAGGCCGGGGGGAAGAGTGGGAGGCCGGGTGTGAGGTAGAACAATGGTATAATTATACATAATAGCATTAAGAAAATGTGTGCATTGAAGCGGGCATCTATCTTCTAGACAGAGTGGGGGACATCAGACTGTCTGGCCTAATGGGAGGAACCTGCCATGCAGGTAGTTATGTACACATCTCTAAGGAGGTGGGACAGCTGACTATTGGAGACGTGTGAGGGCTTGTTCATAGGGTGTCTCGCCATGTAGCCCTAGATATGATTAGGTGTTACATGAGCATGTGACTATAAATAATGTGCTGACATAGGCTATCTATACTAGTCTAGCATGCTAGACCCTCTCCACGCTGCCCAAGGAGGAGAGGGTCTAGCTTACTAGGCTATGTATACATTACGCTTAAAAATAGATGCTTGCTGAGAACTACATATGTACATATGTACATACAAATTCTGTCACTTCTATCCTAATTTACAGGAAACTTACAAATATATACTTCAACCATGTATTCTGCATGTATGTTTACTGCATAAAGTGAACTCATACACTACTAGCAATTCTGCATCCTCTACACTCTACAGTGTTCTGCCGTTCTGTGCAAGGAGCCCAGCATAGCTACATGCAACGGAGCTTGTGCGGGCTCTTCACGGCTACAAAGTCACTTGTTGAGGCATTCCTTACACCAAATCTTTAGCAGCTACATGACTAATGCCTTCTTCAGTGGGTTTGAAAAAGGCTGTGTGTGTGTGGCACCAACTAAAGTACAGTTGAATGCAAGGGCTTGTTGCAGGACACTTAATTAACAAGCATACAAAATGTATTCACTGCATCTACTGTAGCCTAACTTATGTATGTGATACACTGACAGAGTTTTGCCCGAGAAAGACTAGAGTTGTTACTAATAGGTAGATCAGACATGATAGAAGCATACATAGACCCTAGCCAGAACGAAAACTGTTACCATTAATGTTTCAGTAAATACATGAATGCTCTACTTGGCAATATATTCGCTGATGAAAGTAGCTGGATGCTGCTGAAATGCTGGAAAGCAATCATCTACAGTATTCTGTCTAGTGTCTACTCTGATATACAGTATTGTACTGTACAAGGACCTGGCCATAGCCCATTTCCTCCAGTGTATACTTGCCTGATTTAGTCATGTCAGTGCTTAGCAGAGATATGTCTAATAATCAAATTCAGCAATCAGTAGATACTGTACCAGTTAAGATAAACATGCATGGGCCATGGGTGTCATGGCATGAAATGCCACTTAGTCATGCTTTGACCATACCTTAACCACTAAGCGAATTACTATGTGGAATCTCCTCTCATTATGGACCCACCTTGTCTGCAGCTGTCCAAGGCCGTGATACTGCTGCAGTTGAATGTGTGAATTGATGTGCAATTTTCTTCTGTGCAGCACTCCAGCAGACCAAGGTGTGTGTTGCCACCAATAGCCCACTCATTGAGCAGGAATGAAGCAAGAGCCATTGTCAGTGTAGCAGCAAAAAGCACTGCCGTTAGTATGAGGTACTGAAGAGGGGACGAGTAAATGGAGAGAGGAGAGCCGTAAGACCTCCAGTAAACCCTCAGTGCACCAAAGCTGAATTTGTTACAGGAGTTAGGATTGGACGGGAATCATATTTAAAGTGGGAAGTGGCTACCTGCACCCCATTCAATTGCTTATGTACATGTACTAAGTCTTTCACAGTTTAAAGATTGTTCTGTGCTTACATGTGCATTTGGAGGCCTCAGTCTGCAATACTGCACTAGTCCCCTTTTGGAGTGGAACAAGCATATACAGTGCAACTACATGCATATAATACAACAGCACATATAATAATTATATGCTCTGTAGTGAGATTTAGATTCTAGCCCCCTAGAACATGTATAAGAACACTCTCTCGGTCTACAAAGGTGATGTTGCTATATGCATATGTCACGCGCAAACCTCCAACTGGGGCTATATTACAATGTAAGACTGACAGCCCATGCATGGGTGAGTTAGAGGCACTAGAGCATCAAAGATAATAGCTCACATTAGTCACGCACTGATCGAAACAGGAACTGTATATTTTCTCCTGAAGAGGTTGTGTATGATACACGTACACTGCAGTGGTAGTACTTGTGGCTCAGTTCAGGCTAGCTAGTGAAGTGGTAAATGTAGGTCAACTGTACTGTAGGTCAGGTACATGGTACTTACCGGTTGACAAAGATGATCCTTCAGAGTGACTCTTCTAACCTCAGCCATCCTCAGAGTTGACTGTGAACAGGACTGAACAAGGAGCTATACTATCCCCCCTTTGAATCTATTGTCCACTTTCACAGCAGTAAGAAACCTATACCAGCCAACATCTTTTGTTGTTGAATATAACCCTACAATCGTTTCAAGAGCCTTATAAGTAGTAAGTTGGCCCAGCCTAGGTTCTTATCACATGGACACCTGTATGTGTGGTCAGGTTGAAGTGAGGATCTTTTGACTAGCTTACAGCTGTACCAGCCCTCAGCCCCTCCTACTTGTAAGCTGGTTAACCAAGTGTGCATATCTGTTACAAGGTATTGAGTAGCTATAATGTGTGCAAGTATGTGACTCCTACTCCCACAGGTTGAGGTATGAGCGAACATGGTAAAATGTACAGACTGATACATGTACATTCATGTGCACTTAATGGTATATAATGTTGCACAAGCATATACAATAATATACTCTACCTACATGCATGCCTCCACATAATAATAATATAACTACATACACAAGTTATGTCATCACATGAGGCAGTTTGTTTGTGTATGTACAGAAATTATGATTTTACACTCAAACCACACTATTTGGTATGTGTGAGGTGTGCAGTTGTTGCAGGACGAACCACTCTATCTTGTTGCACAGATTTACTATTGGACACCTCTGACAAAGACAATGCCATTATGTGCCTTTGAGTTGATTAATAATGGCGCTTTTGTCAAACTTGGACATTTGCCAGTTCAATGCCTGCAGGCTGACTCCTCCAGAGAGGAATGATGCAATCACAGCACAGACACACAGCCCAAAGGAGTAGTCTTCGACTGCCAATAGTGGTAAGTTGAGAAGGCGGAGGTCTGTAGCACTGAACACAATGACTGCTGCAAGATAGATCACACCTGTTAGGAGGGACATGCTTTAGTATAGGGTGCAGTCATGTACACTGTTACAGGACTAGATCAGTGATGAAAGTTACCATCATAGCATGCACCAATGAACGTGCACTCATGTGCAGGTCTTAATCATGCAATTGCATGTGAGCACTAACCAGTACAGAAATTGGCAGCGGAGCTCATGAATGTGAAAAACCATGAAATCCATGCCAGAAGGATTAAAACAAGTGCAAACCCAGAGAGAATGAATCCAGTAAGGGCCAAAGCAGCTGCAGCATGGACTCCATATCTTGCTGCATGGACACAGGGTTGCATTTTGTGATATATACCACTGGGTATTGTCAGGGGGATATACACAACACATCATCATAGGTGGCGGGGCCTATAGGGCTGAAGGGCTGAAGCCCCCCCCAATGTTCTAGAAACCTAACTTAATACGCATAGCAGACATACTATAGCTGAACCAGTACAGCTCCCCCAAAGTTTGTAAGCTTCCTCCGCCTATGATCATCATGCATCCTACAAGGGTTAAGTCAGGTCTCTTAGCATGAAGAATGCATGACAGTTAGTCCCGTGGGAATTGTGCCTACCTTCAAAACACTCATTGATGGGGGTCCTGTTACACACAGCCATGCCATGCTCCACACATGCACTGGAGGTACCATTGCATGTTGTAAACAGTCCAACATGTGTGTCATTGAGGTTGGCCCAGCTGTTTGTGAACACTGACACTCCCCCCAGTGCCACAGCTATCACGCAGAATGCGAATGCAACTAACAGCCACTGAATATGGCGCATTGAATGCAGAAGGAAAACATCAACAAGAATGCATGGTAACCAAAGCCGCTGTCAGTAACTATAGCTAGTATTTAGCTGCTCAGCAAGGAGCTTGACTAACTGGCTGGAAGTAGATGCCGCAGAGGCAACGCGTCCCCCTTTCGTCGGCGAAATTGTCCGCCTCGCCAGTGCTGGCTGCGCCGTCGTTGTCGTCTTCGGCTGCACTGGCCATGGACTCCCTGTCTTCTACATGAGAGACTGTCGTGTGCGTGTGTGTGTGGGGGGGGGGGGGGGGGGGGGGGGGCAATTAAGTCTGAAAAGCAAGACACATGCGCTCTCAGCACGAGTGCGACGCTTACCTTCTTCTAGCTCTTCGGCATCTTTATCTATCGCCTCTCGCGAGTTCCACACCTCTATTGGAACTAGTTCCAGCGAATCTGTTTCCTCCTCCGCCATTGCATGGAACAGGCCGTCTCTGAGATCTAGCGTCTTATGCTGTCGCGTCAACTTCGCGGTGAGCTCGGCACACCCACGCAGTTTACACCCTGCCCATTGCATGGCGTACACACCTGATGAACCAGGTGATACATAGTAAATAAGCTCATTTCATTAGCGTACGCCTCACTATACCATGTGTCAGGGCAATTCAGCAAAGTGTTCAGATCTGAAGGTGAACCATGGGAAAGCTTAGTTTCGTCCTTTACTCCGGCCACACGTGAGACTTGCAGTAATACACAAACAGAATGGGGCCAAGGTACTTAACTCTGTGGACAATAGACGCAATTACATTGTACCGCAGCTACTGTTATGACTGCTGCTTGCTCTGGTGCAGGGAATTGGAAAGGAATGACGAGTGCACTGGAGGCAACGTAGGTGATAATGGCAAACACAGTTTGCCTAGCACTACTTCTCTCCCAGCTCCTGTGGCTTCTACATAGATAAAGAGAGAGACACTGTGTAGCTACATAGGTACATGATGCATTGAAGGACAGATCTATTGTTAACATTACTCCATACACGTGTCCATAAGGGCTGTAGGAGCAATGGACCGGAGAAATAGAAATAGCACTGTGCTAGTAGCTCCCTCCTACTCCCCAGATTGTTTGGTAGTGTTCAGCAGGGACCAAACTACAGTGTACATTATTTGTTCTGATGCATAGCCCAGTGCCACACACTGAGTCTTGCAAATCAGCCAATGTCATGGTATCAGTCCTTGAGGATAAAACCTCTGATTAGTGTCTCTTTCTACAGCTAGAAAAGTGAAGTATATTGCCCACTTTACCCCTTTGGCACCCTGGACTTTACCTGGGACATTGCTGGGCCTTTGGTGTATTGTCTCATGAGCTAGGAGAGCGAAGCACACAGCCTGCAATGCAAGAGATGTAGGAAGGAGGAGACATTAGTATCATGCACTCATGCACATTAATATATACGGACTTGACCCAGATCTCACAACCACGCCACACACCTCTTTGCCATCAGGGTCAATGCCAACAGCATCAGTAGTGCACACTTGAAACTTTTGAAACCTTCTCTGTAGACCTCTATTACAGAAAAACGAAACAATTCAAATCAGTGCAACTTCACTAAAAAAAACAGTCCTGACAACCATACCTGCAGGCTACACTCTACTTACTTCATCATCATTGGATTCTTTGCTCCACCGCCACTTACAAACAGGTCAAGTCCACCTCTGAAGTCACCCAGAAGAGGCTCAATGAAGGAGGAATAGTTTCGCACTACTGCCTCACAAGTGAACTCTGCATGGACCGGCCAGCAAGGACAACTGTTTTGAACTATGACTACAGTGCTGCAGGCATTCAGGGTAGTACAGCAGGTTCATGTAATCTTGTAAACGTTCCCAGCTGTGGGCAGCTGTTGCCTAGGATATACGTTGAACAAAGCCATACACAACTATACATTATATGTCACACAGTCTGTATCCTAGGTAACCACTACCAGTCCAACAGTGATTTCAAGACTATAGAAATCTGCTGTGTTATAATATTATTACCAAGATTGACTGATTCCTATCATTTCCTCCTTTATGCTTCTACTTTCCAGAGTTACAGGAATAACTTTCACCATAAATTATTTGGCATTTGGTACAAATGTGCTTGACTGGCAATGCCCCCCCCCCCCCCCCCCCCCACTGTAGGCTACCTGTTGCTGTTCTGACTACATCTGCCTGATGTAAATCCAGTTCTTTTGCTTTCTCACACAGTTTCTCAACATAATGCAGACCATATCTTTCCCTCCCTGTGCTTTTTGGTGGAGATTTCTTCAAGAAATCGTCATTGAGTATAAGAAAATCCAAAAGATCTTGTGACAGTGAGCCTGCCATGCCCTGCAAGTGGGCAACACTAACAATTCACAATACAACTTCACATAAAGGCTACATCATTGCACTCACAATTTTCCCATCATTGTCATAAGGGAGGTTGAAGTAGCGCTCCATCAAAGAGTCCACCACCATATTGCCTGAGAAATACGTAGGTGAGATGAATGAAGTGTGACACATAGCATTGAGGTACTTTGCCAGTCACACTTGCAAACGTGTGTGGCAAGTCTTCAACTTGACTCCCACTTGTTTGGCTCCCTTCCAAATATACCGTGCTACCATTTATACTACATCAGCTGTGATCGCCATAGCATCACTACCACTAGTAGATGCACACACAAACCTGGTCCACAGTCAAAGGCAAGGACCTGCTCTTTGCTGCTTGTGGCTGAATCAGTCCTGTCCCCCAAGCTCTCCTCCTTGCTAGGTATGGCAGGAAGGCACATGGTCAGATTGCTTATACCGCCAATGTTTAGCATCAACCCAAGTCGTCCACTGCTGGCAAAATGGCTTCTGAGAAGAATGCGGTCCAGAAATGGCACAAGAGGGGCACCCTGCCCACCCACACTCATGTCAGCCAAGCGGAAGTCACCAACAGTGGCAATGCCAGTCTCACATGCAATAGTGGAGGGGTCACCAATCTGCAACGTGGATGAGACAGTGTGGCCAAAGAGCACCTGAGGATCCGGCTGGTGCCATACTGTCTGACTGCAAAGGGGGGAGGGGAGGGGAGGAGTGCAATATAGCTAGCAGACTCACTTAATAGTGCTACTGATGAAAGACAGTTTCTAGTGGTTGGAGAGCTAAATTACTGTGGATTATCGCTGACCCGTGTGATCCTATAACAGACACCGTGTTCAAGGGAACGCCTGTATCTTGTGCTACTTTGCAGGCTGCTTCTGCAAATATCTTTCCCAGCAAGACGTTCCACACGCAAACGTCTCGCACACAACCGCAAACTGACAACTGGAGAAGTTGTTCTTTGAGCCCTGTGGGAAAGGAATATGTTCGAAAGCCAAGTGTACGTATGTTGTACGTCAGCGAGACGTCTCCAGTGGTCGTAATTTCCACGATACATGCATCAACTCCATCCAGACTAGTTCCTGAAATTAGGCCAATACACAGCATACTGATACTTGTACATAACTGAACATGAATAATTGTATTGTAACAACGCATGGCCTAAGTATTATTGCATTTTATTACTATACGTAGATATGTTAGTCTATTTATATAAATCCTACATACACTCGCATATTGAGCAATTTGGTAAAATGGAGGACCCAGATGAGACCGGTGCTTTTGTAAGCAATGCTCCACTGCTGTGGCGATGATTTTGCAAGCAGCGTTGCTTGTAGACTACTGCTAGGATATTATGAGTATCTGTCACTGTTTAGACTTAGTGATGCGCACACAGCATTGCCATCGTGTGCATGCTTTGTCCGTGCACGCAGCGTGTTAAACTTCCTGCCTTCCTTTCCATTGCGCCCTCGTTGGGGCATTCAGGAGGAAGATTTCTTGGACCTCGACTTCAGTGACCTCAACATCACAGAGGAGGACGATCTGTTTCTGGACGAGGCAGTGGGGCATATTGAAGCCAACCTGGAGGATGAGCTAGTACAGGAGGCGCTCAGAAAGGTGAATCTGAGGTTGGGGAAGTGTGTGTGTGTGTGTGGTGTGTGTGTGGTGTATGATGTGTATATGTGTGTGTGTGTGGTGTTTGTGTGTGTGCGTGCGTGCGGTGTGTGTGGTGTGTGTGTGGTGTGTGTGTGCGTGTGCGTGTGCGTGTGCGTGTGTGGTGTGTGGTGTGTGTGTGTGTGTGTGTGTGTGTGTGTGTGTGTGTGTGTGTGTGTGTGTGTGTGTGTGTGTGTGTGTGTGTGTCTGTCTGTCTGTCTGTCTGTCTGTCTGTCTGTCTGTCTGTCTGTATACATGTATGCTGACATGAACTGTCCTGAGCAATGTCACCACACGCATACCTTGCAGGGAGTTGACCTACGAAAGTACTCACGAGAAATTGAAGTGAAGTTGAGGAGAGAAGAAAATCAATCAATTGATGACTGTATCTTCCCCTTCATATGTCACACGTGATTCACTCACTCCTTCATTCAGTCATCCATCCGTTCACTCTTTCATTCATTCATTCATTCGTCCACTCACTCACTCACTCACTCACTCACTCACTCACTCACTCACTCACTCACTTACTCACTCACTCATTCATTCATTCTCTGATGACTGTTGCTCCTTAACAGCATCCCAGACATAGCACAAGGCCCCAACATTGCCAAACTGCACTACAGAATCAGGGAATGTGATGGGATACTGGAGGTATGCAGCACAGTGCGGCATGCACTGGAGACCTCTGTGCTTTGTGTATGCATAATATTATGTGAAAAGACAAGGGAAGAAAGTGACCATCACCTCCAGTTGATTGGAATCCAACACTGCTATAGAGCATGACTGGTGGAAGTGCTTGGTGCTTCAGTAGTACTGTTGTATTGCCACCACTAGTACCTCCTTGCACACAACTGGGGGAGGAAACGGCACACACTCCCTCTCTTCCTGTGTCCTTGCCTCCTTCTCTCTGCCCCCCCCCCCCAGGAGATGGAGAGCATGCTGAGCCACTTTCAGTCGACACTGACCAACATTAGTGCTGAGATCCAAACACTGCAAGCACAGTCCCTCTCCATCAACACCAAGTTGAAGAATAGGCAGGCTGTCAGGAAGGACCTTCACGACTTTGTTGACAACATCATGGTGCAGGACCACCTCGTGCTGTGAGTGTGTCCTCCTCCTCCTGTTTGGCAGTGTTACACTTGCCTTTGTGTCACAGCTGATTCAGTGCTCCCATGCCACCTCACTCTCACTGTGCCACTCCCACCACTACTCCCTCATGCACCAATCCCACACCACACTCACTCCACACTCTCACACCACCACCCCTACTCCCCTCAGACTATCATTCCCACACCACACTCCCACAGCACCACTTCTTCACCATCACTCCCTTGCTGCACACTTCCTCCCTACACCTCCCCCTGCAGCCACATCTGTGACACTCCTGCCAGTGAGCGAGAGTTCACAGAGAACCTCCACGAACTGGACCGCAAACTCCGCTACCTCAAAGAGCAAGACTTCAGGGACGCACGAGCTGTGCATGACCCAATGGTACGGGACGAACTGGAGAAACTGAAGCACAAGGTACGTACATATTTGTGTCATGTGTGTGTGTGTGTGTGTGTGTGTGTGTGTGTGTGTGTGTGTGTGTGTGTGTGTGTGTGTGTGTGTGTGTGTGTGTGTGTGTGTGTGTGTGTGTGTGTGTGTGTGTGTGTGTGTGTGTGTGTGTGACAGTATCTGCATGGTGGTGTAATGGTCACACACTTCTTTGTGGTGGAACACAAAATTGTCAGCTGTCTTTCATAGAGAACTGTCATTTCATCCTTCATAGTTTTCAGCTGTCTTGCATTCAGATTTTGTGTATGTGTATGTAAAAGTTTGTTATAAGATGGTGCATGCTTTGTGCCTGACAGGCTGCTGTTCACACTGTGCTTGCCTCTGTCCTTCTGCCAGGCGACACATAAGACACGAGACTTCCTTTTGCAAAGGGTGTACCAGCTGCGCAAGCCAATGGCCAACTATCACATGCTACAGAACCAGATGCTTAACTACAGGTTGGTAGGTGTGTTGCTGTGTCATATGATATGGGGCTACATTTACGTACAATGCTTAACCTACCGGGACTGGGACCGTACTGTATTATTGCTATGCTGTCAAGTATATAATGAACTGGCACTTTTGTGCTTTCTTTTATGCATGAAGAGTGTGATCAACCCTCATTGAAGCTATTCCACGTACCAGTGTGTGTGCGTGCGCGCGCGCGCGCGTGTGTGGGTGTGTGTGTGTGTGGGTGTGTGTGTGTGGGTGTGTGTGTGTGTGTTTGTGGGTGTTTGTGGGTGTGGGTGGGTGGGTGTGGGTGTGGGTGGGTGGGTTGGTGCATGTGTGTGTGTTTACACAAGTGTCTGTTTGTGTTTGTACTAATCAGATATTTTGTTGAGTTCCTCATGGCCCACAATCGAGAAGTGGCCCTTCATGTCCGCAAGGAGTACGTGGACACTATGGGAAAAGTTTACTATTCTTACTTCAAAGAATACGCCAGCAAACTGATGAAATTGGAGGTACGTATGTATGTATGTACTGTATTACACACTGTGTGTAGCTGTGTATGCATGTGTGTACAATGCACGGCTTGCGTGTGTGTGTCCATGTATCTCTATGTGTATGCATGCGTTTGAGTGTAGCCATTAATGTGTATGTGAAATTGTTTCAAATTTGCACACCTGCAGTTTGATGAAGTTCCAGAAAAAGATGACCTAATTGGCACAGAAGAGTCTGCAAGAAGAAGTGGTATCCTTCCCTGTTCCTCTCTGTCCCTCCCTGTCCCTCCCTGTCCCTCCCTGTTCCTCTCTGTCCCTCCCTGTCCCTCCCTGTCCCTCCCTGTCCCTCTCTGTCCCTCCCTCTCCCTCCCTGTTCCTCTTTGTCCCTCCCTGTTCCTCCCTGTCCCTCTCTGTCCCTCCCTCTCCCTCCCTGTCCCTCCCTGTCCCTCTCTGTCCCTCGCTTTCTTTCACCTCTTGTGATGTTTTGACATTTAGAGCTAAAGGATTCACACACCTAGACCTGTCTCCTACTACGGGTGTGATTGTCATTTGTTAAATATTATCATGTTTTGATTTTACAATACTTTTGCTACATTAATTTTACTCAGTCTTGTTTTGATATAGCATTTATGCTACGTATTTATTGCTGTATTCTCCAGCATTATTTGTGTTACTTGTTGTGTGGTGTTGTATTCCTTGATGAGATGTCTTTGCAGGCTTCTTCTCCAGCCGCGCTCCGCTCAAGAACCGCTCCACCATCTTCACCTTGGGGAACAGAGACACTGTCATCACCACTGAACTTGAGGACCCTATTGTTGTCATACCACAGGCACAGAAGTCTGAAAAGAGGGTGAGTGCAGTGTGAGATAGTGCACCAGTGACATGTCATCCATGGTCCCAGTGAGTGTGCATGTCGTTAGCTAATCACTTCTTTCTGTACATGTTTCATTAAGTACTCCTTCAATGACATGGTTCCATGCATACTTGGTGACACGGCTACCTTCTTGCTCAACGGCACGATTCCTTCCTTGTTCAACCATGTGATCTCCTTCATTCCCTGTGCAGTTTGCCTACGAAGCTCTCTTTAGGAGTGTCCACTATGCTTTAATGGATCATGCCTGTAGAGAGTTTCTCTTCATTGTGGATTTCTTCAAGATGCCTGTGGGCGGAGCCATGGAAATATTCAAAGAGGTCTTGGGGAGAACCCTGGAATATCTGCAAGTAAGTGGAAGCTTGCTGCATCTAGAAGGCAGCTGCATCAATGGGCCATACTGAGTAGCCATGTTGAGTGATATCACAATCAGTGCTTTGTCATATTGAAAGTAGTTATCAACTACCCCTGACATCTTTCCTCACACTGCTGTTGGTACACCTTTTCCCTAGCAACAAGCGATGGACCACATGGCAACCTGCTACGACGCCATTGGACTCTTGCTATGTGTGCACGTGTGTGTGCGTTACCGTGATATCATGGTGAAGAGGGATGTGTCTGCACTCGACGAGTGAGTGGAATATGAGCACACAACATGGCTGCTAACCTACTCAGCTTAGCCATCCTGCTACCATGATAACGTACGTAGATCGCCAGTGGTCAGATGATTGTACTGCAATTGCTGTAGTTTGTCCACTGAACAGTGACTGTGCCTCTGTTTTGGAAGTTCAGTTGTTTGTCGTCCTTGAAGCCATTCTGTCTGGCCTCTGCTTCCCCCTCCTCCCTCCCTCTGCTGTCCTCCTCTTTAGGTACTGGGGAGAGCTCCTCGCTCACTTGTGGCCTCGATTTGAGCATGTGATGGAGATAAACATTGCCAGCATACGGGACCTGAATCCACAGAAACTGGGGCATGTGGACACACGTCCACACTACGTGAGTGAAGACACACAGATATTGTAGTCAACTGTCTGTATAGGATGAGATGGTGTGCCGGGAGCTTCTATTCTGGTTGTACAATTGTTGAGGGGCTGTTCCATCAATGGGTGTTCTTAAGGCGTGTGGTTGATGTACACTGTGAGGTGTCCTTGTTCTTCTGATGCAAGTGACATGTCACTCTACACATTGCACAACCTACGGTGGACATCACTTCTTCCTGTGTTGCGTAGATCACAAGAAGGTATGCTGAGTTCTCAGCTGCTCTTGTCTCCATCAACAACACCCACCCAGATGACAAGGTCAGTGCGGGTAACATGACTGCTCAGTTTTTAGAATGTATCTGAAAGAGTAGAGGGTTTAGGAGTACTGCACACATCCACTGGTTATCTGTAGTATGTGTACAGTGTGTTATTTTAACTCGTCCTTGTGTCTGCAACAGTGTACATTTTGGGTAGAGGTTTGGGTAGCTGTAATGTGTTTTGTTGGGTGAATTAGTAGTAATTTCGTACGGTACAAACATAAAGTGCTATTCAGTGTGAAACGGCTTCATAAATCCACTGTAACTACTTCGTCACCTCATTTTTACGTTCATTATATCTCACACCATGACCACCTTCTCCGACTTTCCTCCCTCCTTCTTTGGCACTGGTCAGGTGTTAAGGTGCCTGGCAACACTGCAGATTGAAGTGGAGAACTTTGCTCTGAGGATGGCAGCTGAGTTTCCTCAGCGCAAGGAACAGCTGGTCTTTCTAATCAACAACTATGACATGATGCTGGGTGTACTGATGGTGTGTGTGTGTGTGTGTGTGTGTGTGTGTGTGTGTGTGTGTGTGTGTGTGTGTGTGTGTGTGTGTGTGTGTGTGTGTGTGTGTGTGTGTGTGTGTGTGTGTGTGTGTGTGTGTGTGTGTGTGTGTGTGTGTGTGTGTGCGCGCGCACACACACGTGTGCATGTGCGCATGTGTGTATCTGTTGTATGGCTATGTAGCTTTTCTTCCTGATCTTGTATTCAGGAGAGAACATCTGAGGATTCTAAGGAGGTGGAGGGGTTTCAGAAGCTCCTTCATGACAGAACAGAAGAGTACATTGATGAGGTGTGTGTGTATGTGTTATTCTGGGTAGACTTGTGAGTGTGCACTGTGTGTGTTGCTGGTGGCATTGCTTGTAGGCGCTGGCCCCACACTTTGGAGGGATAATGGCGTTTGTGAGAAACGTGGAGGTACATGCTGAGGGTGGGCACATGGACAGGATCCAAGTACAGCCAAGTGAGGCCACTGCATTGGAGCTGCTGGTGCATAAGATTGTGTATCTCCCATGTACTGTATCTGTGCTGTGCATGTTGTGTATGGGGTACTATGGGAAATAGTATGTACGTACATACGTACGTACGTATGTTATAGTCACTGTAAATTCTATCATGTAATTGGTGACGACTAGTCTTGAGTAGTGAGACCACCATTTTGTTCAGACTCTGCCCTCCAAGACCCATCTGGTTCAGTGTTGTATTTCAGTGATCAACTAGCCAGGTATCCCTCAAGTGTGTTACTGCATGTGCAAACTTTCGTACTAAAATGCAAACAGCTTATTAAGCAACTAATTTATGCCACTCTGATGAAACTAATTTTGATTTAAATCAACTGTGTAAATTCTGCAACTGTAACGACTCACTTGCAGTTGTGGACAGCAAGTGGATGATCGAAAGTGTGTGGTTGCCATGTCATATTTGACTAATTACGTACATACATACTGCAACATGATCACATGATGTCATGTAACACACACACAATAACCTTTCTATGTATGTGTATGTTCCCTGCACAGATGAGGTAGTGCGGCTGGTGCGTGGGTTTGCCAGCAACTGGAAGGGCTCCATCGAGTCCCTCAACCATGACGTGATGCGCCAGTTCACCAACTTCAGGAATGGGACAAGCATCTTACAAGTAGGCATGCAACAGTTTATTGCTTAACTGTAGACACCTTGCATCGATGAATGAGGTGTATTGAATCTACCTGATGCAGTGATAGAATGGAGATTTGTATTGTGTAAGCTGCAAACATGTGTTCAGTGTTGCATCGCTGGGAGCTGTTTGTGTGGAATCACTAGCCAAGGGTGTGATGCACCAAGTGTTTCAGCAGTTGCTGCTAATGAACTGCTGCCTTCTTCAATGGTATAATTATAGCAGTCAGAATGTAGTCAGGCGTCGCATGACCGCTCCTCACGGAAGGGTCAGGTTAAGTCTAATACATTGACTTGTCCATGCCGAATGCAATTATGCGCTGTGGAATGTAGTTATTGTGCAACACTGTGCCTCGCTTGTGGCCGCAAGTACGTGCGACAGCTCGCGACACTTATCTGATCTTTCATAATAGCCGCCAAAGGAGCGACAGCAAGGACTATTGATGTCCCTTCGACCAGCAACACCAGGCCGAACACTGTCGGCGGGCACGCATAGCATAGGCTCTTGCTGAAGCCGGTCGGCAAAACAGCGAAACATCCCTCCCATGCCAGACACGACCTGAAGTTGCTCTGGCTTCATGGTAGACTAACTAAGGCCCTGGATGGCTTTCGTCACAGCGTATAACACTCTCTGATCCATGCTCTGGTCTGCTGCCATTTGCGGACACGTGAGCGATATATATTTCACACCTTTCCTGCAATCTGATTGGGCATGCAACCATTGTGGCGTGTTGCACAAGTCAATGTATTAGACTTAACCTGACCCTTCCGCGAGGAGGGGTCACGTGACGCCTGACTAGTCTGAATGCATGTTTGGTGAAATCAAACTGTTGGGTAATACCTTCTGTGAAGGTCCCCTATTGTGTGAGCTGTACTGTTGTTGATTGTGTGCGTCTAGCTAGCTAGACCAGTTCCTTAAGCCACATGGTCCCCCCCTCCTCCCACCCCTTTCACATGCAGGGGGTCTTGACGAAGATGATACAGTTTTACCATCGTTTCACAAAGCTCCTTGCCCTTGAACCTTTCAAGGATGTCCCCATCCGAGGAGAACTCCTCAACATCCACCACATTATGGTGGAAGTCAAGAAATACAAACAAAACTTTTAGATGCACATAACAGGCACATATATAATTATGGTTCCTGCAGAACAATTTTTTGAATTTTTGACTGCTCATTGCAAATAAAATGTACGTGTAGGTCATCATACCAAGATGCATATGTGCATGCTTAAAGTTTTAATATTGCATAATTTTGTGCATACAATTATATAGAAGTGTGTGCATGTGTTGCATGGCTTGTATTGGCTTGAACATAGAAGCTAGTCTATATCCCTAGCCTATGCATGTATATATAATTATAATTATGCATAAAATTAATAATAGTAGAATCCAAATATATGTAAGAGATGCTTTGTCTAATTTCATCATAGTCAACTCATACGATACACACAAGTGCAATGTCATGCACTTTTAATACTTTAATTGGTTGCTTTCCACACTACATACCTATATAATATACCTTCATCAGCGATGACAACCATTCACTGTACAGGTACACACACACATACAGACAAATATATGATGCAATATATACGTAATTATACTATTTTACTGCAAGCATCAATTCTGTTACATTCAAGAAAATAGTTGATCCTACACAATAGTCAATAAACACACAGCAATGTAATCCCCTATTGTACTATTGTGTGTTACTAATTCCTTATTCTGAAAGTGTTTCAGAAATATGTGTGGTTACTTGAATATCATTTCTTGTAAGTTATCAGATACTCGGGATATGAGTGATCATTATCATATGTGATATACACAGTGGACCCATTGGTCTCTCCATTGACACTGTCGTACCTCCGCCGCACTTCACCCTGCCACTGCCCAGTGCCCTCACGCTCCGGTGGGACTTGAAACTTGAAAGGAGGACTGCGGTGGCTTGCTCCTGTCAGCACTCGTGCTACCAACATCTGATGATACCCGTCCCTTGTCTTGTGGCTGTAGTCAACTGAATAAGCTGATTTGACGGCAAAGTAGTTCCCTCTGCCCCACATCCCATCTCCACTGTAGCGCATGTCAAAACCTGAGTCGCCTTCATATAACTCCACAGGCTTTGTGTCTCTTGTTCCATGATACAGCATCTTCTCCCCACTGTTCTGCAGTGTGGGATCATTCTCCAGGGCAGTCTTCTTGCTTATGTACTTCCTCCACAGAAGTTTATTCTGAATACGTTGGATGTGATGGACTTGTGCTGCAGGGAGGGACTTTAGGAAGTGGGTCTTTCTCCTGGTAAACTCTCTACTCACAGGGTCCACCATGAAGACCTGACATTCTGAAATCTGTGTCTTCCAATCCTCTGGAAAGCCTGCAGTACAGTGTGTCAGAAACCGTTAATACCTGATTGCACATGCAAAACTAGGAGCTAACAACTATAGTTACACATATACATAATGACAGCACAGTACACATGTAACCAATGGTCAGTATGTAATGCAACGTGAGTGTAAACTACAGTATACTCTATGCCAGGGTACACACATATTTACTTGCAGTCAGAACAAATTTGATGCCCATCATGCATTGCCCGGGAAACACTACATAGCAAACCTTCAGTATTTGGCCACATACAAGGGCTGTATACAATTAAGTTTAACTTCATTATCAGACAGCACAGTAGTGCTGTCTATATAGGGATGGTGGTGGTTGTTTGTATGCTGTACCGTAAAATTAATACTCTAAAAAATTGAAAATCTAAAAAAGTTCGCAAACTTCCAGCGATCTTGCCTTGACCTGCTCTAAAAATTTGATATATTGGTTGTCTCTAAAGTTTGGGAAAACATCTAATGTTATGTCGCTGTTAATTTTGCCTCCATGCTCGATGAACATGAATGCTTCTCCAATGCTGGGGTTCCACACCTCCTTGTAGACATGATATCCGCAAATAACACACGATACTGTTACAAAGAAAGCGCCAGCGGCAGCCATTTTCTGTACAAAGCCTTCCTGAAAATGGCGGCAGAGAACGCTCCAATTTTGCAAGAAGGCTCTAATTTTTGCAAGAGGACAGCAAAGAAGATGATATTGCCTCCTAAATTTCAAAGGTTAGATTTGAAATGCAGATAAAGTTTACAAATTTTTAGAATATTTACGGTGGCTCATGAAAGAGAAGCGCGCACATGTACACACTTTCCCCAAGGATGCATTTACTCCTGGGAAATGAGTCAACACACAATTGGCGCCAATACACCGCATCCATTGTTCACCGCTTTGCTTCTGTTGTGGGCTGAGCCAAGCTTTCTAGCATGTGCAATCCAGCTGAGCCAAAGCAAAGCGCCAAAGCCTTCGTGATGTCTCCGCGTATTTGTGCGTCACTCGTTTTGTTGGGTACTGCGGCCACAGGTCTGCATGCGCACTGAATGTTCCTGGTCAGAGTGCGCAGGAACAGAAATCAGTGACACTGTTGCACAGCACTCAAAAGTACTACTGAGGCAGCGTGGAGAGGATACGAAGCGACTTTAGCCTTGTCCTATGGCGAGATTACCACCAGTTCCAATGCAGCTCCACAGCAAGACGCACTAAAATTCAAATTGGGGGCGATTCAATTTTTTTGATAAATCACTTACTACATGCCTTTGATGGTGTACAGCATATTTACTGCACTCGCCCTCGGGTCTCATGCAGTAAATGCCCTACGCCATTGAATGCGTGTAGTAACTACTACTTATGTCCCAGCGAAGGTGCTCCTACATGTAGAGAGCGCCCTCAACATTTCCCACGTTTTGTCTTCTTCTTCTTGTTCTTCTCTGACAGCAGTAGTGCACGAACCAAAGAGTCCATCAAAACACTTCTAACACCATATTGCACCACAGTTTGCTGGCTGTATTCCTTTGTAGGTTAGAAGGCGGCGCAGCGTAGTGCAGAAAACGACACTTTCCAAGATTCCCATCGTCGTCATGCTGGCCAAGTAGCCTTGCATAGCTAGTCCCTATTTCATCACCCCCACTGATGAAATAGGGACTGGCTAAACAAGGACTGGCTAAACAAGGTTACTGGTCAAGGGGGGTGACGCCATTTTTGAATGATGTAATACAACTGGATGAAACCAAAGTAACTTGTGCCATTGTGAGCAGCTGCAGCAGTTAGCTTGTGTGCCGTCTGAAGGACATTTGCGGTTGTGCATTTCCCTGCCATTTTAATCACTGCATGGTTGGCTTCCGGTCACTGTTTTCTCGCTGGGTTAGCGCGGAACACCTAGGTGCTAGAGCTCCAGGATCACAAAAATGAGGTAAATGCCTGCACCATGCAATGCTCTATGGCTGAGACTGAGTGTGTTGTTTCAGCTTAGCTGCCCGCTATAAAAAGTACAGAAACTAGAAACAATAAAATTTTTCTACAAAAATTTTAAGGATGTATGGATGGCATAAATAGGACAGATACAAGTAAAGTCTGTTACACAGCGGAGCATTAACCATCATCCCTACATTCAAGGGTGTAGGACTATAAGGTGTGACATTCTTGCATGCAGGGACAATGGTTAATGCTTCACCGTTTAACAGCCTTTACTTGTTTCTGCTCTTCATATGCTATTCCTACATCATAGAAATTTCTTGATATTTCTTTAGTGTTACACTAGAACTCTAGTGAACACAACCTACGTACCTGTGTCTTTGTCAATATCTGGTACTGACTTGGGAATAGCAGCCAGCTCCAAGTTGCCACGGAACACATCCAATGATCTAATCTGGGTAAAGAAGTGCGTTGTGGCTGTGAGTGCAGTGTTGACTGTGGTGTTGGAGTGTGTGAGGCAGGGAGGGCCTTCACAGGGGTCGGGATGGCGGCAGCAGTCACGGTGTTCATTAATGGGACTCACATACTCCTCCAGACCTTTGGCCTCTGGAGGACACTTTGGGTGCTTCTGCAGTTGTTTGTAGAGCTCGACAATGTCACTGGAGCGCTGAAGGTCATGAGGCAAACCACAGTAGTGGAAGAAGATGGCTTTCAGGCTCTTCTCCAATGCCTCATGGCAGAAGAAGCAAATGGCATTGGGAAATTTGTACTGCACTGTGGGTGCTTCCCCTCCACTAAAGAAAACTGCTCCCTCTTTTGCCTCCTTCTTGGAAGCATGCAAGTGCGTAGCCAGCTCAAGGTCATTTTCTGCTTGAAAGACCCACATGGCAGCATCCATTCTGCTTGTGCTAGGTCTTTCCAGTTGGCCAGTCTCCATCGCATTGCTCCACACACTTTGGGAACCCTTTCGCTCTTTCTCCTTAGAACAAGTGCTCCACTCAAGATACAGGCCAGTGAGATGAGAGATATCCCAGTTACTCAATAGGTATAGAATTTTATCTTCCCTAAAGAGGGTGTTTTTGATGAAGGCCAATCCATCTCCTGTGGGATTAGCAGCTTGCAGGATGACACCAAACCTTCTAATGAGCTCTCCACACTTCTGCTTTCTCTCAGCTGGTTCATAACACACACAGCAGAGGTAGTGCAGGTGAAACAGTATTCTCTCAAGGGCAAAGCAGACTTGCTTCACGTTACAGATTCTCAGGGCAGAGTGAACTATCTGCTTCAGATCTTCACCAATACTACTTTCACGGACAGGACAACACAGCACTTTTGGTGCCTCCTGCACTACACTGTCTGAGAGTACCATTCTAACTTCACTTTCTGTGGACTGCCTGCAAACCACTAAACTACTTTCCTGTGCTGTCTTCTCTGGGGATACCTTCAGCTGGAGCTGTGGGGGAAGCCCAGGTGTGACACCAACCACCCTAGCACAAACAAGAGTGCCATCAGGCTGACAATACTTGACAATGTCATTCATCTTGAAGTCAGAGAACAGCAGGAAGTCAGCATTGCTGCTTAGAGCTACTGAAATGCCAGGATGGAATGGGACGGACCCCACATAGCTGAGGAGACCATGGTCATCTAGAGCTTGCTCAAATTGAGATGGATGGCTGCAGTTCAACATGGCTGACAAGTGACTGGACTCCACTGATTGAGTGAGTGCCTTACTCAACTCCTCCACAAAGTAACTTAATAGTTCATTGCCTTTGATATCTTTTGAGTGGCATGCAATGAACAGCGTACCCTTGTGAAGCAGACAACATTGCTTTTGTTCACTGCCATTAACAGTCTCGCCCCTGTAGCTTAGTGTGGTGATGACTTCATTAACACACAAGAAGCGGAGCTGTTGCACCTTTAGGATTGCATCCTCCTCCTCCTTCAGAGGCTTACGCTTGGCCTTATTGTGAATGATGCGGCACACACCCCTTGCAAACTCACTGGACCGGATAAGACTGGCTATTGTGCCAATAATGATGCAGCCATGATCACGGCCCTGCTGCTTTGCAAACAACTCATACATGCACTGGTTGTTGTCATCTTCAATGTATGGGTCCAGCTCTATTGAGATTACATCAGAGAGGAACTTCACTCCCAAGCAGCGGGGAAGAGTCACTACTCCAGTCTGTGCTTCTGGTGGAGGCTGAGAGACGTACTTCATAAGCCCCAATGGCAATCGTCTTTGGATCCATGGGGCATCACTAAACACCAGCTGATCGGATAAGGCGATACCACCTCCCAGTGCTGGCAAGGGAATGGGAAGTTGGATGTTCCTTTTAGCAGTTTCCTCATCTTCCCTCACAAGTGACACTAGAGCCTCATAAGCTATTATGCTCTTCTGTCTCAGCAAATCAAACTGTGAATTAGGCATCCTTGTCTGTGTTTCATGTAACGCCTGCAACACATGGATGTAGTGGGTGACATTGGGGTCTTGCTTTAAACCCAGTACTTTCAATAGGGAACTGAACTGCTGAAGAGAGGCAGGGAGAATCTGAAGGTATGGTAAGAGGCAACGTTGCTGGCTGGGAAGGTGCTCCACCACTTCAGAACCCTTCACTAGCCAGTAGGTTTTGCTGTCTTGATTTTCAAGAAATACACACTTTGCTGTGAACAGTTTTCTCTTCACCAACTCCTCATGTTGGCTTAGTCTTGCACATAGATACTTGTAATGTGCAAAGAAGATGTCCTTCAACAGTTGGTACAGGCGAGTTACAGCAGTAGATTTTGCCACATAGTCACATAGCTGGAGGAGGTTGTCACAGACCAGGGCTACTGTGACATCCTGGATGCCCAGAGACGATGTGACATATTTGGGATTGGCAAATGCCTTTGTATGGAACCTTTTTGTGATGACTCTCGCCTGAAACCCAACTACCACTGATGTCTCACATTGCACATCATTGGTGCACAACACTGAACCTTCAAATGTGATCCTCCTTGGAAAGTCTCTCACTCTGGCTCCAACTGCTGACAACTCTTTTACCACTTGTGACAGCTGCCTTGGCATCTCTGCAGGAACAAATCCTAGCTTGGACACCTTGCTGAGGAATAGTTTCATTTCCTTGTCTTGTTGACCACCTACTGGTAACCCACAGGGAAAACGGGACACTTTTGAAACAAAGCTATCCAAAAGCACTTCAGCTGCATTGGCTGGGTAACGGTCTGGAGACTGACAGAACTCACTTGCACACTTCAGCCATAGCTCATTATCTGGTACTGTCTTTAAGCCAAGCTGCCTTAGCAAAGGCAGTTGGTCAGGTTTGTTCCAAGGTGCAGGTGGTTGGTAAGATGCAGTGAGGAAATAAGACACAAAGGATTCTGTGGGGTCAAAGAAATCTGAAACCTTCTTTATGTTTCCTCCACTTCCAATAAAAGCCTTCTTACTGAGTGTACTCATCAGCATGTCATGCTCTGCCGGAGGCAAGGTGTTCTTGCAAGACTCACACACAAAGTGCATTTGCTTCACTCTAGTGTTTTCTGGCATTCGGTGAAGGCTGGGAATGACTACAGTTTGGTAGAAGTTTGCAACAGCTAGGACCTGTACACCGAGACTGTGAAAGAAGTTCAGAAACCTATCAGCATAGTCCTTTTTAGTTGTGATGAACAAAATTGACAGCTCTGACTGTAGAGTGTCCAAACCCTCCAAATTCACACCTGCAGGCAGAAGAAACACCTCCTTGGCCTTGTCAATGGGCCTCCAACTATTTATCCTGCATCCCATGGCACTGAAGATAGGAAGACACTTCAGTTTCTCTATTGTTTTAGTGTCTCTCCTCTTCAGCAGTTGGCCTTGGCTGATGAAGGCAATGAAATCTGCTATTTCTTCTGCTGTTATCAATAAATCTTGAGGAAATTGAGAGCAATAATTCAGCAGATCAAGAATGTTGTCTGGAGATGAGGACTGTGCCAAGATTCTGTCCACCACTGAGCGTGCTACTTTAAGTTCACTTTGTGTAAGGTTTACTTCTGTAAAGTCCACGATTGGAACTCCAAGCTTCTCTAAAACAACAAACTGACACTTACTCAGTGCAAAGTTGGCCATGTGCACAGGCAGCAATACCTTCTTGGGAGGGTGAGACATTACAGCAGGAATTACTGCCACATTGCTGAAGTGAGGCTTAAGCAAAGCTGCACCGTCATGACTGGAAACAACCCAACTCCACAGATGTGACAAGGTGGGAATGTGGCTCTTGTCTAGCTCCACAGGCTTACCATCTTTAGGCAGTTGGATGTGTTGGGCTATATACTGTGGAGATACAGGAGCCACAACATGCGCCCCGAGGAGGTTGCTTGTAGAAATCGTTGGTGACAGAAAGTCTACCCACCTTTCCTTGGGTACAAGATGAATATCTTTGTCATTTGGTAGAAACTTTGCCCCACCAACCAGTGAGAGGCATCCGTCATAGGTCAGCATGATGGGTAGGCCTTTGATGTCATTGAGAGTCAATGAGGAAGAACTGTTAAACAGAAAGCTCCAAATGTGATGAATGTGGTTCTTTATGACTTCTTCAAAGTCCTTCATTCTAGGAGCAATGCCCATCAAAAACTTAATTACCAACTTCTGAGTGACAAGGATGGACTGGACATGAGAAGCATCTACACTTTCAAGCAGGTTGTACAACCTCTTTGGAGCATCTGTAATGTCGAGACCCAACTCCAGCAGCACTTGACAAATGTCACGATGAAAGCAGAAGTAGCCTTTGGGTTCTTTACCTCCATCCTTTAGTGCCAACCACTTTGGTTTAGCAGACAGGGACATGGCAGGAGCCTTGGGCATCAGAGGAAGAATTGCTGCCTTGTCAGCCAGTAGGTATCTGTAAGTCGTCTTCACTACATTGAATGCTGTAATGGATTTGGAGCTGGTGTGGTGAGAAACAGCTGGAGGCTGCTTGGGAAATAGCCTGTAAAACCACTCCAACTTAGCCCTACTGCTGATGGTCAGTGTGCAGCACTGGAGTAAAGTTGAGTAGCACTGTGCCAATATGCTCTCTGCTAGCCTCTGGTTCCACTCCTTCAGTGGGCCCTCCTGAGTGTGCTGTAAGTGCCTGCGGGAGGGATCCACCCAGAAGTGGCCATTCACATGAACTGGCAAAAGAGAAGGGTTGTCATCAAGCGGAAGGTACACAAACACTTGTCCTTCTCCTTCCTCTAAGTTCCGGATAGTAGAGGCAGCTACCCCTGCTACAGGAAGAAGGGATTCTTTGTGCCCATTGTGCAACAGATCCTCAGAGATCTCCTTGCTACCAAACTGTTTACTCACAATCCAGTCATTGACATTCCTCCCACCTTCAGCTGTCTGAATATTCACTCCAAGAGTGTACACTGCTGCAAAGCTTTCAGAGAGTTTCTTTGTACTATTTGCATGTGTCACATGCTGTGCAAACAACTCTGGTGAGTGGAGGAACTTCTGTGAAATGGATGCACTGGCAGATGAAAAGTTTGAGATACGGTTTCCAACAGGAGATATTTCATAGACTGAGATCCGCCTGATATTGTTAAGGAATACCAGCATTTGAGGTGCTTCATCCATCAGCTGCTTGGACAAGGTCTGTAGCCTCTGTATGGTCATTGCACATCCTCGCGTCAGTTTGGACTCCCATTTCATAGCAGGGTTGCAGCGTGTCAATGGGAGACGAAACATGGCATAGCCATTCTGCCACTGAGATGTTAGGTCTTGAAAGCATCCTGGCACTTTTGCAGCCATGTCAGGGATAACATCAGCTAAGAAGGGGCTCATCTGGTCAGTCATATTCTTCAGCTGCATAGCTGGTTTGGATCGCCACATTCTGCCAGGTGTGTCTTTCTTTGTCAGACACGATCTGTTTGGATCCAAAACGCAGAAACACTCAGGGTCTCCTCCTTTACCATAGGAGATAAAGGTTGGTGTGTCTGTTACATGGTAGGCCACATTGATACCAATACCAAACCTTCCAATCTTTTCTGCCTGACCACTCTTTCCTCCTACTCCCAACTTTGTGATTCCATAAAGATCACTCTCACTGAATCTGCGGTTGTTGAAAACCAACAATGATGGCATTTTTTGCAGCCATCTCCAGTTGTTCTGTTCAGTAAAAAGGAGTGAATCAGGGAAGTTAGCTCTGTGGTCAATCACAAAGGCAATTTCAGATGCTCCTGCATCCTCTGCATTCTGAACAAACTCTCGGAATATGGAGACATTGGGTTCATACTGATCAAGAATGCCATTTAATCGATCAGTCAGGTCCTCCCATTGCCCAAAGTCTTGGCCACTGAAGAAGTCATCGCTCACCATCTGGCTGGTTGCATGATCAAGTAGGTCAGTGACTCCCAAAGCAGTGGCAGTAGCAAGAGGAATGTCCTTGTGCAGAAAGTAGGTCCATCTTCCTGCTACTTGAAGAGGGAGTTGAACGTCTTCTCTTGCACAAGCAAGCACCTCAGGAGAACGTAACACATACTGGTTGTCTGGTAAGAAGACAGGCTTCAGGCCGCCTTGATTTGAGTTAGCAACTGTGTTGGCTAGCACCACGATACAGCTCATCAGATTCTCATCAATCTTATTTTCCATGAACACTTGCTTCATTTCCCTTAGTTTAGCAGCACAGAATACAGCATTTAGACTTTCTGCAACTCCCAATATCTTAAACAGAGACCAGTGTTGTACATTGGGCTCAGCAAGAGCAATGACAAATGGTGGGGCTGTAACATGGGTAGAGTGCACCAGCTGATTGGGGCACAGAAAACTGCCGTCTTGCCATATGAAAGGTCTCCTAAGTAGTTTCTTTTGAGCTTCTTCCACTATTCCTCTTTCACATCTTCCTGAAGTGAGAGCATGCTCAAGACATTTATACAAGGACGGCATCCAATTTGTCAGAAATTCCTTTTCCTTCTCAAATTGAGCACTTCTGTGCTCTCCACACTGCTTCCACCAGTCTGTGACAGACAACAGGTTCTGTAGCATGTCTGCTACTGTAGGGGATTGCTTGAAATATTGGGAGAAGAGGTGCAAAATGTAAGGAGAGCATTTGTTACCATCTACTACACCAGCCACAGTGAAGACACTTCCAAGACAGTTAGCGGCAAACAGGTCACAAGGAGCTCCCATGGGATACTTGGTATGGTGCCAGGGAAAAGTGGTGCCCTCTGGACGACAATGAACTGGGAGGAATGGAACAATGGACAGTTCCCTGATTAGTTTATTTCTTTGCTCAGATCGCTGTGTTCCATGTGATGTCTTGAAGTGAAATTCAATATACTGCAAAAGGTACTGACTTCTATTGACCATTTCCACAGCTGAGTGTTGAGCCAACACACATCTGGCACACTCAATGATATCACTGTCTCTGAGGTACACTGTTGCCATACCAAGCTTCACCAGAGCACTATGGCTTGCTTCATTGTCACTCAACTCTTGAAGGGGGAACTTGTCCTCAATTCCTTTGAAGAGAGCAACAAAATGGCCATTTCTTGGATCAATAAGCTCACTGGCCTTCTTCATTCGCTTTCCTGATTTGCAAGGGACACATGGCACTTTAATCAGCTGGTCTTGCAGCCACATGTGTTGTGGCTGCAATGCATCAAACAGTAACAGGATAGCTATCATTTGGTTGTTCCTAAGACCTTCGTCCAGTTTCTGTAGGTTGGGAAGCAGTACTTGGACACAGTATTCCTTGAGGGACACACACCAAAGACCAGGAGAATTTACTTGCTTCTGTCTGAATGATTGTACTAGTTGATCGGGAAGAACAGACATGGAGTAACCCATCTGCAACAAGATTTGAACAGCATGGTCAAGGAAAGGATGCATGCCGGAGCCAAACGGCATATTCTTAAAGTCTTCTCCAAGCACATGCACATCTGACACAGACTCCCAACTGCCTTTGCCTTTGTAACATCTCACAACTTTGGAGTTTTCGTTGAGAACATACTCTCGAAATGAAGGGATCAGCTTTCCTGCAAGTTCGGCTGCTCCTGTCTGACCCACAGGCCAAATGCTGTAGTAAGTTGTAAGAAAGTTATCTGATGGAGAGGGAGAATGAGTGAAGTGCACGAGAAGATTAACGCAGGCCCTCACAACAGCATCTTCAATGAGGATGGTGTTCCAACTGTTTGCATCATGAAGTTCCTTAAGATTTCTGCGATCAGTGGAAATGTCAAAGCATCCATTGATGTGAAAACGCAGAGGAGCCACAGGAATGGAGAGGGGCAAGAAGCAGAACACTCTTCCTCGGTCACAGCAGACAGGGGCACCTTCTGCACTGACAGGCAGGGCAACTTCAGCAAAAGGGAACAGTCCATCTTTTGAGCCTTCTGGTGAGGATGCTTTGGCCTGGCTCTTCCCAGTGCCCAGAGCAGAGGAGACAACCCAGGCTGTCTTGATAGTTGGGTTCTCGGCGTAGCTGTTGACAGTGATGGTGCACTGTTGGATGCTTCTGTCCTGCCCTTTACCACCTTTGTATGATGCTAGGATGTTCACCCTTGGTGAAACCAAAGTCTTCTTCATTGACAAGATGGGTTGCATGCTTGATGGAAGTGCATCTTGGTGTAGTTCAAAGAGCTCCACACTTTGCACATTCTGAAGGAACAATGGTATCAGTGGGGCAGTGGTCACCAATGACTGCACTAGATTGCCAATGTTCCCTCTGTGGTATTCAAGTCCTCGTCCAATTTCACTTCTACTTGAGGTGTACTGGTTTCGATACGGGAATCTGAATAGCGTACCCCTATACTCTTTTGCTTGGGGTTGTCTTAAGGAGAAGCCAAAGATGCCCTCAAAAGGCTGCACTTGGTCTGTGTAGTAGTTCAGAAGAGTGTCTCTCTCCCGCACAAAGTCAAAATACACTCCCGGGTCACCATGTGATACAATGCCCTGAAGGTACCTACAGTGAGGGTCGAACATGACCATCTTGTTTCTGCTGACAAAGCTTGGTACATCTGTCAATTGATATGTGGCACAGAAACCAACACCAAATCGGCCAATTTTGGTTGGATCTTCCTTCTTCGTGGCGCCAGCAAGTTCACAAATATCATCAAAGTCCTTGTCAGTAAAGACACTGTTGTTGTAGGCATACAGTGCTGGGCCCTGCCAGTGTTTCATGTCTTCACTGAAGAGCTTGCCCGTGTGTGTAGGGTGCTGCCTCCAGTCCAGGAGGAACTTGACTTCAGTTGCACCTGCATCATCAGCATTCTGAATCAGCTCCTTAAACACATCAATATTGTCCTTGTAGTCTTCAATGATTCGCCTCAGACGCCTTGTCAGAGGCTCATGCTGACCTTTCTGCTGATATGCAATCTTGAGGGCCTGAGGTTTCCCGATTTTGCTGGAGAGAGGAGAGACTCCTAGTGACCGAGCAAGATCAGACGATACTCCAGAGTGTACTAGAGGTCCATAGTCACTCAATCCCTTCTCATTCCATTGCCTGTCATCATATGCACACTCTAGTGGAGACAGAAATTGAGCATCTTTTGTTGGGAGGAGAATGGTGCCGATCAACTGATCCCTGTTGGGGCTGCTTGACAGCATGTGTACAATTTCGCTCAGACACCTTACAATATTGCCCATGTGTAATGTTAACAGCTCAGGCTTGCCCTCACATTGCCTCTTGATTGTGTACAATGCCTGAATGCAGTCACTAACACCAGATGATTCTCTTATTCCGCATCTAAGCCAAAAGTCTTTACCAAGATACTGCAAGCCCATCTCTTTAATGGATGACTGCAGAGACAGTCCTGGAATAGGCTCATATGCCACCTCACTGGCTCTAAGAAAGCAACCCAAGTTGTGGTTCCAAATGAAAGGGAGGCTGCTCTTGTGTAGCACCTGACAACCTTGAGGGAGTGTATGGAAATACTTATACACTTGGACCATGATGTCCCATACTAGCTTCTTCCCTTCGTCACTCTTCCTGGCTCTGTCTTGCAATTGCACCAGGTTTTTAACATGACTCAAGACATCCTGTGGCTCAATGGCCTTGAAGGAAGCAGCCATGGCAGAGTAATTTGCCTTGATGGAAACAACTGGAAGTACAGACCCTACAATGGCAGCAGAGTCAATGCCCTCTTTTGAACTTGGCAAGCAAGCTTGGTCAGGGCAAATTGGTGTTGTACAGAAATCTGAACCTTTCCAGAAAAGACTGATAAGCTCATAATCCCGTGGAGGTTGGCTACAGAACAGGTATCGAATGTGCTTTGTTCTGTGCCAGACTTCCTCCATGTAGCTACTGACGTTAGCAAGGTAGCCTAGTCTGAGGAGGTGAAAGGAACGATCATGAGCCAGTTGGACATCTACCTCTGCTAGTTTTGCCACAGACTGCGCCCTTTCCACCATAAACCCAATAAACCTTTCCTTGTTGCTTGTTACAGCTGACCACTGTTGCAGACCTAGAAGCAGTAGCTTGGCCAGAATGGTGGGATGCCAGAAGTCAGAGTGAGGAAACACTGCTTCATTTGCTGTATAAAACGAATTCAACACTTCTAAATCTGAGGGATCAAACAGCTCACTTGGCATGTGCAAATTACAATCACCATTCACATTAGAAGGCAAAAATTTGGTTCTCAAGAGAACACAATGCAAATCTCTATCATCTTTGTCAAACTGGGAAAGCATCCAAACCAGCATGGCATTAACCTGTTGAATGTCAGCAGCCTGCTGAACCCACGGTAAGATGTGCTGGCGCACAATGGAAGCTAAAGAATCTGGCTGCCTCTGCAACAACTTAGACAGGTCCCGCACATTTTGATTGGTTGTTTTCAGGATGAGACCTGACAGGTGGCTGTCAGGAAGGAAGCTGAGGTGTGGTTGGGGGAAGATCAAAGAGCCTGAAGTGCCTGCATCCAGAGCCACAAAGACACATGGCTTCACTGTCTCATACAGAGGCAAAGACTTTAGGAAAGTGGTGTCTGCAGGTTTAAGAGTCCGATCAGCTAGAACCTTACACAGAAAGATGAATAGTTCTCGCTTCTCCTCTACTTCCACGGTCTTCAACTTGCTACGAATGTCACCAGAACACCTCTGCAAGTATGCCAAGAAGTGTGCCGGTGTCACAAGAGGAAGGAAATGAGAAAGTGCTGAGGGGTGTGCCAAATCATGGTGATGAAACTGGGAGTAGTTCTCTACTAGACAACAACCCAGCTTCTGTGTTACCTGATAAACACCCACACTGACTGTTTCCTGCCAGTTCACTCTCATGATGGACCCATCATTTACCAAGGGCAGTAGGTGAGTACCTTCCACAAAATCATCTCTGTCCAGCGAATGGGTTGGCACTAGAGGCAAACCGCACACATCATTCAAGTTGATCTCAGGTTGCAGAAGCCACTGCCAAATGCTAGCTAAGTAGTGCCTTCCTGGCTGTCCGTTCACACCAGGTGTCCATTCTTTTGGGTTTCCTCTCTCAGCACCCCATGTAGCTAGGGACTGAGGCAGTAGAGAAGTGCACACTTGCTGTTTAGTGGGAATTCTCAACTGAGACTGCTGTGATTCGGCTATACTAGTAAACACATGACTGATCTCACTGGGGAGTGATCGGCACAACAGTCTGCTGCCAAGTCCTCTGAGAACACTGGCAGTGAGGTCATCTTCAATGACATATATCTGATCTCGTTCCTTGTCATTTGCCTTCAAAATTGCAGGAGCATACTGTTGATCTTCCAGAGGAATTATTGGCAGATCAAACAAAGCTTCCGGTGGAAGGCTTGACAGAAGGTACTTTAGCAGCATGAGTAGCAGTTTGGGCTTTCGCTTCAATTGCTGTGCAGCCATTTCAGAGTGCTTGCACAGTACACTGTGCACCATCTGTGGAGTGAGGCACTGAGGGAGCCAGTCAGTCTGAATGGATTCCACAATGGTCTGAGGAAGGTACACTACGGGCATGCCTAGATCCAAAAGAAGAGAAGCAAGTGTGTGATCCTCCTTGGTCAGTGTGAATATGGCTTGCCTGCTGTCAACCCATGTTCCTCTTTGCAGAGGAGACCAGAAAACTGGGAGAGCTGCACTTATCAGCATCCTCAGGAGGGAGGAATCGGGAACAAGAAGAAACTGCCACACATACACGTTGCGGAGTTCTTTCAACAAGGGCCACATTGCATAAGCTCCTGGGCACTCCACACTACCGGGACTAGCAACAAATCTGAATAGCATAGTGTTGATGACTATGGCTAAACCATATGTAGGAATCAGCAACTCTCTCACAAGCAAAAGATTCCACCAAGCCTCTCTGTCACTTTCTTTCTCGCCTACAGGCCACTTGATACGCTGTCTGTCATCTACTGGGATGAAGTAGCCATGTACATTCACTGGCAGTCCAGTGGTTTGTGGGAGAGGGAGAAAGCAGAAGGCCACACAGTCAGTGGTCCTGCCTTCACATTCCTGGTCTGAGGACAGTGAATGGACAGCGGTTGAGCTAAGATGGGCCTGCAGTTCTTGGACTGCCCTCCTTATAATGTCTCGTCCTTGAATTGCATTGAGTTTGCATCTCTTAAAGGACACTGGTTTAGGGAGTGGAACTGCGGTACCCACCCAAGGGGATACCCGAAGATCCTTTGCCAAATGTTTCAGCTGGATGTTCTCACTACCAAGAGTCTGACAGATCATCCAGTGGTACTTTTGAGGACTCTGTGCTATAGCAGATCCTTCTACACACACAGTGCATGGGTAGATCACTGATACAGAGCAGCCGTGGTCTTCTGCAGAAGCCTCGTCCATGTCTCTTTGTGCCTTCCGCACTTCATCGTAATTTGAGACATCCAATGACACCTTACCAACCAACTCCAGCATTGGCTTGGCTTGTCTGCCATCATTCCTGCTGTAGATCTCAATGCAAGTGACGTGTCTGAGGAAGAGAAGAATACGGCTTGCCTCACTCTTGAGGCATGAGCAGAGCTCTTTCAGCACCTGAGGAGGAGAGAACTTCTTGTCAGAGATGGATGACTCCTTCGTACGAAAGGGAAAGCGAAACAGAGTTCCATTGTAATCTTCTTTACCGTGTGAGAAACCAAACAATCCATCGAAGGGCTTGAGGTGGTTGTAGCGTTGGTGCTGCAACTCATTAAGGGTGAACTTCAATCCCGTGCGTTGGCTCCCATCATCATTTCTTTCATTGACGTAATGGGTGTGAGGATCCAGTATGCCCATGTACTCACCGCTTAGAATGACGGGCAAATCTGTGAGAAAGAAAGCAGCTAACCAGGGTAATGTCAACACTTAATGCTGTTGAATATGTTTAACTCTCTAGTGACTGCAACATGCCATGTCAAGTTTGATTGGCATCTATTGTAACAGACTGTTGCAAACTGACAGGAGAAATGTCTGTGCTGGCATTCGGGTTTAGAGCTTACAACTATGCTATTTTCTCTTCATATGACCAAGCAACCATCCTTCACATGTCCTGACGGTATGTAGTTTTACCATTCATCAACAGTACAGGGGACTGCATCACCCACTGCACCCCACTGTAACAGTAATAATATAAGTATTGTACTTGTGTATTGGCGCAGGGGTGCAGGGCTGGCCGGACAATATTAAATGCACTTCTCTTGTTTCAACCCAATAAATGCTAATGCCGATTTTACACTATGCTGGTACAGTACGATATGATAAGCTAGGTTCGGTACGATAATCCAAACCATTTACATGTAGCAACGAATGACAGGGACAGTACTATTAGTGTTGGGTGATCCGAATGGAAAGTAATAACTGACTAGCTCACTCTCGCTGTTTTGCTGCAGTTTGTAGGGCCTAGTCGTCTGTCGTCTAGCCTTTCAGAGCCCTGAAACATCTGTATGTAGTCCAGCGAAATTGGTCTATGAGAGCGCATGCACAGCACAAGTGGCATATGGTACCATATACACTACAGTTGCAGAAGCAGACCGAGATATTCCAAAATCATATGGTTCAGTATGGTACGATATCTGTTTAAATTTGCCATTTTTTCTGTACCATACCGTACCAAACCAGACTGTTCCGGAATATTGCGCTAGTGTAAACGGGGTATAAGCACCATATTTAATTGTCTTGTGTCACACACATATACATGCTTTTATATTCAATGTACCTGTGAGGTGGTGAACAGACTGGAATCCAATTCCAAATCTCCCAACCTTCATCTTGTCCTCCATTTTCTTGCTCTGATAGAGTTTTCCAATGTTACTCCAGTCTCCCTCTTTGAAAGTGGCATCGTTCCATGCTAACAGAGCGGGACCTTGAACTGATTTGAGACTGTCCTTTACTAAGCCTTCAGTTGGGTAGCGCTGAGAGTCCACAACAAACCGGACCGTACTAGCACCAGCGTCATCTGCATTCTGCACTATTTCCTACGAACATGCAGAAAACAGCATGCGAAACACAGAAAAGGTAGTACCCAATACATAGGTAACACAATACAGTATGTGAAACAGAAACGATGTGCTCAATACCTGATGTTGGTGATGCCAACATGTCTGTACCATGTAGTGTGTGGTATTGGCACTGCAGCTCACTCACTTTCAGGATCTGTCCTTCTGTGTACTTCCCAAGTAGGTTCTTAATAAATTCAGTCAATGGTGGCACCGTAGTGCCAAAATCTACAGTGAAGAGTGGAGGAAGTGTTTATGAGCCTGTTGTTGGTGCCTTTGATGCATGACATCACCATGCAGTGTACCTATTCACACTTTGTGCATAAAGTGATGGTAGCGTGGTGTTACTCTTTTGCTTGTTCACTAGTGCAAATTAATACCTTGCCAGCCACCTGCCTGTACGTAGTGAGAAGTGGCAGTATTTGATTGGGTATGTTTGTATATGTGCAAGGTCACTATCATTGGAGCTGAGGCTTATGAATGTACTGAATATGCTGAATACTGAATATTGAATTTATGAATAATATGGACATGCCAATACAAGGCGTACAAGCACTCTTGAAACAACTAAGAGATCATGGACCTTGGAGCAGAGAAGGGAGAAATGTGGAGGACATTGCTATGTAGCTTGACACACAACAACAGCAGCAGCAATTATGTATGTACAATGCAGGAGGCTGCTGTGAGAAGTGGAAGAGAATGTTCTACATGGAACAATCAAGATCAAGCAGTGAGTCAGATGAAAGCTGGGAGCATACTTAACACTAGAAATAATAAAAATTAATACAAAAATAGCAAGGGTGTAGGGATGGTATAAAAAGGACAGAAACAAGTAAATGCTGCTACACAATGAAGCATTTACAATGGTGCCTACATGCAAGAATGTACCACCATCCAGGAACAGGAAAAATGTTGAGATCGTTTTCTGCCAGAGCACACGCTTTCACTGGGAAGTAAGGTTAGTTCTGCGTTGTATGCAACAGATACTTCCTCTTGGGTAGCCTTCGTTGTAGGTTTTTAGCCCTATACAGCGATAGTGCTACTTTTCATTTGTATTACAGCATACAAACAACCACCGCCATCCCTACATAGACATCACTACCGTGCTGTCTGATATTGATCAGTTACACAAGCACTTACATACTTAGGAGAAGGCATTATCAGTACATTATATGAAACACTTCAAGTGCACAGTTCAGTTGTTGTAATACAAAAGGATAGTGACCTTAGCATGTAACCTGTGCATGGCAACCACACAAGACAATGAATACTATGTATGTTGAAGGGGGTGGGAAGTATCTCACTCTGTACTACAAAGTAGTCAAGGAAGGCACACAACATTAGCACAAAGGCTGTGAATCTGTATATAAGGTGCAAGTAATGCAAAATGATAAGCATTAATGTCAATCGACTCATGACCTGTGCGATCACCTCTGAACCTTGCTCTCACATTAGTGTGCGGTAAACACAACACCTTAACGGTTTAGGTCAACTGCTTACAGAACCTAGTGAGGTCAAATTTTCAGAGGTAACTCACCTTGAATAAGGTGAGTGACCGTGAGTCATGAGCTGATCAACACTCAGTCAACCACATTGCAAAATACAGCACATAATGGTACGAAAATGTCATGTATGACACCATGCCTTCAACAATTTGGTTGCATGGTGTCAGTACATGCAGTGGTCCATGCAACTGCTTCCTAATCTGTGTGTGCTCACTATCTATAGAATACAGACACTTATTATTCTGACACAGCCGGCCTGCCATTTTGGAGTCTCAACCTACATGAAAACAGTCTGGGAGCTATCACCACTTTTTCCCTGTAAGTAATTGTTGCGAAGTGTAAGGTCACCATGACCCCAATCACTAAGCTTAAGGCTGACATTCATCTATCATGTGCATGTGCATTCAGCCATTGTTGGCCATTAGGAAAGGGGCAGCGCACGATTGTTCACAAACCGATTTTAGGCAGGTGGAGCTTACAAAATGGCCGTTTCCATGGCATGCTTCCATGTTCTAAACTGCTCACGAAAGTGGGAGCAAGACCACATGAAACTACTGAGGGCTGTCAATTGTAAAAACATGTTTAGCTATACAGGGGTAAGCACAGCGCAGTAAACAAGTGATCAACAAATTAATAACGACTATATAGGTACGTAGCTGTCCACCTTCACTCCCCTAGTGGGAGCTGCTTGGTGGCTGTTATTGCTGATGCAGGCAGCAGCAGAGGGAGTCACTGTACAAGCGCCCATACTGATCCCTTGTAGGAGCACAAATAGGAAATATATACACTAGCGTGGTTGAGTCACTCTTCAATGCCTGAATGGGTTCGTGTGTGAACGTAGCTATGTCAAGCAGGTTCCCTGTTCACATCCTTGTTCTGAGAGGGCCATAGTGACATTAACAAAAAGTTATAATGAAGTTCAACAAATGCCCCCGAACAAGTGTCTACTTTAAAGGCTTGGCATACAGTACGTAGTGATCCATGTCGACTGGTAGTTGAGCAACAAATGTGGCTAGGAGTCGTAGCTAATCCGATCGCGTCGTGAGATATCGATTTGAAGCCTACTAGCAAGCACCTTTAGTAAACGTACATCGTGCACGCTTTTACATACGTATAAATATATTCTACGCCGTACAGGTAGACAGCACTAACACGTGTTAGCACTTAACCTCGTAGCTACTGTGATGGAAGACCTCGTACGTATGTCTACAACACATGCACACTGAACGCCCAGTCGGTGAGCCTAGGACTCCCCAGCACGTACCTGAATGACTCATACTCTTTATTCTTCTCCAAGTGTCGGCTCACAGGAGTGCGTAAGATCCATAGTGGCGTCTTCTCTGAACCTTATTGGAATTTCCCAGAACAGCCTATAATTATCCGTTTCGCTTTCGTATATTTCCGTTCACCAAAATATTGTATGTCATGATTGTATGCGCAAGCACGCGCCAGAATCTATAGTAATGCAGCTATATGCGGATTGAGGCCCGGGCGGATCGAGGTCTATCTCGATCGTATATATACGCATGTATACCTGCAGCTGGCCATGGATGCCTCACTAGACAATTGCAACAGTTATAATGTATACTGCATGCCCAAGGAAAAATGTCATGACCACATCTATATATATGCATGCATGCATGTACCTCTGTGGTATATTATAGCTAGCTAGTGTAATATAGCTATTATAGTGTCAACTGTAATACTAGCACAATATATACACCTGAAGGTATAATTAATTGCTATAATACCAAATTTCACATCATTCAGCATCGATCTGGTCCTTATAACTACTTTTAATATAATTTATCATGTCTAGAGTATACATGCATCAAAAAAGGAATTATAGTCTGTGAAGATACCATGCATAACATGAGCACTACTTAGTATATATAATTATATCAAATGATGGCATGGTTTGCACAATTACCTTAAACTTTGATTAAAGCTATAGCTAGCTATAGATTGTAATAAAGACTTAGTGCCATTTAAAGTTAGTAGCACAAAATGCATACACATTAATCAACTATGCACCTTTATGATGCATGTACAATCAAAGCAACTATTAAAACAAATAATAGTATCAATAGTACATTAATTATTATACTAAATGTAATGCAGGTGCAAAGATGTCAAAATTAGTAGCTATGTATATGTATATAACACAAAAACTGACAATTCTGATAATATGCATTATGCCATAGTTAGTGATGTCTTAAGCAATCCAGTCAGGTATTACAGAAATCAGTAATTTCGACAGATATCTGAAGAAGAAAGAGTTGGTTACTTTGTCATGTGTCACATACACAGCAGTTTAGCATTGTATAATGTAGTGTATGCAAGAAATGAATGTACGTAGTGTGTGTTACTGCAAAGTCAGTAGCATGCATGCTGCACCACACAATGGCAGCACCAGTATGCCATCACCAGCTGTACAACTCACTGAAAAAGGGACACTGATTAGTGTGCCAGGTGCACTCCATACTTGCTTGCTATGTCTTGTGCAAGGACTCTATCACCTGATTGTTGCACTGCTTCCACTACTGTTTGCCATGTGCGAGGGACGGTCCCCATTCCTTCTCGTTCACATGTCCACTTGCCAACCAAGTCCAGCATGCAGTCTTCTGGGCTACCATTTTGGTCTCTTTGAATGGCTTGCAGGACATGGTATTCCACGCCTAGGTGAGTACCGAAGTACCTCCATTTTGCATCCAGTCGGTGATTGAGAGCTGCAATTAAATCTGGAAGTGCAAATTAAATTTGCATGTATGTAGAATGCATTGATCTAATAGTGAATCTTGAGCAGTGCAGCTGGCGAGTGTTGCAGAACATACAATTCTAGTACTGTATTGAATGTAACACTGTATACCTTTAAGTCAAAATGCAGAATCGTACACATACAGATGTGCTAATTGATATGTATGCACATACCTTTGGTTTTAACTGGGGTTGTAGGGCTAACAGGTGTAACACGACCAGAAACTGGTTCAGAGTGGGTGGGGGACACAGGGAGAGCGGCAGCTGTGCAACAGCAGAGAATGGACAGCTGTACTGACATACAATATACATGTATTGACAATAGATATGCGCATATCTGCTTGAGTAGAAGTCCAGTCCTCTTGTTTTGACCTGGCCCCTATATCTTGAGCCCAGCTTCTTCCTTAAAGGCTACTAATTTTAACAGGTACCTTTTTAGCAAATATTGCGAGAAGTGCAAAAATCGCTAAAAACTTGTACTCGCAAAGTTTAAAACACGGAAAATGATGATGACGCTTTTTACCCAACGGTGCACTTGCGCTTGGAAGTAAGGTTAGCTCTTAATACTGTACAGCCTCCCTTCTTCATAGACGGTTTCTTTTGCCGGCTCTTACTTCTGTTTAGGAGTAGTGCAACTTTTTGTTTGTATTACAGCATACAAACAACCACCACCATTCCTACATAGACAGCACTACTGTGCTGTCTGATATAGGTGCCACTCCAATTAAAGCGCTTCCTAGGGCGTACCCTATTCTTTCCTGTTCCAATTGTAAGTGCCCTTGGGCATAGGAATCAATATTAGGAGGCGCCTAAATTATTGGAGTGGAAATGATATTATTTTGCACTATACCGCATGTGCTGAATGTGAGACAGCGTAATGGGAGCCCTGATGGACTAATTTAACCATGTCACTGCTTCTTTCATGTCCACAGAATGTGGAAAGACGATGGTTAAGCGGGTCAAGCGACCTGGAACTGAGTGGTGCAGGCTGACAAAGAAGACGTCCAGGTGGCACCTGTATTTGCTGATAGCGAGAAACCCACAAGTGCCAAGTCCAGTCGATGCCAGTACACTGCGAAACAAAAGCAGTATGCTGTTCTGTACACGTGCTAGGCGCCCTTCTAATTGAAGCGACCCTTGGTCATTGTGTATTTTTGGCCTTTCCGCGCTGGAATTATTTCTAAGGGGCGCCTATATTAGAAACTATACGGTACCTCAATGCCGCCCTTTTGTTGTAATCGTGTACATGAGGCTGTGCTCTATATTCTGCACCATCTTGGCTTAATGAACAAAGGGGTATTAGTTAGCTCAAGCATTAATTTATAGTACTATTAATGTGCAAAGCAAAGCGTACAAACTAGTGTAATTTAGAAATGTCTAACAGAAAGAGCATAGAAGCAAGCAACATTATCTCAGCACTGTGATAAACCTCAATTCTGTGGAGTTCACTTGACATTCCTAATTCCATTGTACATATAGATAATCATACACAATTGGGCCTATGTACATGCAAGGGAATTAGAAATGTTGAGTGAACCCACAGAATTGAGGTATATCACAGTGCTGAGTTACTGTTGCTTTTTTCTATGCATTTCTGTTGGCCATTCCTAAACTCCCTTTAACCTTCAAGGCAAATTCTTGTTACACTAGTGTATCAGTGTACTTCGGCAAAACAAGTGAAATAGTGGTGCGAGGAACAATTGAAGGCCATTGTCAGGCTTCTTTGATGTATTGAAGATGGCAGTGCACTCAAATGCCAGCCTGGAGTACACGTAAGGGAAAAGCAGCATAGGCTGCTCATACCCCATTTGTTCCTTTCATTCTTCATGTTCTTCTCGCTGAATTATTGCACGCTCCTAATGCACAATACAGGGCACCTACGAACCTATGTTGTGTACGAGGACTTGCATATGGATGTGAAGGGTGAATATCGGAGTTCCGGTGGCAATCCAATAAGTACAGCGCTGGAGCAGGTAGAAAGTTTGTTTTCTCTATGTATTAAGACACCAGCATTCCACCATTTTGTTGTGCTGGTATACTATGCCAGCTCAACATAACGGCAAGACATATGGCATAAACCATTATGGTAACACGGCAGCCAGTTCAGTTTGAGTGGCATATATAACTGCGCTTGATGTCCTGCACAATCTTGATCTAATCTGAGGAAGGGGTATTACTCAACGCAAGTAGTAATCTGATGTAGCCATAGTCCTTTGGATATGCGAAAAGAGTACAAAGTAGAGTATAAAATTCCTTTAGAATTAAAAAGAATTTAGGAATGGTCAACAGAAAAAGCATAGAACAAGCAACAGTATCTCAACATCATGACAAATCACATTTTCGTGAAGTTCGCTTTGCATTCCTCTTTTCCTTGTGCGTAGCTGCATGGACCCAACTAGTTCCATGTAGCTACAAGGAAATAAGTAATGCAGAGTGAACTCCACAGAAATGTGGTTCATCACGGTGTTGAGTTGCTGTTGCTTGTTCCTACGCTTTTTCTGCTGGCCTTCCTACATCCATTTCAATTCTAAAGGATTTAATATACACTATATGGACATCAATGTTACACAATACAAAGCATGTATATATCCACAATCCAAACAGACATGTTACAAACACATGCACACATACTTCACGTATGTACACTTACAGACACATAGCTCCTCTTTGATCCTACAGACAAAGGAAAGAGGTACATTTGCCCCATGCACTTGAACGTCCATCAAGGCAGGCTTCACTCGTTTCTCCTCTGGACTAGTATAGATGATTTGGTAGAGGATGCAGGGAGGAAAGCGTCCGGTGCTGACCTCCATTTCGATGTCTTCCTGGGATTTCCACAAAGGTGCCAAAAACATTTGATCTGTCACCTAAATCAATTCAGTAGCAAATCAACACAAAGAGTAGGTCCAATACAGTCTAACATTATCTGTTGCAAGTCATGAGTGGCTTGCCATGATACTTACTGCTTGTAGCCCATGGATTATCGCTTCCCATCCTGGTCCAGCCTTTTTCAGTGGACTGGCTGTGATCTGTTTACAACCAGGAGCATATTGAAATTGAATCACATCGTCACTGTCACAGGTCTTCTCCCAATCCTTCTTCTGCAGAATATTTGCCAGTTTCTGTGGTGGGGTATTAGCTACAATGCTTAACACCTAATACATGTAAACAATATATGCATACATACACATTCTTTGATGATGTCGTACAGGATCATTGCTACCTTGTTCAATGTAGGTGAGTAGATTGTGAGCAAATACAAGCAAAATCAATCAACAGCTGATTGCAGAACGTATTGGCCATGTAAGCGTTCATCAGCTGCATACAAAACTGTATTGTATGCAGCTGATGAAGGCCAACATGGCCAATACGTCCTACAACCAGTTATTGACTGATTTTGCTACATCTTTCTCCACAATCTACTCGTGTACACACTCTTTGATACCTCATTCCACTCCAGGGAGTTGCACATGAACTGTATCCTGAAGAGCAGAGTTTCTTTGGATGCAATGTAACGAGAAAAGGTGATGGCACTGTACATCGCAATTTTCTCATTCTTGGTCTCCACACAGAACAAGCAGTGTGGATTTCGTATAGTCAGGACTCCCACATTGGTATGAGCAGTGAAATCTGCTTCTTCTTCCTCTTCTTCAAAAGTGTACTTCTGCTGCTCAGCATCCAGTGTGTGAGAAGCTGATATAAACTTCAGAGTGTCCTTGCCATCTCCTTCCTCTCTGATACACCAATGAGACAGGATCAGTTTAATTGGCTTCATCAGGGTGGTTCCATCCATGTTGATGTACACAACCACCGAACCAGGCTTGTACCCAGCAGGGAACACAAATGGACCATGCAGGATGACGGCATAGTGAACAGTGATTTCCTTCTCTACAGCTCCTGGGGGAAATTCCAGTGACGCATCACCACTTCCCAAAATGAAGGACCCTCCTTCAAGACCTACGGCAAGTTGGTTGATGCCAGTTCCCATGTAGCAGAGCTGTTGCAGAAGAGCTTCATCACCTATTGGTGAAAGGTATGGAAATGACAATACTGAATGCCATTTCCCCAATACATATAAACATGTGAGTTGTTATTGCTGTAACGTTAATGTAATAAGTGCACCACTCAAACCACATGTGCATTATGCTTTCAGACAAACTAACTTGTTATGTGAACAAATTTTGAAGGCAGTGGTGTGACAACTTCCATCTCCTGCAGAAATATGATAAAAGCACACAATATCATCTCGACGTAGACTACTGTTACATACACTCAGTTCACTGGCACATACTGAATAAGCTGAATAAGCAAATGCAAGGGCAAACTATTCACTGTTGATACTAGAAAGATCTGAGATAATAAGCTTTATGCAGTGCACAGCAACACCCATGCATATTCCAATCAGCAGTGTATGGATATAAGAAACAAACATACTTCACGGGACTGCTTACTTCCTGCCTTTGTGCCGCTTCAAATGGCATATGGTATGTGACACGGATAACTTAGGTGGATCCATAGAGGTACACAGATTTCCCTCAAGGTACACGGCAGATTTTCTGTTTGAATCAGTTGAAATCTGACAATGCAATTCGGCGCAACATAAGGCTGCAGTACTAAAGCATATATGATTGTAGATGCTACTGCTTCTCTATAGCTATGTACGTAACCTGAAATAAAGATGAAGGGTACAGCCATTGATGCCCACCTCATACAACGTAAGCTAATTGCATATTGCCTATTCTCCTGAACCAGAGGCGCCACGTGTAAGTAGCTAACTAACTGCTTCAGCAGCTGTGCGCCATGTTGGTAGTCTAGATCGTGTACCCGACCCGGCCCCCATCCACCATTTGATAAAATGGCGGCCAGGTTGGGTACGAGACAGTGGAGGTTTAGCAGCCAAATTCAATGGGGACTGATAAAATTCAACTTCAGCAGCTGATGCCTGCCTCCTTTTGTGGACACGCGTCTTCGACTCTGCCTTTAACAAAACAGATGATCCATGCTGATGCCCGTCCATTGCTGCGCTGATACCAGCCCATTAATGCACTGATGCCTGCCCATTGCTGCACGGGTACCGTGTCACGTACTGTACTACACCTACATGCAAATGCTATCTGATGATCCTGTGCATGGGAAGAACCACAATGTCTAAATGCCTGTTGGATTTTACAGTCATGCTAGCCCTGGTAGGTGGATGGCAAAAGAGTAGAGTACAATACACTGTAACTGAAGCCATTGAATGTCTTGGCTATGCAGCTATGAAGCCAGAGCAAGGTTGTGTCTGTTATCATTTCTGGTAAAGGATGTCTTTGCAGTTTGGTGAAGCGAGAACACAGAAACGAGGTGTATCAAAATGCTGAGCTAATGATACTTGTTCACATGCTTATTCAGCTGGCCATTCCTAAATCACTTCTAAAATTAATCTTGAGGAAAATTTGTAATTTACTAGTACAATTATACGGTATTAGATTGTGCATGACGGATTTTCTCTCTTCCACATGCAATGCCACATCTTAGAATCCTTTGGTATCAAACATATACTTGCTTACTAGTTTGTCAGTCTCTTCAATGTCATTCAACTTCTTCCATACTCGCATTTCTTCTGATGTGAGAGCAAGGATGGACTTGGTGAGCACTGAATTCTCCCTAAATTGCTGAGACAAGTCTCTTAAGAGCAGATGGAACATTACATCATCCTGCAAGGACAGGTCAGCACAATAACTCATTCATGGATAATGTCACAATGCAGTTAGGTGTGTACTACTACACCACAAGCATACAGAACTGCATGTAAATTTCTTAATAGTAATTACTACTGGTTGATGCCATATTCAGTTCATAAAGACACATGCACACCCCTTTATGCAAGTGGCCAGATTGAACTCACTGCGGTATCTGCAGCTTTTCTTCTCACAAACTCCTCCCACAGTGACCGCATCTCATTTAGAGTACTGACAAGCATCCCCTCACTTTCGTCAAAGGTGGTGTGTTTGTCCTGGTTATTTTGGGGAATTTATGTACACATAATTAAAAAACCCTGTACATTCATCTGGGTATATTGTTAGCTGAGCTGACCTGGTACCTGTCCCACAGGGTTGTGACAAGTTGTGATTCTTTCCCTGCAATTTTCACCTTTTTGTAAGACTATGTATATTGTAATAGATACAGAATTAATGATGGCTGCAATAAGCCATGCTGTAACATTTTAGGCATGCACTAACAACTTGTTCCTCTTCCAGCTCTTCAGCAACAGCTGATGACAAACATTCAGTCTGTACAGCTTGGCTTTTCTTGAGATGCAGTGAAGCCAGCTGCGACGTATCCTGCCTGTCCTCACGAGGGAGGTCAGCTGCAATCAATTTACTTTCCAGCTGCATGAAATGTGTATATAAGTGATAATTGTCTAACTATAGTAGACCTAACATCCCATAACTTATCATGTGGGGACGGAAGAGAAGTTGGGCCCAGCAACTACTGTCAATTTCACACCTTGGACAATAGTATTTATTCAGTACCTTTAGAAGGAAAGGGATAACTCAACCAAGAACAACATGTTGCATCCAGAATTAGGTAAACTGTCAAGAAGCGAGATACATAATTCCAAGCATTGAAGCAAGCTGGTAGCTAATCTGGAGACAAGACGTTTCCACAATGGACCAGTGAGGCCAAGGCATACTGCAGCTCAGGCTTCAATATGTGAATACAGCTAAATGATCTTGCCCAAATGCTGAGGCATTTGACCTGAATTGAAACTTCCTTGACTGAAGCAACTACTCGAATGGTCAGCTGAGATATACGTAGGTGCCAGTGTGATTTTGGTTGGCAATGATTGAGTGGGTTGAACCAAAGAACGAAATTCATAGTAGTATTGACACCCAACCTCTCTACCAAGCAGACAGACTACAGTGAAACTGATTGGTGAAGCAAGTGTGCTACACAAACCTTACCAATTTATTTACTGTATTCATAGCTTCCTCTTTCTCGCACTTAGTTAATTCATACTTCAACTGAAGTGCTGTATACTCATGTTCCTGCATAACACAAACACTGATAGAATAAATAGCATTCAAACAGCTGCTGTGGTCAGGATCATGCATTGAAAGGAATAATCCATACCTTCACTTCATATCTTTCATGCTTCTCTTTAAGCTGTTGCTTAAGAGCTGCAATTTTCTCTTCCTGCATTAATACAGTAGTAATTAAAATTGACAAAACAGGGACTCAGTATTGTAAGAAGCAATACATTGTAGGAGAATCACAGTACTACTATGGACGTTACATTTACATCCCTTACCGCAACTCTTAGCTGTGTCTCATAGTCTTGTCTAAGCCTTTGTTCCTCTGCAAGGCGTAGTTCAAGGTTTGCAACATTTGGTTTCTGCAATGAAACAAACTAGTTGAAATTGCATGTATAACAGTGTAGCTATACACATATAACTACTAAATGCTTCCTACAGTAGATCTGCACTAAAACATGCAGTAGTACAAAAATAGGGGCACAGTCTTCTGTGCTCACATGTAAGTCATAGTAAAATGTACGTAATTAAGGATTGAAATAGTTATAATCAAATTGATTGTCCTTGATTGACACATATAAATGTATAATTAAATGCAATTGATGCTCACCACATCCTTCCCTGCATCACGTTCAGCTGGAAGATTCAGCGCTACAAAAGTATGAGTGTATACCAGGAAATTACAGATATTACCATATCGGGTACATGTCAGGCCATATATGTATATACATGAAATCCATGGTCATGTATACGTAGCCCAATCAATTGTATTTACAAACACGCTAACACGAGTTATGCTGCAGCTGTACGTATATATGTAGCAAGCAAGATAAGCCAGTTGGCATCACTGACAGATGACCTGTCAGTGACTGACCCAACACAATTAACACAAGAACAGATTCGACAGTATTACAAGTGCACAATGTCATACTCTTAAGTCTCCAAATTGTGCTTAAGCTTGTCTTTACCATCACCCTCATTGTTACTGGCATTGGTGTTGTATCGTTCAAGTATCACTAGCACAGCTACTGCATACCATGAACATGAGCATACATTGCAATTTGCACTCTGTTGTGTGCATTCTTGGCTGCTGTGGAAGCAATTGCCATACAATACATGTTTGTATAATTGTATTTGTTTCGATCATGCTGCACAACTACATAACTCTCATAGCCATCTACCCAGCTACAGTGACTATATGAGCACATGTGCTGTGCTCTGTGTGCATGTGTGTGGTTAATATTGGAGAGCTTATTGCAGGTTCAAGGAGGCAAAGCTAGAGGCAAAGATAATGGTTAGAAAGGCTAAAAATGAGGAGTGGGTGCAATTTGGGAAGGAATTGGAAAAGGATGCTAAGGGCAATCAGCAGAGATTCTGGGCTAGGTTGAACGAAAGTAGGAGGACAATGGAGAGTATGGTACGTATTAATGATAAAAATGGGCAGGTATCGTCAGAGGATATTGACGTTATATGGAGGTGAAAAGAGCATTTTGAAGGACTATTTCAGGAAGTGGATTCACCCTATCAGGCCACACAACACAGTGAAGCATCACCGGAGGACAATCTGGAGATAGTGAAGGAGGAGGTGAGAAGAAGTATAAACAGGCTGAAGATGAGAAAGGCACCTGGGATATGTGGAATTGTGCCAGAGATGTTTAAAGCAGGGGGTGAAATGGTGGTGGATTGGGTGGCAAAGGTGTTTAATATAGTTTGGAGAGAGGGGGTGGGCCCTAGTGACTGGAAGAATGCAGGGATTGTGCCAGTGTACAAGAAGGGCAGTATGCTGGATTGCACGAATTACAGGGGAATTAGCCTAATGAGTGTTGTTGGCAAGGTATTTGCACGGGTATTGAATGAGATGGTGAAGGGATTGATGGTTGACCAAGTGGTGGATGAGCAAGGAGGTTTCAGGGCGTTTAGAAGGTGAGACGGAGGGGAAAAGGCCTAGAGAAAGACCCAGAATGAGATGGACTGACAATTTCAAATAACCATAAAGTCACTTAGTATCTATGCTTATAATATTATCATCCTCTAACTGTCCTTTAGCCTGTATAAGATACGTAAGGATGACCTCCAGTATTGGAGAAACATCTGTACTGATTGATCGATTGATTGATTGTTGCAAGTTACTTGCCATAACACAATGCATACATGGAAGGCACGTACGCATGTACTGTAATACCATATATTCCAGTCAGTCTCAACCTTACAACACAGCATAGCTAAGGCCAAGGCATTAACGGATGCAGAATTTCAACATTTGTAGACTTGCCAGCAAGAACAATGAATGTTTGAATAATTTGGTGATTAAGTCATAGATATGATTGCATAATTGCACTGAAGGTTAGACCTCAAATCGAGTTAGCAACTGAAAGCAACAATTATCGGAATTGGATTATTTATAATCGGAATGGCAGGAGAACTAAAAGACCAATATGGGCATCCTCAATGCTTGTAGATCACTTCTAATGCAGGAGGGTATCCATAGTCTTTGGGCATTACGAGGTGTGTTGTTCCACACTTTAGATGTTTGCGAGCAACCTCAAACTCTACTGAATGAACAGACAATAGTGCTGGCTTTATAGGCCATGGTGTACTTATATACAATGTTTGAAGGTATAAATGCTCATCTTCGAACACACATGCCTTCAAACAAGTGCTTGAATTTTGAATATTCCTTTTATGCCCTAGTTGGCTAAGACAAAGATTGAGACTGAGTAACAGTCCAAGATATGGCCTACAACAAAAGGAATCTGTAGCTCCTTCCGAAGGGCAAGGCTATAAATCAGATTTTTCAATGATTGCAGCATAGTAGTGTTCCACTAACTCATTTTCAGTTGGATGCAGGCTTATAGTGCATGCTTTACCTGTGTCCTTACTGACGTATAACTTGGGATTAGTAGCCACCTCCAGGTCGCCAGAGAACAATTCAAATGATCTAATCTTGCTGACAAACTGGGTGGTGAAAGTTATCAGATACTCAGGATATGAGTGATCATTATCGTATGTGATATACACAGTGGACCCTTTGGTCTCTCCATTGACACTGTCGTACCTCTGCCACACTTCACCCTGCCACTGCCCAGTGCCCTCGCGCTCCGGAGGGACTTGAAACTTGTGAGGAGGACTGCGGTAGCTTGCTCCTGTCAGCACTCGTGCAACCAACATCTGTTGATAGCCATCCCTTGTCTTGTGGCTGTAGCCAACTGAATAAGCTGATTTCACAGCAAAGTAGTTCCCCCTGCCCCACATCCCTTCGCGGCTGTAGTGCATATCAAAACCTGAGTCACCTTCATATATCACCTCAGGCTTTGTGTCTCTTGTTCCATGATACAGTATTCTCTCCCCACTGTTCTGCAGTGTGGGATCACTCTCCAGGGCAGTCTTCTTGCTTATGTACTTCCTCCACAGAAGTTTATTCTGAATACGTTGAATGCGATGTACATGTGCTGCAGGGAGGGACTTTAGGAAGTGGGACTTTCGCCTGTCAAACTCTCTACTCACAGGGTCCACCATGAAGACCTGACATTCTGCATGCTGTGTCTCCCAATTCTCTGGAAATCCTGCAGAATACCAAAAACCATTAACTGATTGCACATGTACAAACTATAGGTAGTAACAATTACACCAACAGGTTTATACCTATGTATCTACTAAGTATGTAATAAAATAATGAGTATTAGCTACAACAATTTTATGCCAGGGTTGAGAGTGAGTAGCTGTGTACATTCACTAGCAGTCTAAGGAAGTGGCAATAACAAATCAGATGCCCATAATGCATTGCCTTGGCAACACCATAAAGAAAAGCTCCGGTACTTGGCTATACACACATCGCTACATTGCAAGTTTTATATACTGTTCCACTACAACTCTTTACAGTGAATACAGTTCGTTCGTACCTGTGTCTTTGTCAATATCTGGCACTGACTTGGGAATAGCAGCAAGCTCCAAGTTGCCAAGGAACACATCCAATAATCTAATCTTGGTAAAGAAGTGCGTTGTGGCTGTGAGTGCAGTGTTGACTGTGGTGTTGGAGTGTGTAAGGCATGGAGGGCCTTCACAGGGGTCAGGGTAGCGGCAACAGTCATGGTGCTCATTAACAGGACTCACATACTCCTCCAGACCCTTGGCCTCTGGAGGACACTTTGGGTGCTTCTGCAGTTGTTTGTAGAGCTCGACAATGTCAGTGGAGCACTGAAGGTCACAAGGCAGACCACAGTAATGGAAGAAAATGGCTTTCAGGCTCTTCTCCAATGCCTCATGGCAGAAGAAGCAAATGGCATTGGGAAATTTGTACTGCACTGTGGGTGCTTCCCCTCCACTAAAGAAAACTGCTCCCTCTTTTGCCTCCTTCTTGGAAGCATGCAAGTGCGTAGCCAGCTCAAGGTCATTTTCTGCTTGCAAGACCCACATGGCAGCACCCATTCGGCTTGTACTAGGTCTTTCCAGTTGGCCAGTCTCCATCGCATTGTTCCACACACTTTGGGAGCCCTTTTGCCCTTTCTCTTTAGAAGCACATGTGCTCCAATGAAGATACAGACCAGTGACATGGGAGATATCCCAGTTACTCAAAAGGTGTACAATTTTATCTTCCCTAAAGAGGGTGTTTTTGATGAAGGCCAATCCATCACCTGTGGGATTAGCAGCTTGCAGGATGACACCAAACCTTCCAATGAGCTCTCCACACTTCTGTTTTCTCTTAGCTGGCCCATAACACACACAGCAGAGGTAGTGCAGGTGAAATAGTATTCTCTCAAGGGCAAAGCAGACTTGCTTCACGTTACAGATTCTCAGGGCAGAGTGAACCATTTGCTTCAGATCTTCACCAATACTACTTTCAGTGATAGGACAACACAGCACTTTTGGTGCCTCTTGCATTGTTAGTACACTGTCTGAGAGTAGCATTCCAACTTCACTCTCTGTGGACTGCCTGCAAACCACTAAACTACTTTCCTGTGCTGTCTTCTCTGGAGATGCCTTCAGCTGGAGCTGAGGGGGAAGCCCAGGTGTGACACCAACCACCCTAGCGCAAACAAGAGTGCCATCAGGCTGACAATACTTGACAATGTCATTCATCTTGAAGTCAGAGAACAGCAGGAAGTCAGCATTGTTGCTTAGAGCTACTGAAATACCAGGATGGAATGGGACAGACCCCACATAGCTGAGGAGACCATGGTTGTCCATAGCTTGCTCAAATTGAGACGGATGGCTGCAGTTCAACATGACTGACAGGTGAATGGACTCCACTGATTGAGTGAGTGCCTTACTCAACTCCTCCACAAAGTAACTTAATAGTTCATTGCCTTTGATATCTTTTGAGTGGCATGCAATGAACAGCGTACCCTTGTGAAGCAGGCAACATTGCTTTTGTTCACTGCCATTAACAGTCTCACCCCTGTAGCTTAGTGTGGTGACGACTTCATTAACACACATGAAGCGGAGCTGTTGCACCTTTAGGATTGCATCCTCCTCCTCCTTCAGAGGCTTACGCTTGGCCTTATTGTGAATGATGCGGCACACACCCCTTGCAAACTCACTGGACCGGATAAGACTGGCTATTGTGCCAATAATGATGCAGCCATGATCCCGGCCCTGCCGCTTTGCAAACAACTCATACATGCACTGGTTGTTGTCATCTTCAATGTATGGGTCCAGCTCTATGGAGATTACATCAGAGAGGAACTTCACTCCCAAGCAGCGGGGAAGACTCACTGCTCCAGTCTGTGCTTCTGGTGGAGGCTGAGAGACGTACTTCATAAGCCCTAATGGCAATCGTCTTTGAATCCATGGGGCATCACTAAACACCAGCTGATCGGATGATGTGATACCACCTCCCAGTGCTGGCAAGGGAATGGGAAGGTGAATGTTCCTTTTAGCAGTTTCCTCATCTTCCCTCACAAGTGACACTAGAGACTCATAAGCTATTATGCTCTTCTGTCTCAGCAAATCAAAATGTGAATTAGGTATCCTTGTCTGTGTTTCATGTAATGCCTGCAACACATGGATGTAGTGGGTGACATTGGGGTCTTGCTTTAAACCCAGTACTTTCAATAGGGAACTGAACTGCTGAAGAGAGGCAGGGAGAATCTGAAGGTATGGAGAGAGGCACCGTTGCTGGCTGGGAAGGTGCTCCACCACTTCAGAACCCTTCACTAGCCAGTAGGTTTTGCTGTCTTGATTTTCAAGGAATACACACTTTGCTGTGAACAGTTTTCTCTTCACCAACTCCTCATGTTGGCTTAGTCTTGCACATAGATACTTGTAATGTGCAAAGAAGATGTCCCTCAACAGTTGGTACAGGCGAGTTACAGCAGCAGATTTTGCCACATAGTCACATAGCTGGAGGAGGTTGTCACAGACCAGGGCTACCGTGACATCCTGGATGCCCAGAGACGACGTGATATATTCGGGATTGGCAAATGCCTTTGTATGGAACCTTCTTGTGATGACTCTCGCCTGAAACCCAACTACCACTGATGTCTCACATTGCACATCATTGGTGCACAACACTGAACCTTCAAATGTGATCCTCCTTGGAAAGTCTCTCACTCTGGCTCCAACTGCTGACAACTCTTTTACCACTTGTGACAGCTGTCTTGGCATCTCTGCAGGAACAAATCCTAGCTTGGACACCTCGCTGAGGAATAGTTTCATTTCCTTGTCTTGTTGTCCACCTACTGGTAACCCACAGGGAAAACGTGACACTTTTGAAACAAAGCTATCCAAAAGCACTTCAGCTGCATTGGCTGGGTAACGGTCTGGAGACTGACAGAACTCACTTGCACACTTCAGCCATAGCTCATTATCTGGTACTGTCTTTAAGCCAAGCTGCCTTAGCAAAGGCAGTTGGTCAGGCTTGTTCCAAGGTGCAGGTGGTTGGTAAGATGCAGTGAGGAAACAAGACACAAAGGATTCTGTGGGGTCAAAGAAATCTGAAACCTTCTTTATGTTTCCTCCACTTCCAATGAAAGCCTTCTTACTGAGTGTACTCATCAGCATGTTATGCTCTGCCGGAGGCAAAGTGTTCTTGCAAGACTCACACACAAAGTGTATTTGCTTCACTCTAGTGTTTTTTGGCATTCGGTGAAGGCTGGGAATGACTACAGTTTGGTAGAAGTTTGCAACAGCTAGGACCTGTACACCGAGACTGTGAAAGAAGTTCAGAAACCTATCAGCATAGTCCTTTTTAGTTGTGATGAACAAGATTGACAGCTCTGACTGTAGAGTGTCCAAACCCTCCAAATTCACACCTGCAGGCAGAAGAAACACTTCCTTGGCTTTGTCAATGGGCCTCCAACTACTTATCCTGCATCCCATGACACTGAAGATAGGAAGACACTTTAGTTTCTCTATTGTTTTAGTGTCTCTCCTCTTCAGCAGTTGGCCTTGGTTGATGAAGGCAATGAAATCTGCTATTTCTTCTGCTGTTATAGATAAATCTTGAGGAAATTGAGAGCAATAATTCAGCAGCTCAAGAATGTTGTCTGGAGATGAGGACTGTGCCAAGACTTTGTCCACCACTGAGCGTGCTACTTTAAGTTCACTTTGTGCAAGGCTTACTTCAGCAAAGTCCACGATTGGAACTCCAAGCTTCTCCAAAACAACAAACTGACACTTACTCAGTACAAAGTTGGCCATGTGCACAGGCAGCAATACCTTCTTGGGAGGGTGAGACATTACAGCAGGAATTACTGCCACATTGCAGAAGTGAGGCTTAAGCAAAGCCGCACCGTCATGACTGGAAGCAACCCAACTCCACAGATGTGACAAGGTGGGAATGTGGCTCTTGTCCAGCTCCACAGGTTTACCATCTTTAGGCAGCTGGATGTGTTGGGCTATATACTGCGGAGATACAGGAGCCACAACATTTGTCCTAAGGACGTTGCTTGTAAAAATCTTTGGTGACAGAAAGTCTACCCACCTATCCTTGGGTACAAGACAAATAGATTTGTCATTTGGTAGAAACTTTGCCCCACCAACCAGTGAGAGGCATCCGTCATAGGTCAGCATGATGGGTAGGCCTTTGATGTCATTGAGAGTCAATGAGGAAGAACTGTTAAACAGAAAGCCCCAAATGTGATGAATGTGTTTCTTTATGACTTCTTCAAAGTCCTTCATTCTGGGAGCAATATCTTTCAAGAGCTTAATCACCAACTTCTGAGTGACACAGATGGACTGGGCATGAGAAGCATCTACACTTTCAAACAGTTTGTATAATGCCTTTGGAGCATCTGTAACATTGAAACCCAACTCCAGCAGCACTTGACAAATGTCACGATGAAAGCAGAAGTAGCCTTTGGGTTCTTTACCTCCATCTTTTAGTGCCAACCACTTTGGTTTAGCAGACAGGGACATGGCAGGAGCCTTAGGCATGAGAGGAAGAATTGCTGCCTTGTCAGCCAGTAGGTATCTGTAAGTCATCTTCACTACATTGAATGCCGTAATGGATTTGGAGCTGGTGTGGTGAGAAACATCTGGAGGCTGCTTGGGAAATAGCTTGTAAAACCACTCCAACCTAGCCCTACTGCTGATGGTCAGTGTGCAGCACTGGAGTAAAGTTGAGTAGCATTGTGCCAATATGCTCTCTGCTAGCCTCTGATTCCACTCCTTCAGTGGGCCCTCCTGAGTGTGCTGTAAGTGCCTGCGGGAGGGATCCACCCAGAAGTGGCCATTCACATGAACTGGCAAAAGAGAAGGGTTGTCATCCAGCGGAAGGTACACAAACACTTGTCCTTCTCCTTCCTCTAAGTTCCTGATAGTAGAGGCAGCTACCCCTGCTACAGGAAGAAGGGATTCTTTGTGCCCATTGTGCAACAGGTCCTCAGAGATCTCCTTGCTGCCAAACTGTTTACTCACAATCCAGTCATTGACATTCCTCCCACCTTCAGCTGTCTGAATATTCACTCCCAGAGTGTACACTGCTGCAAAGCTTTCAGAGAGTTTCTTTGTACTATTTGCATGTGTCACATGCTGTGCAAACAACTCTGGTGAGTGGAGGAACTTCTGTGAAATGGATGCACTGGCAGATGAAAAGTTTGAGATACGGTTTCCAACAGGAGATATTTCGTAGACTGAGATCCGCCTGATATTGTTAAGGAATACCAACATTTGAGGTGCTTCATCCATCAGCTGCTTGGACAAGGTCTGTAACCTCTGTATGGTCATTGCACATCCTCGCATCAGTTTGGACTCCCATTTCATAACAGGGTTGCAGCGTGTCAATGGGAGACGAAACATGGCATAGCCATTCTGCCATTGAGATGTTAGGTCTTGGAAGCATCCCGGCACTTTTGCAGCCATGTCAGGGATGACATCAGCTAAGAAGGGGCTCATCTGGTCAGTCATATTCTTCAGTTGCATAGCTGGTGTGGATTGCCACATTCTGCCAGGTGTGTCTTTCTTTGGCAGACACGATCTGTTTGGATCCAAAAGGCAGAAACACTCAGGGTCTCCTCCTTTACCATAGGAGATAAAGGTTGGTGTGTCTGTTACATGGTAGGCCACATTGATGCCAATACCAAACCGTCCAATCTTGTCTGCCTGACCACTCTTTCCTCCTACTCCCAACTTTGTGATTCCATAAAGATCCATAGCACTGAATCTGCGGTTGTTGAAAACCAACAATGATGGCATTTTCTGCAGTCGTCTCCAGTTGTTCTGTTCTGTGAAGAGGAGTGAATCAGGGAAGTTAGCTCTGTGGTCAATCACAAAGGCAATTTCAGATGCTCCTGCATCCTCTGCATTCTGAACAAACTCTCGGAATATGGAGACATTGGGTTCATACTGATCAAGAATGCCATTTAATCGATCAGTCAGGTCCTCCCATTGCCCAAAGTCTTGGCCACTGAAGAAGTCATTGCTCACCATCTGGCTGCTTGCATGATCAAGTAGGTCAGTGACTCCCAAAGCAGTGGCAGTAGCAAGAGGAATGTCCTTGTGTAGAAAGTAGGTCCATCTTCCTGCTACTTGAAGAGGGAGTTGAATGTCTTCTCTTGCACAAGCAAGCACCTCAGGAGAACGTAACACATACTGGTTGTCTGGTAAGAAGATTGGCTTCAGACCACCTTGATTTGAGTCAGCAACTGTGTTGGCTAGTACCACAATACAGCTCATCAGATTCTCATCAATCTTATTTTCCATGAACACTTGCTTCATTTCCCTTAGTTTAGCAGCACAGAATACAGCATTTAGACCTTCTGCAACTCCCAACATCTTAAACAGAGACCAGTGTTGTACATTGGGCTCAGCAAGAGCAATGACAAATGGTGGGGCTGTAACATGGGTAGAGTGCACCAGCTGATTGGGGTACAGAAAACTGCCATCTTGCCATATGAAAGGTCTCCTAAGTAGTTTCTTTTGAGCTTCTTCCACTATTCCTCTTTCACATCTTCCTGAAGTGAGAGCATGCTCAAGAAATTTATACAAGGACGGCATCCAATTTGTCAGAAATTCCTTTTCCTTCTCAAATTGAGCACTTCTGTGCTCTCCACACTGCTTCCACCAGTCTGTGACAGACAACAGGTTCTGTAGCATGTCTGCTACTGTAGGGGATTGCTTGAAATATTGGGAGAAGAGGTGCAAAATGTAAGGAGAGCATTTTTTACCATCTACTACACCAGCCACAGTGAAGACACTTCCAAGACAGTTAGCGGCAAACAGGTCACAAGGAGCTCCCATGGGATACTTGGTCTGGTGCCAGGGAAAAGTGGTGCCCTCTGGACAACAATGAACTGGGAGGAATGGAACACTGGACAGTTCCCTGATTAGTTTATTTCTTTGCTCAGATCGCTGTGTTCCTTGTGATGTCTTGAAGTGAAAATCAATATACTGCAGAAAGTACTGACTTCTATTGACCATTTCCACAGCTGAGTGTTGAGCCAACACACATCTGGCACACTCAATGATATCACTGTCTCTGAGGTACACTGTTGCCATACCAAGCTTCACCAGAGCACTATGGCTTGCTTCATTGTCACTCAACTCTTGAAGGGGGAACTTGTCCTCAATTCCTTTGAAGAGAGCAACAAAATGGCCATTTCTTGGATCAATAAGCTCACTGGCCTTCTTCATTCGCTTTCCTGATTTGCAAGGGACACATGGCACTTTAATCAGCTGGTCTTGCAGCCACATGTGTTGTGGCTGCAATGCATCAAACAGTAACAGGATAGCTATCATTTGGTTGTTCCTAAGACCTTCGTCCAGTTTCTGTAGGTTGGGAAGCAGTACTTGGACACAGTATTCCTTGAGGGACACACACCGAAGACCAGGAGAATTTACTTGCTTCTGTCTGAATGATTGTACTAGTTGATCGGGAAGAACAGACATGGAGTAACCCATCTGCAGCAAGATTTGAACAGCATGGTCAAGGAAAGGATGCATGCCGGAGCCAAATGGCATATTCTTAAAGTCTTCTCCAAGCACATGCACATCTGACACAGACTCCCAACTGCCTTTGCCTTTGTAACATCTCAAAACTTTGGAGTTTTCCTTGAGAACATACTCTCGAAATGAAGGGATCAGCTTTCCTGCAAGTTCGGCTGCTCCTGTCTGACCCACAGGCCAAATGCTGTAGTAAGTTGTAAGAAAGTTATCTGATGGAGAGGGAGAATGAGTGAAGTGCACGAGAAGATTAACGCAGGCCCTCACAACAGCATCTTCAATGAGGATGGTGTTCCAACTGTTTGCATCATGAAGTTCCTTAAGATTTCTGCGATCAGTGGAAATGTCAAAGCATCCATTGATGTGAAAACGCAGAGGAGCCACAGGAATGGAGAGGGGCAAGAAGCAGAACACTCTTCCTCGGTCACAGCAGACAGGGGCACCTTCTGCACTGACAGGCAGGGCAACTTCAGCAAAAGGGAACAGTCCATCTTTTGAGCCCTCTGGTGAGGATGCTTTGGCCTGGCTCTTCCCAGTGCCCAGAGCAGAGGAGACAACCCAGGCTGTCTTGATAGTTGGGTTCTCGGCGTAGCTGTTGACAGTGATGGTGCACTGTTGGATGCTTCTGTCCTGCCCTTTACCACCTTTGTATGATGCTAGGATGTTCACCCTTGGTGAAACCAAAGTCTTCTTTATTGACAAGATGGGTTGCATGCTTGATGGAAGTGCATCTTGGTGTAGTTCAAAGAGCTCCACACTTTGCACATTCTGAAGGAACAATGGTATCAGTGGGGCAGTGGTCACCAATGACTGCACTAGATTGCCAATGTTCCCTCTGTGGTATTCAAGTCCTCGTCCAATTTCACTTCTACTTGAGGTGTACTGGTTTCGAAATGGGAATCTGAATAGCGTACCCCTATACACTTTTGCTTGGGGTTGTCTTAAGGAGAAGCCAAAGATGCCCTCAAAAGGCTGCACTTGGTCTGTGTAGTAGTTCAGAAGAGTGTCTCTCTCCCGCACAAAGTCAAAATACACTCCCGGGTCACCATGTGATACAATGCCCTGAAGGTACCTACAGTGAGGGTCGAACATGACCATCTTGTTTCTGCTGACAAAGCTTGGTACATCTGTCAATTGATATGTGGCACAGAAACCAACACCAAATCGGCCAATTTTGGTTGGATCTTCCTTCTTCGTGGCGCCAGCAAGTTCACAAATATCATCAAAGTCCTTGTCAGTAAAGACACTGTTGTTGTAGGCATACAGTGCTGGGCCCTGCCAGTGTTTCATGTCTTCACTGAAGAGCTTGTCTGTGTGTGGGGGGTGCTGCCTCCAGTCCAGGAGGAACTTGACTTCAGTTGCACCTGCATCATCAGCATTCTGAATCAGCTCCTTAAACACATCAATGTTGTCCTTGTAGTCTTCAATGATTCGCCTCAGACGCCTTGTCAGAGGCTCATGTTGACCTTTCTGCTGATATGCAATCTTGAGGGCCTGAGGTTTCCCGATTTTGCTGGAGAGAGGAGAGACTCCTAGTGACCGAGCAAGATCAGACGATACTCCAGAGTGTACTAGAGGTCCATAGTCACTCAATCCCTTCTCATTCCATTGCCTGTCATCATATACACACTCTAGTGGAGACAGAAATTGAGCATCTTTTGTTGGGAGGAGAATGGTGCCGATCAACTGATCCCTGTTGGGGCTGCTTGACAGCATGTGTACAATTTCGTTCAGACACCTTACAATATTGCCCATGTGTAATGTTAACAGCTCAGGCTTACCCTCACATTGCCTCTTGATTGTGTACAATGCCTGAATGCAGTCACTAACACCAGATGATTCTCTTATTCCACATCTAAGCCAAAAGTCTTTACCAAGATACTGCAAGCCCATCTCTTTAATGGATGACTGCAGAGACAGTCCTGGAATAGGCTCATATGCCACCTCATTGGCTCTAAGAAAGCAACCCAAGTTGTGGTTCCAAATGAAAGGAAGGTTGCTCTTGTGTAGCACCTGACAACCTTGAGGGAGTGTATGGAAGTACTTATACACTTGGACCATGATGTCCCAGACTACCTTCTTCCCTTCGTCACTCTTCCTGGCTCTGTCTTGCAATTGCACCAGGTTTTTAACATGACTCAAGACATCCTGTGGCTCAATGGCCTTGAAGGAAGCAGCCATGGCAGAGTAATTTGCCTTGATGGAAACAACTGGAAGTACAGACCCTACAATGGCAGCAGAGTCAATGCCCTCTTTTGAACTTGGCAAGCAAGCTTGGTCAGGGCAAATTGGTGTTGTACAGAAATCTGCACCTTTCCAGAATAGACTGATAAGCTCATAATCCCGTGGAGGTGGGTTACAGAACAGGTATCGAATGTGCTTTGTTCTGTGCCAGACTTCCTCCATGTAGCTACTGACGTTAGCTAGGTAGCCTAGTCTGAGGAGGTGAAAGGAACGTTCATGAGCCAGTTGGACATCTACCTCTGCTAGTTTTGCCACAGACTGCGCCCTTTCCACCATAAACCCAATAAACCTTTCCTTGTTGCTTGTTACAGCTGACCACTGTTGCAGACCTAGAAGCAGTAGCTTGGCCAGAATGGTGGGATGCCAGAAGTCAGAGTGAGGAAACACTGCTTCATCTGCTGTATAAAACGAATTCAACACTTCTAAATCTGAGGGATCAAACAGCTCGCTTGGCATGTGCAAATTACAATCACCATTCACATTAGAAGGCAAAAATTTGGTTCTCAAGAGAACACAATGCAAATCTCTATCATCTTTGTCAAACTGGGAAAGCATCCAAACCAGCATGGCATTAACCTGTTGAATGTCAGCAGCCTGCTGAACCCAAGGTAAGATGTGCTGGCGCACAATGGAAGCTAAAGAATCTGGCTGCCTCTGCAACAACTTAGACAGGTCCCGCACATTTTGATTGGTTGTTTTCAGGATGAGACCTGACAGGTGGCTGTCAGGAAGGAAGCTGAGGTGTGGTTGGGGGAAGATCAAAGAGCCTGAAGTGCCTGCATCCAGAGCCACAAAGACACATGGCTTCACTGTCTCATACAGAGGCAAAGACTTCAGGAAAGTGGCGTCTGCAGGTGTAAGAGTCGGATCAGCTAGAACCTTACACAGAAAGATGGATAGTTCTCGCTTCTCCTCTACTTCCACGGTCTTCAACTTGCTACGGATGTCACCAGAACACCTCTGCAAGTATGCCAAGAAGTGTGCCGGTGTCACAAGAGGAAGGAAATGAGAAAGTGCTGAGGGGTGTGCCAAATCATGGTGATGAAACTGGGAGTAGTTCTCTACTAGACAGCAACCCAGCTTCTGTGTTACCTGATAAACACCCACACTGACTGTTTCCTGCCAGTTCACTCTCATGATGGACCCATCATTTACCAAGGGCAATAGGTGAGTACCTTCCACAAAATCATCTCTGTCCAGCGAATGGGTTGGCACTAGAGGCAAACCGCACACATCATTCAAGTTAATCTCAGGTTGCAGAAGCCACTGCCAAATGCTAGCTAAGTAGTGCCTTCCTGGCTGTCCGTTCACACCAGGTGTCCATTCTTTTGGGTTTCCTCTCTCAGCACCCCATGTAGCTAGGGACTGAGGCAGTAGAGAAGTGCACACTTGCTGTTTGGTGGGAATTCTCAACTGAGACTGCTGTGATTCGGCTATACTAGTAAACACATGACTGATCTCACTGGGGAGTGATCGGCACAACAGTCTGCTGCCAAGTCCTCTGAGAACACTGGCAGTGAGGTCATCTTCAATGACATATATCTGATCTCGTTCCTTGTCATTTGCCTTCAAAATTGCAGGAGCATACTGTTGATCTTCCAGAGGAATTATTGGCAGATCAAACAAAGCTTCCGGTGGAAGGCTTGACAGAAGGTACTTTAGCAGCATGAGTAGCAGTTTGGGCTTTCGCTTCAACTGCTGTGCAGCCATTTCAGAGTGCTTGCACAGTACACTGTGCACCATCTGTGGAGTGAGGCACTGAGGGAGCCAGTCAGTCTGAATGGATTCCACAATGGTCTGAGGAAGGTACACTACGGGCATGCCTAGATCCAAAAGAAGAGAAGCAAGTGTGTGATCCTCCTTGGTCAGTGTGAATATGGCTTGCCTGCTGTCAACCCATGTTCCTCTTTGCAGAGGAGACCAGAAAACTGGGAGAGCTGCACTTATCAGCATCCTCAGGAGGGAGGAATCGGGAACAAGAAGAAACTGCCACACATACACGTTGCGGAGTTCTTTCAACAAGGGCCACATTGCATAAGCTCCTGGGCACTCCACACTACCGGGACTAGCCACAAATCTGAATAGCATAGTGTTGATGACTATGGCTAAACCATATGTAGGAATCAGCAACTCTCTCACAAGCAAAAGATTCCACCAAGCCTCTCTGTCACTTTCTTTCTCGCCTACAGGCCACTTGATACGTTGTCTGTCATCTACTGGGATGAAGTAGCCATGTACATTCACTGGCAGTCCAGTGGCTTGTGGGAGAGGGAGGAAGCAAAAGGCCACGCAGTCAGTGGTCCTGCCTTCACATTCCTGGTCTGAGGACAGTGAATGGACTGCGGCTGAGCTAAGATGGGCCTGCAGTTCTTGGACTGCCCTCCTTATAATGTCTCGTCCTTGAATTGCATTGAGTGTGCATCTCTTAAAGGACACTGATTTAGGGAGTGGAACTGCGGTACCCACCCAAGGGGATACCCGAAGATCCTTTGCCAAATGTTTCAGCTGGACGTTCTCACTACCAAGAGTCTGACAGATCATCCAGTGGTACTTTTGAGGACTCTGTGCTATAGCAGATCCTTCTACACACACAGTGCATGGGTAGATCACTGATACAGAGCAGCCGCGGTCTTCTGCAGAAGCCTCGTCCATGTCTCTTTGTGCCTTCCGCACTTCATCGTGACTTGAGACATCCAATGACACCTTACCAACCAACTCCAGCATTGGCTTGGCTTGTCTGCCATCATTCCTGCTGTAGATCTCAATGCAAGTGACGTGTCTGAGGAAGAGAAGAATACGGCTTGCCTCACTCTTGAGGCATGAGCAGAGCTCTTTCAGCACCTGAGGAGGAGAGAACTTCTTGTCAGAGATGGATGACTCCTTCGTACGAAAGGGAAAGCGAAACAGAGTTCCATTGTAATCTTCTTTACCGTGTGAGAAACCAAACAATCCATCGAAGGGCTTGAGGTGGTTGTAGCGTTGGTGCTGCAACTCATTAAGGGTGAACTTCAATCCCGTGCGTTGGCTCCCATCATCATTTCTTTCATTGACGTAATGGGTGTGAGGATCCAGTATGCCCATGTACTCACCGCTTAGAATGACGGGCAAATCTGTGAGAAAGAAAGCAGCTAACCAGGGTAATGTCAACACTTAATGCTGTTGAATATGTTTAACTCTCTAGTGACTGCAACATGCCATGTCAAGTTTGATTGGCATCTATTGTAACAGACTGTTGCAAACTGACAGCAGAAATGCCTGTGCTGGCATTCGGGTTTAGAGCTTACAACTATGCTATTTTCTCTTCATATGACCAGGCAACCATCCTTCACATGTCCTGACGGTATGTAGTTTTACCATTCATCAACAGTACAGGGGACTGCATCACCCACTGCACCCCACTGTAACAGTAATAATATAAGTATTGTACTTGTGTATTGGCGCAGGGGTGCAGGGGTGGCCGGACAATATTAAATGCACTTCTCTTGTTTCAACCCAATAAATGCTAATGCCGCTTTTACACTATGCTGGTACAGTATGATATGATAAGCTAGGTTCGGTACGATAATCCAAACCATTTACATGTAGCAACGAATGACAGGGACCGTACTATTAGTGTTGGGTGATCAGAATGGAAAGTAATGACTGACCAGCTCACTCTCGCTGTTTTGCTGCCGTTTGTAGGGCCTAGTCGTCTGTTGTCTAGCCTTTCAGAGCCCTGAAACATCTGTATGTAGTCCAGCGAAATTGGTCTACGAGAGCGCATGCACAGCACAAGTGGCATATGGTACCATATACATTACAGTTGCAGAAGCGGAAAGAGATATTCCAAAATCATATGGCTCAGTATGGTACGATATCTGTTTAAATTTGCCATTTTTTCTGTACCATACCGTACCAAACTAGACTGTTCCGGAATATTGCGCTAGTGTAAACGGGGCATAAGCACCATGTTTAATTGTCTTGTGTCACACACATATACATGCTTTTATATTCAATGTACCTGTGAGGTGGTGAACAGACTGGAATCCAATTCCAAATCTCCCAACCTTCATCTTGTCCTCCATTTTCTTGCTCTGATAGAGTTTTCCAATGTTACTCCAGTCTCCCTCTTTGAAAGTGGCATCGTTCCATGCTAACAGAGCGGGACCTTGAACTGATTTGAGACTGTCCTTTACTAAGCCTTCAGTTGGGTAGCGCTGAGAGTCCACAACAAACCGGACCGTACTAGCACCAGCGTCATCTGCATTCTGCACTATTTCCTACGAACATGCAGAAAACAGCATGCGAAATACAGAAAAGGTAGTACCCCATACATAGGTAACACAATAGAGTATGTGAAACAGAAAAGAAGTGCTCACTACCTGATGTTGGTGCCAACATGTCTGTACCATGTAGTGTGTGGTATTGGCACCGCAGCTCACTCACTTTCAGGATCTGTCCTTCTGTGTACTTCCCAAGTAGGTTCTTAATAAATTCAGTCAATGGTGGCACCGTAGTGCCAAAATCTACAGTGAAGAGTGGAGGAAGTGTTTATGAGCCTGTTGTTGGTGCCTTTGATGCATGACATCACCATGCAGTGTACCTATTCACACTTTGTGCATAAAGTGATGGTAGCGTGGTGTTACTATTTTGCTTGTTCACTAGTGCAAATTAATACCTTGCCAGCAACCTGCCTGTACGTAGTGAGCAGTGGCAGTATTTGATTGGGTATGTTTGTATATGTGCAAGGTCACTATCATTGGAGATGAGGCTCATGAATGTACTGAATATACTGAATACAGAATATTGAATTTACGAATAATATGGACATGCCAATACAAGGCGTACAAGCACTCTTGAAACAACTGAGAGATCATGGACCTTGGAGCAGAGAAGGAAGAAATGTGGAGCACAATGCTGCGTAGCTCGACACACAACAACACCAGCAGCAATTATGTATGTACAATGCAGGAGGTTGCTGTGAGAAGTGGAAGAGAATGTTCTACATGGAACAGTCAAGATCAAGCAGTGAGTCAGATGAAAGCTTGGAGCATACTTATAATAAAAATCTATACAAAAATAGCAAGGATGTAGGGATGGTATAAAAAGGCAGAAACAAGTAAATGCTGCTACACAATGAAGCATATACAATGATGCCTACATGCAAGAATGTACCACCATCCAGGAACAGGGAAAATGTTGAGATCGTTTTCTGCCGAAGCGCACACTTTCACTGGGAAGTAAGGTTAGTTCTGTGTTGTATGCAACAGATACTTCCTCTTGGGTAGCCTTTGTCGTAGGTTTACAGCCTTATACGGTGATAGTGCTACTTTTCATTTGTATTACAGCATACAAACAACCACCGCCATCCCTACATAGAAATCACTACTGTGCTGTCTGATATTGATCAGTTACACAAACGCTTACATACTTAGGAGAAGGCATTAGCAGTACATTATATGAAATTCTTCAAGTGCACAGTTCAGTTGTTGTAGTACAAAAGGATAGTGACCTTAGCATGTAACCTGTGCATGGCAACCACACAAGACAATGAATACTATGTATGTTGAAGGGGGTGGGAAGTATCTCACTCTGTACTACAAAGTAGTCAAGGAATGCACACAACATTAGCACAAAGGCTGTGAATCTGTATATAAGGTGCAAGTAATGCAAAATGATAGGCATTAATGTCAATTGACTCATGACCTGTGCGATCACCTTTGAACCTTGCTCTCACATTAGTGTGCGGTAAACACAACACCTTAACGGTTTATATCAACTGCTTACAGAACCAAGTGAGGTCAAACTTTCAGAGGTAACTCACCTTGAATAAGGTGAGTGACCATGAGACATGAGCTGATCAACACATGTACACGGTCAACCACATTGCAAAATACAGTACATAATGGTACGAAAATGCTATGTATGACACCATGCCTTCGACTGGTTGGTTGCATGGTGTCAGTACATGCAGTGGTCCATGCAAACTTGCAACTGCTTCCTAATCTGTGTGTGCTCACTATCTATAGAATACAGACACTTATTATTCTGACACAGCCAGCCTGCCATTTTGAAGACTCAACCTACATGAAAACAGTCTGGGAGCTATCACCACTTTTTCCCTGTAAGTAATTGTTGTAAAGTGTAAGGTCGCCATGACCCCAATCACTAAGCTTAAGGCTGACATTCATCTATCATGTGCACGTGCATTCACCCATTGTTGGCCATTAGGAAAGGGGCAGCGCACGATTTTTCACAAACTGTTTTTAGGCAGGTGGAGCTTACAAAATGGCAGTTTCCATGGCATGCTTCCATGTCCTAAATTGCTCACGAAAGTGGGAGCAAGACCACATGAAACTACTGAGAGCTGTCAATTGTAAAAGCATGTTTAACCATACAGGGGTAAACACAACGCAGTAAACAAGCGATCAACAAATAAATAACGAGTATATAGGTACGTAGCTGTCCACCTTCATTCTCCTAGTGGGAGCTGCTTGGTGGCTGTTATTGCTGATGCAGGCAGCAGCAGAGGGAGTCACTGTACAAGCGCCCATACTGATCCCTTGTATGAGCACAAATAGGAAATATACATATACACTAGTGTGGTTGAGTCACTCTTCAGTGCTTGAATGGGTTACTGTGTGAGCGTAGCTATGTCAAGCAGGTTCCCTGTTCACATCCTTGTTCTGAGAGGGTCATAGTGACATAAACAAAAAGTTATAATTAAGTTCAACAAATGCCCCCGAACAAGTGTCTACTTTAAAGGCCTGGCATACAGTACGTAATGATCCATGTCGACTGGTAGTTGAGCAACAAATGTGGCTGAGAGTGTAGCTAATTCGATCGCGCCGTGAGATATCGAAATGAAGCCTACTAGCACGCACCTTTAGTAAACTTACATTGTACACGCTTCTACATACGTAATATATTCTACACCTACAAGTAGACAGCACTGACACGTGTCAGAAGTTAACCTCTCGTAGCTACCGCGACAGAAGACCTCGTACGTATGTCTACAACACATGCACACTGAACGCACAGTCGGTGAGCCTAGGACTTGCTCAGCACATACCTGAATGACTCATACTCTTTATTCTTCTCCAAGTGTCGGCTCACAGGAGTGCGTCAGATCCATAGTGGCGTCTTCTCTGAACCTTATTGCAATTTCCCAGAACAGCCCTATCCGTTTCGCTTTCGTATATTTCCGTTCACCAGAATAATGTATGTTATATGTTTGTATGCGCATGCACGCGCCAGAATCTATAGTAATGAGCTATAATTATAATAGCTATCGAGGTCTATATATCTCGCCTGCAATAGTTCAATAGTATAATTAGCTAATTATTATACTAAATGTAATACTTTGAATACGTTTTCACCATACTTACACTTATTCTACATCTGCCAACATTTTGCTGCACTTTTGGTCTTGCTACCGTCCCCTGTTTCTCCGCCTATGTATAATAGTGCAATTGTGAGTGTGCAATAACATGGGCTGCCACAGGAGACTATTCTACTGCATTCATATGCCCATTCCAGCTATATCTTTCCATGTAAATATATACCACCATGCTGCATGCATATATTCATATACATGACTGAAGCGTACATGGCGCATGCACAGCTGCACACTGTATGCTGTATAAGGCACTCACAACCTGGATATATAAGGAGTTTTAACTTTGCAAGTGTTGACAGTGAAGTGTGCAATGTTTGTGCTGGTCTACCCTATAAAACATTGGTGGTTTCTCAGGGACTAACAGCGTTAAAGTGGTTGTTTGAAACCACTGCTTGTCCCTGAGAATCACCACTGTTTTTACAGTGTAGAGCCAAACAGAGAGGACCCAAAAGTGGGTGCACCCGTTTGCAGGCAGCAATGTAGTGAAGAGCAGTGGTAAGCAATGACATGTACTAGTAGCTGAACTGGATGGTTTTCCAGGGGCTCAAGGCGGAGCAAGATGCATAGCTACATCCAAAAGAATCCAAAGAATATAGGTCCTGCAACTAGGTGATACATGAAAACACGTAATGAATTGCATGGAAGATTAGGAGGGTCTAGATTCTAGAGCACAGCAAAGTAGATTGAGTAGCAAGCAATTTTTGAGTATAAACCTAACAACTAGTGTACAGAGCACATGCAACAAAGCAGAAAGATGGGAAAATTGCAAGGCTGTACCTATTGTTGTATAGGAGAAGCTGAAGAGCTGGAATGCCATGCAGTAGTAGGAGACACAGCAAAATGTTGGCATATGTAGGGATGGTGAAAACGTATTCAAAGTCAGCGCATGTTAATGACCTGGGTTTTGCATGGACCGGCCCTCATCCTTGTTGCATGGACCGGCTGGCCCCCCTCTTTGCATGGACCTGCCCCCCTCCTTGTTTCTACGTTTTCTCTGCCAGGTGGTTTTGCCATACCTTGCAGGTACAAACTGCACCATCCCTACATCTGCCCTTGTTTTTGGTTGAAACTTTTTACACACCCTTGTTTCTCTACTTTTTATGGAATGCAAATTACACATGGGCTGGTCAACTTTTAAGGCTTCCAAACGTTCTCTGAATCAAGGCAGGGTGTGTACCACAATGTGGGTTGTGTCTGGGTGGGCAGCCTAAGGTAGGCTGTGGCAGGTGGGTGAAAGATATAATTATTACAATTACCTATGTTTGGATAGGCTATCTTCTATTAGTTGTGATGCAGGCTAGGGTGGCAGAACAGGGGGGTTAGGGGCTGTAGCCTCTGCAATACCTGATCCAGGAAATCTTGTCCATAGGTCTAGCCTGGCTTTGTCACCTAGCAGTGCCCATAATCCCAATCTTCTTTCATACAATTTTACCATCGTTTCACCAGGCTCCTGTCCCTTGGACCATTCAAAGACGTCCGCATCCGAGGAGAACTCCTCAACATCCACCACATTATGGTGGAGGTCAAGAAATGCAAACAAAACTTTTAGATGCACGTATGTAACAGGCGCATTCATATGGTTGCTGCAGAGCAATTTTTGAATTTTTGACTGTTCATTGCGAATAACATATGTATGTATGTATGGGTCATACCAATTTGTGCATTGAAAAAATATATATTAATATTGTATAATTTTTCCGTACAATTATGGAAGTGCACGTGTGCATGTTGCATAGCAGCTGGCCTTAAGCTTGGATAGAAGCTTTGATATATAATTTTATTATAGCCTATCCCTATGCATGTACTGTATGCATAAAACTAACAATAATTGTATAATCTGATTGATTAATAACAGTTGCAATTTATTAAATTTCATCATAGCCAACTCACACAATACACAATCACACAATGTCACGATCATCCATTTTCAACGCTTGAATTGGTTGCTTTCCACACTATATACCTATACCTTCATCAGTGGTGACAGCTATTTAGTGTACAAGTATCTACGTACACACATGCAGACAAAATTAATGATGCAACAATATATTTATACTATTTTTGCATGAATCAATCACTACAAAATGTGGCTTGTTTACAAAGTGCTGCATTCAAGTAAATAGTTGGCCCTACACAGTACAGTCAATAAACACATAGCACTGTCAGCCCTATTATACTATCGTGTACTACTAATTCCCTATTCTGAAAGTGTTTCAGAATTATGTATGATCACTTGATTATCATATCTTGTAAGTTATCAGATACTCGGGATATGAGTGATCATTATCGTATGTGACATACACAGTGGACCCTTTGGTTTCTCCATTGACACTGTCGTACCTCCGCCGCACTTCACCCTGCCACTGCCCAGTACCCTCACGCTCTGGAGGGACTTGAAACTTGAAAGGAGGACTGCGGTAACTTGCTCCTGTCAGCACTCGTGCTACCAACATCTGATGATAGTCGTCCCTTGTCTTGTGGCTGTAGTCAACTGAATAAGCTGATTTCGCAGCAAAGTAGTTCCCTTTGCCCCACATCCCTTCGCGGCTGTAGCGCATGTCAAAACCTGAGTCGCCTTCATATATCTTTTTAGGGGTTGTGTTTCTTGTTCCATGATACAGCATTCTCTCCCCACTGCTCTGCAGTGTGGGATCACTCTCCAGGGCAGTCTTCTTGCTCATATACTTCCTCCACAGCACTTTATTCTGAATACGTTGTATGCGATGTACACGTGCTGCAGGGAGGGACTTTAGGAAGTGGGTCTTTCTCCTGTCAAACTCTCTACTCACAGGGTCCACCATGAAGACCTGACACTCTGTATGCTGTGTCTCCCAATTCTCTGGAAAGCCTGCAGCATGCCAAAAACCATTAACTGATTGCACATGTATAAACTATAGGAAGTAACAATTACACCAACACGTTAACTATGTACGTACGTATATACTAAGTATGTAATATAATAATGAGTATTAGCTACAGTAATTCTATGCCAGGGATTGAGAGTGAGTAGCTGTACACATTCACTTGTAGTCTAAGGAAGTGGCAATAACAAATCAGATGCCAATAATGCATTGCCTGGGCAACACCATAAAGAAAATCTTCGGTACTTGGCCATACACACATCATGATCAGCTACATGTTTCTCACATATACTGCTCCACTCTCTACGGTAAATACAGTTTGTACCTGTGTCTTTGTCAATATCTGGCACTGACTTGGGAATTGCAGCCAGCTCCAGGTTGCCAAGGGACTCATCCAAAGGTTTAATCTTGGTAAAGAAATGAGCGGTGGCTGTGAGCGCATCGTCCACTGTGGTGTTGGAGTGTGTAAGGCATGGAGGGCCTTCACAGGGGTCGGGATGGCGGCAGCAGTCATGGTGTTCATTAATGGGACTCACATACTCCTCCAGACCTTTGGCCTCTGGAGGACACTTTGGGTGCTTCTGTAGTTGTTTGTAGAGCTCGACAATGTCACTGGAGTGCTGAAGGTCACGAGGCAGACCACAGTAATGGAAGAAGATAGCTTTCAGGCTCTTCTCCACTGCCTCATGGCAGAAGAAGCAAATGACATTGGGAAATTTATACTGCTCTGTGGGTGCTTCCCCTCCACTAAAGAAAACTGCTCCCTCTTTTGCCTCCTTTGTAGCACGCAAGTGTTCAGCCAGCTCAAGGTCATTTTTTGCTTGAAATACCCACATGGCAGCATCCATTCTGCTTGTGCTAGGTCTTTCCAGTTGGCCAGTCTCCATCACATCGCTCCACACACTTTGGGAGCCCTTTTGCCCTTTCTCCCTAGGAGCACAAGTGCTCCAATGAAGATACAGGCCATTGACATGGGAGATATCCCAGTTACTCAAAAGGTGTACAATTTTATCTTCCCTAAAGAGGGTGTTATTGATGAAGGCCAATCCATCTCCTGTGGGATTAGCAGCTTGCAGGATGACACCAAACCTTCCAATGAGCTCTCCACACTTCTGCTTTCTCTCAGCTGGCCCATAACACACACAACAGAGGTAGTGCAGGTGAAACAGTATCCTCTCAAGTGCAAAGCAGACTTGTTTCACGTTACAGATACTCAGGGCAGAGTGAACTATCTGCTGCAGATCTTCACCAATGCTACTTTCAGTGATAAGACAACAGAGCACTTTTGGTGCCTCCTGCATTGTTAGTACACTGTCTGAGAGTACCATTCCAACTTCACTTTCTGTGGACTGCCTGCAAACCACTAAACTACTTTCCTGTGCTGTCTTCTCTGGGGATACCTTCAGCTGGAGCTGTGGGGGAAGCCCAGGTGTGACACCAACCACCCTAGCGCAAACAAGAGTGCCATCAGGCTGACAATACTTGACAATGTCATTCATCTTGAAGTCAGAGAACAGTAGGAAGTCAGCATTGCTGCTTAGAGCTACTGAAATACCAGGATGGAATGGGACGGACCCCACATAGCTGAGGAGACCATGGTTGTCCAGAGCTTGCTCAATTTGAGATGGATGGCTGCAGTTCAACATGGCTGACAGGTGAATGGACTCCACTGATTGGGTGAGTGCTTTACTCAACTCCTCCACAAAGAAACTTAACAGTTCAAAGCCTTGAACATTTTTTGAGTGGCTTGCAATGAACAGCGTACCCTTGTGAAGCAGACAATTTTGCTTTTGTGCGCTGCCATCAACAGTCTTGCCCCTGTAGCTCAGTGTGGTGATGACTTCATTAAGACACATGAAGTGGAGCTGTTGCACTTTTAGAATTGCATCCTCCTCCTCCTTCAGAGGCTTACGCTTGGCCTTATTGTGAATGATGCGGCACACACCCCTTGCAAACTCACTGGACCGGATAAGACTGGCTATTGTGCCAATAAAGCTGCAGCCATGATCACGGCCCTGCTGCTTTGCAAACAACTCATACATGCACTGGTTGTTGTCATCTTCAATGTATGGGTCCAGCTCTATTGAGATTACATCAGAGAGGAACTTCACTCCCAAGCAGCGGGGAAGAGTCACTACTCCAGTCTGTGCTTCTGGTGGAGGCTGAGAGACGTACTTCATAAGCCCCAATGGCAATCGTCTTTGGATCCATGGGGCATCACTAAACACCAGCTGATCGGATAAGGTGATACCACCTCCCAGTGCTGGCAAGGGAATGGGAAGGCGGATGTTACTTTCAGCAGTTTCCTCATCTTCCCTCACAAGTGCCACTAGAGACTCATAAGCTATTATGCTCTTCTGTCTCAGCAAATCAAAATGTGAATTAGGCATCCTTGTCTGTGTTTCATGTAATGCCTGCAACACATGGATGTAGTGGGTGACATTGGGGTCTTGCTTCAAACCCAGTACCTTCAATAGGGGACTGAACTGCTGAAGAGGGGCAGGGAGAATCTGAAGGTATGGAGAGAGGCACCGTTGCTGGCTGGGAAGGTGCTCCACCAGTTCAGAACCCTTCACTAGCCAGTAGGTTTTGCTGTCTTGATTGTCAAGGAATACACACTTTGCTGTGAACAGTTTTCTCTTCACCAACTCCTCATTTTGGCTTAGTCTTGCACATAGATATTTGTAATGTTCAAAGAAGATTTCTCTCAACAGTTGGCACAGGCTGCCAGAAGTGTTTGGTACAGTAGTAGATGTTGCCACATAGTCACAGAGCTGGAGGAGGTTGTCACAGACCAGGGCTACCGTGACATCTTGGATGCCCAGAGATGATGTGACATATTTGGGATTGGCAAATGCCTTTGTTTGGAACCTTCTTGTGATGACTCTCGCCTGAAAACCAACTACCACTGATGTCTCACATTGCACATCATTGGTGCACAACACTGAACCTTGAAATGTGACCCTCCTTGGAAAGTCTCTCACTCTGGCTCCAACTGCTGACAACTCTTTTACCACTTGTGACAGCTGTCTTGGTACCTCTGCAGGAACAAATTCTAGCTTGGACACCTCACTGAGGAATAGTTTCATTTCCTTGTCTTGTTGACCACCTACTGGTAACCCACAGGGAAAACGTGACACTTTTGAAATAAAGCTATCCAACAGCACTTCAGCTGCATTGGCTGGGTAACGGTCTGGAGACTGACAGAACTCACTTGCACATTTCAGCCATAGCTCATTATCTGGTACTGTCTTTAAGCCAAGCTGCCTTAGCAAAGGCAGTTGGTCAGGCTTGTTCCAAGGTGCAGGTGGTTGGTACGCTGCAGTGAGGAAACAAGACACGAAGGACGTTTTGGGGTCAAAGAAATCTGAAACCTTCTTTATATTTCCTCCACTTCCAATGAAAGCCTTCTCACTGAGTGTACTCATCAGCATGTTATGCTCTGCCAGAGGCAAAGTATTCTTGCAAGACTCACACACAAAGTGCACTTGCTTCATCTTAGTGTTTTCTGGCATTCGGTGAAGACTGGAAATGACTACAGTTTGGTAGAAGTCTGCAACAGCTAGGACCTTTACACCAAGACTACGAAAGAAGCTCAAAAACCTATCAGCAGAGTCCTTTTTAGTTGTGATGAACAAGATTGACAGCTCTGACTGTAGAGTGTCCAAACCCTCCAAATTCACACCTGCAGGCAGAAGAAACACTTCCTTGGCTTTGTCAATGGGCTTCCAACTATTTATCCTGCATCCCATGACACTGAAGATAGGAAGACACTTCAGTTTCTCTGTTGTTTTAGTGTCTCTCCTCTTCAGCAGTTGTCCTTGGCTGATGAAGGCAATGAAATCTGCTATTTCTTCTGCTGTTATAGAGATATCTTGAGGAAATTGAGAGCAATAATTCAGCAGCTCAAGAATGTTGCCTGGAGATGAGGAGTGTGCCAAGACTCTGTCAACCACCGAGCGTGTTACCTTAAGTTCACTTTGTGTAAGGTTTACTTCTGTAAAGTCCACGATTGGAACTCCAAGCTTCTCCAAAACAACAAACTGACACTTACTCAGTACAAAGTTGGCCATGTGCACAGGCAGCAATACCTTCTTGGGAGGGTGAGACATTATAGCAGGAATTACTGCCACATTGCTGAAGTGAGGCTTAAGTACAACTGCCCCATCAGGATAAGAAGCAACCCAACTCCACAGATGTGACAAGGTGGGAATGTGTCTTTTGTCTAGCTCCACAGGTTTACCATCTTTAGGCAGTTGAATGTGTTGGGCTATATACTGCGGAGATACAGGAACCACTACATGCGCCTCAACGAGGTTGCTTGCAGAAATATTTGGTGACAGAAAGTCTACCCACCTATCCTTGGGTACAAGACGAATATCTTTGTCATTTGGTAGAAACTTTGCCCCACCTACCAGTGAGAGGCATCCGTCATAGGTCAGCATGATGGGTAGGCCTTTGATGTCATTGAGAGTCAATGGGGAAGAAATGTTAAACAAAAAGCTCCAAATGTGATGAATGTGTTTCTTTATGACTTCTTCAAAGTCCTTCATCCTGGGAGCAATATCTTTCAAGAGCTTAATCACCAACTTCTGAGTGACACAGATGGTCTGGGCATGAGAAGCATCTACACTTTCAAACAGGTTGTACAACATCGTTGGAGCATCTGTAATGTTGAGACCCAACTCCAGCAGCACTTGACAAATGTCACGATGAAAGCAGAAGTAGCCTTTGGGTTCTTTACCTCCATCCTTTAGTGCCAACCACTTTGGTTTAGCAGACAGGGGCATGGCAGGAGCCTTGGGCATGAGAGGAAGAATTGCTGCCTTGTCAGCCAGTAGGTAACTGTAAGTCATCTTCACTACATTGAATGCTGTAACGGATTTGGAGCTGGTGCGGTGAGAAACAGCTGGAGGCTGCTTGGGAAATAGCCTGTAAAACCACTCCAACTTAGCCCTACTGCTGATGGTCAGTGTGCAGCACTGGAGTAAAGTTGAGTAGCATTGTGCCAATATGCTCTCTGCTAGCCTCTGGTTCCACTCCTTCAATGGGCCCTCCTGAGTGTGCTGTAAATGCCTGCGAGAGGGATCCACCCAGAAGTGGCCATTCACATGAACAGGCAAAAGAGAAGGGTTGTCATCAAGCGGAAGGTACACAAACACTTGTCCTTCTCCTTCCTCTAAGTTCCTGATAGTAGAGGCAGCTACCCCTGCTACAGGAAGAAGGGATTCCTTGTGCCCCTTGTGCAACAGATCCTCAGAGAACTCCTTGCTACCAAACTGTTTACTCACAATCCAGTCATTGACATTCCTCCCACCTTCAGCTGTCTGAATATTCACTCCAAGAGTGTACACTGCTGCAAAGCTTTCAGAGAGTTTCTTTGTACTATTTGCATGTGTCACATTCTGTGCAAACAACTCTGGTGAGTGGAGGAACTTCTGTGAAATGGATGCACTGGCAGATGAAAAGTTTGAGATACGGTTTCCAACAGGAGATATTTCGTAGACTGAGATCCGCCTGATATTGTTAAGGAATACCAACATTTGAGGTGCTTCATCCATCAGCTGCTTGGACAAGGTCTGCAGCCTCTGTATGGTCATTGCACATCCCCGAGTCAGTTTGGACTCCCACTTCATAACAGGGTTGGAACGTGTCAATGGGAGACGAAACATGGCATAGCCATTCTGCCACTGAGATGTTAGGTCTTGAAAGCATCCTGGCACTTTTGCAGCCATGTCAGGGATAACATCAGCTAAGAAGGGGCTCATCTGATCAGTCATATTCTTCAGCTGCATAGCTGGTGTGGATCGCCACATTCTGCCAGGTGTGTCTTTCTTTGTCAGACACGATCTGTTTGGATCCAAAAGGCAGTAACACTCAGGGTCTCCTCCTTTACCATAGGAGATAAAGGTTGGTGTGTCTGTTACATGGTAGGCCACATTGATACCAATACCAAACCGTCCAATCTTGTCTGCCTGACCACTCTTTCCTCCTACTCCCAACTTTGTGATTCCATAAAGATCCCTCTCACTGAATCTGCGGTTGTTGAAAACCAACAATGATGGCATTTTCTGCAGTTGTCTCCAGTTGTCCTGTTCAGTAAAGAGGAGTGAATCAGGGAAGTTACTCCTGTGGTCAATCACAAAGGCAATTTCAGATGCTCCCGCATCCTCTGCATTCTGAACAAACTCTCGGAATATGGAGACATTGGGTTCATACTGATCAAGAATGCCATTTAATCGATCAGTCAGGTCCTCCTGTTGCCCAAAGTCTTGGCCACTGAAGAAGTCGTTGCTCACCATCTGGCTGCTTGCATGATCAAGTAGGTCAGTGACTCCCAAAGCAGTGGCAGTAGCAAGAGGAATGTCCTTGTGCAGAAAGTAGGTCCATCTTCCTGCTACTTGAAGAGGGAGTTGAACGTCTTCTCTCGCACAAGCAAGCACCTCAGGAGAACGTAACACATACTGGTTGTCTGGTAAGAAGATGGGCTTCAGACCACCTTGATTTGAGTCAGCAACTGTGTTGGCTAGCACCACGATACAGCTCATCAGATTCTCATCAATCTTATTTTCCATGAACACTTGCTTCATTTCCCTTAGTTTAGCAGCACAGAATACAGCATTTAGACCTTCTGCAACTCCCAACAGCTTAAACAGAGACCAGTGTCGTACATTGGGCTCAGCAAGAGCAATGACAAATGGTGAGGCTGTAACATGGGTAGAGTGCACCACCTGATTGGGGTACAGAAAACTGCCATCTTGCCATATGAAAGGGCTCCCAAGTAGTTTCTTTTGAGCTTCTTCCACTATTCCTCTTTCACATCGTCTTGAGGTCAGAGCACGCTCAAGAAATTTATACAAGGACGGCATCCAATTTGTCAGAACTTCCTTTTCCTTATCAAACCGAGCACTTCTGTGCTCCCCACACTGCTTCCACCAGTCAGTGACAGACAACAGGTTCTGCAGCATGTCTGCTACTGTAGGGGATTGCTTGAAATATTGGGAGAAGAGGCGCAGAATGTAAGGAGTACATGTGTTATCTTCTACTACACCAGCCACAGTGAAGACACTTCCAAGACAGTTAGCAGCAAACAGGTCACAAGGAGCTCCCATGGGATACTTAGTCTGGTGCCAGGGAAATGTGGTGCCCTCTGGACGACAATGAACTGGGAGGAATGGAACACTGGACAGTTCCCTGATTAGTTTCTCTCTTCGGTCAGGTTGCTGAGCTTCTTGTGATGTCTTGAAATGAAACTCAATATACTGCAGAAAATACTGACTTCTATTGACTATTTCCACAGCTGAGTGTTGAGCCAACACACATCTGGCACACTCAATGATATCACTGTCTCTGAGGTACACTGCTGCCATACCAAGCTTCACCAGAGCACTATGGCTCGCATCATTGTCACTCAACTCTTGAAGGGGGAACCTGTCCTCATTTCCCTTGAAGAGAGCAACAAAACGGACATTACTTGGATCAATAAGCTCACTGGCCTTCTTCAATCGCTTTCCTGATTTGCAAGGGACACATGGCACTTTAATCAGCTGGTCTTGCAGCCAGAGGTGTTGTGGCTGCAATGCATCAAACAGTAACAAGATAGCTATCATTTGATTGTTCCTAAGACCTTCTTCCAGTTTCTGTAGGTTGGGAAGGAGTACTTGGACACAGTATTCCTTGAAGGACACACAACGAAGACCACGAGAATTTACTTGCATCTGTCTGAATGATTGTACCAGCTGATTGGGGAGAACAGACATGGAGTAACCCATCTGCAACAAGATTTGAACAGCATGATCAAGGAAAGGATGCATGATGGAGCCAAACGGCATGTTCTTAAAGTCTTCTCCAAGCACATACACTTCTGACACAGACTCCCAACTGCCTTTGCCTACGTAGCATCTCACAACTTTGGAATTTTCCTTGAGAATATACTCTCGAAATGAAGGGATCAGCTTTCCTGCAAGTTCGGCTGCTCCTGTCTGACCCACAGGCCAAATGCTGTAGTAAGTTGTAAGAAAGTTATCTGATGGAGAGGGAGAATGAGTGAAGTGCACGAGAAGATTAATGCAGGCCCTCACAACAGCATCTTCAATGAGGATGGTGTTCCAACTGTTCGCATCATGAAGTTCCTTAAGACTTCTGCGATCAGTGGAAATGTCAAAGCATCCATTGATGTGAAAACACAGAGGAGCCACAGGAATGGAGAGGGGCAAGAAGCAGAACACTCTTCCTTGTTCACAGCAGACAGGGGCACCTTCTGCACTGACAGGCAGGGCAACTTCAGCAAAAGGGAACAGTCCATCTCTTGAGCCTTCTGGTGAGGATGCACGGGCCTGGCTCTTCCCAGTGCCCAGAGCAGAGGAAACAACCCAGGCTGTTTTGGTTGTTTTATTCTCAGCATAGTTGATGACAGCAATGGTGCACTATTGGATGCTTCTGTTCTGCCCTTTACCACCTTTGTATGATGCTAGGATGTTCATCCTTGGTGAAACCAAAGTCTTCTTTATTGACAAGATGGGTTGCATGCTTGATGGAGGTGCATCTTGGTGAAGTTCAAAGAGCTCCACACTTTGCACATTCTGAAGGAACAATGGTATCAGTTGGGCAGTGGTCACCAATGACTGCACTAGATTGCCAATGTTCCCTCTGTGGTATTCAAGTCCTCGTCCAATTTCACTTCTACTTGAAGCGTACTGGTTTCGAAATGGGAATCTGAATAGCGTACCCCTATACTCTCTTGCTTGGGGTTGTCTTAAGGAGAAGCCAAAGATGCCCTCAAAAGGCTGCACTTGGTCTGTGTAGTAGTTCAGAAGATCGTCTCTCTGCTGCACAAAGTCAAAGCACACTCCGGGGTCACCATGTGATACAATGCCCTGAAGGTACCTACAGTGAGGGTCGAACATGATCATCTTGTTTCTGCTGACAAAGCTTGGTACATCTGTCAATTGATATGTGGCACAGAAACCAACACCAAATCGGCCAATTTTGGTTGGATCTTCCTTCTTCGTGGCGCCAGCAAGTTCACAAATATTATCAAAGTCCTTGTCAGTAAAGACACTGTTGTTGTAAGCATACAGTGCTGGGCCCTGCCAGTGTTTCATGTCTTTACTGAAGAGCTTGCCTGTGTGTGTGGGGTGCTGCCTCCAGTCCAGGAGGAACTTGACTTCAGTTGCACCTGCATCATCAGCATTCTGAATGAGTTCCTTAAACACATCAATGTTGTCCTTGTAGTCTTCAATGATTCGCTTCAGGCGCCTTGTCAGAGGCTCATGCTGACCTTTCTGCTGATATGCAATCTTGAGGGCCTGAGGTTTCCCGATTTTGCTGGAGAGAGGAGAGACTCCTAGTGACCGAGCAAGCTCAGGGGATATTCCAGAGTGTACTAGAGGTCCATAGCCACTCAATCCCTTCTCATTCCATTGCCTGTCATCATATACACACTCTAGTGGAGACAGAAATCGAGAATCTGTTGTCGGGAGGAGAATGGTGCCAATCAACTGATCCCTGTTGGGGCTGCTTGACAGCATGTGTACAATTTCGCTCAGACACCTTACAATATTGCCCATGTGCAATGTTAACAGCTCAGGCTTGCCCTCACATTGCCTCTTGATTGTGTGCAATGCATGAATGCAGTCACTAACACCAGATGACTCTCTTATTCCGCATCTAAGCCAAAAGTCTTTACCAAGATACTGCAAGCCCATCTCTACAATGGATGACTGCAGAGACAGTCCTGGAATAGGCTCATATGCCACCTCACTGGCTCTAAGAAAGCAACCCAAGTTGTGGTTCCAAATGAAAGGGAGGTTGCTCTTGTGTAGCACCTGACAACCTTGAGGGAGGGAATGGAAGTACTTGTACACTTGGACCATGATGTCCCAGACTACCTTCTTCCCTTTGTCACTCTTCCTGGCTCTGTCTTGCAATTGCACCAGGTTCTTAACATGACTCAAGACATCCTGTGGTTCAATGGCCTTGAAGGAAGCAGCCATGGCAGAGTAATTTGCCTTGATGGAAACAACTGGAAGTACAGACCCTACAATGGCAGCAGAGTCAATGTCCTCTTTTAAACTTGGCACACAAGCTTGGTCAGGGCAAATTGGCGTTGCACAGAATTCTGCACCTTTCCAGACAAGGCCGATGAGCTCATACCCTTTTGGAGGTGGGTCACAGAACAGGTATCGAATGTGCTTTGTTCTGTGCCAGACTTCCTCCATGTAGCTACTGATGTTAGCAAGGTTGCCTAGACTGAGGAGATGAAAGGAACGATCATGAGCCAGTTGGACATCTACCTCTGCTAGTTTTGCCACAGATTGTGCCCTGTCTACCATAAACCCAATAAACTTTTCCTTGTTGCTTGTTACAGCTGACCACTGTTGCAGACCTAGAAGCAGTAGCTTGGCCAGAATGGTGGGATGCCTGAAGTCAGAGTGAGGAAACACTGCTTCATTTGTTCTATAAAACCAATTCAACACTTCTAAATCTGAGGGATCAAACAGCTCGCTTGGCATGTGCAAATTACAATCACCATCCACATTAGAAGGCAAAAATTTGGTTCTCAAGAGAACAGAACGCAAATCTCTATCATCTTTGTCAAACTGGGAAAGCATCCAAACCAGCATGGCATTAATCTGTTGAATGTCAGCAGCCTGCTGAACCCAAGGTAAGATGTGCTGGCGCACAATGGAAGCTAAAGAATCTGGCTGCCTCTGCAACAACTTAGACAGGTCCTGCACATTTTGATTGGTTGTTTTCAGGATGAGGCCTGACAGGTGGCTGTCAGGAAGGAAGCTGAGGTGTGGTTGGGGGAAGATCAAAGAGCCTGAAGTGCCTGCATCCAGAGCCACAAAGACACCTGGCTTCACTGTCTCATACAGAGACAAAGACTTTAGGAAAGTGGCGTCTGCAGGTGTAAGAGTCGGATCAGCTAGAACCTTACACAGAAAGATGGATAGTTCTCGCTTCTCCTCTACTTCCACAGTCTTCAACCTGCTATGGATGTCACCAGAACACCTCTGCAAGTATGCCAAGAAGTGTGCCGGTGTCACAAGAGGAAGGAAATGAGAAAGTGCTGAGGGGTGTGTCAAATCATGGTGATGAAACTGGGAGTAGTTCTCTACTAGACAACAACCCAGCTTCTGTGTTACCTGAGAAACACCCACACTGACTGTTTCCTGCCAGTTCTTTCTCATGATGGACCCATCATTTACCAAGGGCAATAGGTGAGTACCTTCCACAAAATCATCTCTGTCCAGCGAATGGGTTGGCACTAGAGGCAAGCCACACACATCATTCAAATTAATCTCAGGTTGCAGAAGCCACTGCCAAATGCTAGCTAAGTAGTGCCTGTCTGGCTGTCTATTCACACCAGGTGTCCATTCCTTTGGCTTTCCTCTCTCAGCACCCCACGTAGCTAGGGACTGAGGCAGTAGAGAAGTGCACACTTGCTGTTTAGTGGGAATTCTCAACTGAGACTGCTGTGATTCGGCTATACTAGAAAACACGAGACTGATACCACTGGGGAGTGATCGGCACAACAGTCTGCTGCCAAGTCCTCTGAGAACACTGGCAGTGAGGTCATCTTCAATGACATATATCTGATCTTGTTCCTTGTCATTTGCCTTCAAAATTGCAGGAGCACACTGTTGATCTTCCAGAGGAATTATTGGCAGATCAAACAAAGCTTCCGGTGGAAGGCTTGACAGAAGGTACTTTAGCAGCATGAGTAGCAGTTCAGGCTTTCGCTTCAACTGCTGTGCAGCCATTTCAGAGTGCTTGCACAGTACACTGTGCACCATCTGTGGAGTGAGGCACTGAGGGAGCCAGTCAGTCTGAATGGATTCCACAATGGTCTGAGGAAGGTACACTACGGGCATGCCTAGATCCAAAAGAAGAGAAGCAAGTGTGTGATCCTCCTTGGTCAGTGTGAATATGGCTTGCCTGCTGTCAACCCATGTTCCTCTTTGCAGAGGAGACCAGAAAACTGGGAGAGCTGATCTTATCAGCATCCTCAGGAGGGAGGAATCGGGAACAAGAAGAAACTGCCACACATACACGTTGCGGAGTTCTTTCAACAAGGGCCACATTGCATATGCTCCTGGGCACTCCACACTACCGGGACTAGCAACAAATCTGAATAGCATAGTGTTGACGACTATGGCTAAACCATATGTAGGAATCAGCAACTCTCTCACAAGCAAAAGATTCCACCAAGCCTCCCTGTCACTTTCCTTCTCGCCTACAGGCCACTTGATACGCTGTCTGTCATCTACTGGGATGAAGTAGCCATGTATGTTCACTGGCAGTCCAGTGGTTTGTGGGAGAGGGAGAAAGCAGAAGGCCACACAGTCAGTGGTCCTGCCTTCACATTCCTGGTCTGAGGACAGTGAATGGACAGCGGTTGAGCTAAGATGGGCCTGCAGTTCTTGGACTGCCCTCCTTATAATGTCTCGTCCTTGAATTGCATTGAGTTTGCATCTCTTAAAGGACACTGGTTTAGGGAGTGGAACTGCGGTACCCACCCAAGGGGATACCTGAAGCTCCTTTGCCAAACTTGTCAGATGGACGTTCTCACTACCAAGAGTCTGACAGATCATCCAGTGGTGAACTTGAGGAATCTGTGCCATATCATGATCAAACCCTTCTACACACACAGTGCATGGGTAAATTACTGACACAGAGCAGCCATGGTCTTCTCCAGAAGCTTGGTCCATGTCTTCTTGTGCCTTCTTCACTTCATCATAACATGAGACATCCAATGACACCTTACCAACCAACTCCAGCATTGGCTTGGCTTGTCTGCCATCATTCCTGCTGTAGATCTCAATGCAAGTGACGTGTCTGAGGAAGAGAAGGATACGGCTTGCCTCACTCTTGAGGCATGAGCAGAGCTCTTTCAGCACCTGAGGAGGAGAGAACTTCTTGTCAGAGATGGACGACTGTATTGTGCGAAAGGGAAAGCGAAACAAAGTTCCACTGTAATCTTCTTTACCGTGTGAGAAACCAAACAATCCATCAAAGGGCTTGAGGTGGTTGTAGTGTTGATGTTGCAACTCATTGAGGGTGAACTTCAATCCCGTGCGTTGGCTCCCGTCATCATTTCTTTCATTGATGTAATGGGTGTGCGGATCCAGTATGCCCATGTACTCACCGCTTAGAATGACGGGCAAATCTGTGAGAAAGAAAGCAGCTAACCAGGGTAATGTCAACACTTAATGCTGTTGAATATGTTTAACTCTCTAGTGACTGCAACATGCCATGTCAAGTTTGATTGGCTTATGGCATCTATTGTAACAGACTGTTGCGAACTGACAGGAGAAATGTCTGTGCTGGCATTCGGGTTTAGAGCCTACAACTATGCTATTTTCTCTTGATACGACCAGGCAGTCATCCTTCACATGTCCTGATGGTATGTAGTTTTACCATCCATCAACAACACAGGGGGACTGCATCACCCACTGTACCCCATTGCAACAGTAATACGTATTGTACTTGTCTATATTTGCAGGGGTGCAGTGGTGGCCAGACAATATTACCATATATTTTCTAATATAGGCGCCAGCATGTACCCTTTTTTCCAATTCCAATTGTAAGTGCCCTTGGGCACTGGAAATAATATCAGGCGGCGCCTAAATTATTGGAGCGGAATATAATATTTTGCACTATACCGCATGTGCTGAACGTGAGACAGTGAAATGGCGGCCCTGATGGACTACTTTAACCACGTCGCTGCTTCATTCACATCCACAGAACATGGGAAGAAGATGGTTAAGCGGGTCAAGCAACCAGTGGGGAGACCAAGGAAGCGCCCACTGAAACTGATTGGTGCAGGCTGACAAAGAAGACGTTCAGGTTGCACCTGCATTTGCTGATTGCGAGGAACCCACAAGTGCCAAGTCCAGTCGATGTCAGTACACTGCGACACAAAAGCAGCGCACTGTTCTGTACGCAGGCGCTCAAAAGTACTATTCTGCTCTAATACACATGCTAGGTGCCCTTCTAATTGAAGCGCCCCTTGGTCATTGCATATTTTTGGCTGTTCTAATAAGAAGCGCCTTTCAGCACTGGAATTAATTTTAAGGGGCGCCTATATTAGAAAATATACGGTTAATGCACTTCTCTTGTTTCAACCCAATAAATGCTAATGCCGCTTTGACACTATGCTGGTACGGTACAATATGGTATGGCTCGATTCGGTACAGTACAATAATCCAAACCATTTACATGTGGCAACGAATGACAGGGACAGTATTATTAGTGTTGGGTGATCAGAATGGAAAGTAATGACTGACCAGCTCGCTCTTGCTGTTTCGCTGTGGTTTGTATGGCTAGTCATCTGTCGTCCAGCCTTTTCAGAGCCCTGAAAGTTTGCGTGTACATAGTCCAGCGAATTTGCATGGTCAACGAGAGTGCATGCACAGCACAAGTGGCATATGGTACCATATACATTACAGTTGCAGAAGCGGACCGAGATATTCCAAATTCATATGGTTCAGTATGGTACGATATCTGTTTAAATCTGCCATTTTTTCTGTACCATACCGTACCAAACTAGACTGTTCCAGAATATTGCGCTAGTGTAAACGGGGTATAAGCACCATATTTAATTGTCTTGTGTCACACACATATACATGCTTTTATATTCAATGTACCTGTGAGGTGGTGAACAGACTGGAATCCAATTCCAAATCTCCCAACCTTCATCTTGTCCTCCATTTTCTTGCTCTGATAGAGTTTTCCAATGTTACTCCAGTCTCCCTCTTTGAAAGTGGCATCGTTCCATGCTAACAGAGCGGGACCTTGAACTGATTTGAGACTGTCCTTTACTAAGCCTTCAGTTGGGTAGCGCTGAGGGTCCACTACAAACCGGACCGTACTAGCACCAGCATCATCTGCATTCTGAACTATTTCCTATGAACATGCAGAAAACAGCATGTAAAACACAGAAAAGGTAGTACCCAATACATAGATAGCGCAATACAGTATGCGAAACAGAAAAAGAAGTGCTCAGTACCTGATGTTGGTGATGCCAACATGTCTGTACCAAGTACTGTGTGGTATTGGCACTGCAGCTCACTCACTTTCAGGATCTGTCCTTCTGTGTACTTTCCAAGTAGGTTCTTAATAAATTCAGTCAATGGTGGCACCGTAGTGCCAAAATCTACAGTGAAGAGCGGAGGAAGTGCTCTAGTGAACAAACAAAAGAGTAAAACCACGCTACCATCACTTAATGTGCAAAGTGTGAACAGGTACATTGCATCACGATGTCATACATTAAAGGCACCAACAACAGGCTCATAGACACACAATTACTTTGCGAGCAACCTGCCTGTACGTACAGCAGTGAGCAGTGGCAGTATTTGATCAGGTATGTATGTACGTATATGTGCAAGGTGATTGTCACTGGAGCTGAGGCTTATGAATATACTGAATATGCTGAATACCGAATGTTGACTATACGCATAATTATGTGGATATGCCAGTACAAGGCGTACAAGCACTGTTGAAGCAACTGAGAGATCATGGACCTTGGAGTAGCAAAGGGAGAAATGTGGAGCACAATGCTACGTAGCTCGACACACAACAACAGCAGCAGCAACAATGTATGTACAATGCAGGAGGCTGCTGTGAGAAGTGGAAGAGAATGTTCTACATGGAACAGTCAAGATCAAGCAGTGAGTCAGATGAAAGCTGGCTGCATACTTTAACATAACAATCAGTTACACAAACACTTATGTAGCTAATTAAGAGAAGGGCATCTTCAGTACATTATATGAAACACTTCAAGTGCTCATCACAGTTCAGTAGTACAAAAGGATAGTAACTTTAGCATGCGCAGGGGGTTACCATGTACATAATACTACCTGTGCTGACAACACACAAAACAACGTATGTTGACGGGGCAGGAACTATCTCACTGTGTACTACCAAGAAGCAAAGGAATGCAAACATTAGCACAAAGGCTGCCAATAGGTGAATCATAAGGTGCAAGTGACGCATACTGATAGGTGTTAACATCAATCGACACATGCAATCACCTCTATACTATTGGCCTCACATTGGTGTGTGGTAGCCATAACACCTTAATGGCTTCAATCAACTGCTTACAGAACCAAGTGAGGTCAAAGTTTTAGAGGTGCCTCACCTGGGATCAGGTGAGTGATTGTGAGTCATGGGTGAATTGACGTCAACTACATTGCACAATACAGCATCTAATGGTATGAGAGCACTATATATATATGTATATGTTTGACACCATGCCTTTGACTATTTGGTTGATGTCAGTACATACATATGAGGTGGCTCATGCAAGCTAGCAACCGCTTCCTGATCGGTGTGCAGTCATTATCAATAGGATTAGATTTTTATTTGTCTCGCACAGCCAGCACGCCATTTTGTAGACTCTACCCAGTCACCCAAAAGACGGTCTGTGAGCTACCACCACTCTTTCCCTAAATATACCTGTTATGAAGTGTATAACCACTGAACAAGACGGCCAATGGCTAAATTATAGGCGTTCTACATAGCATGACCATGTAAAGTAGTAGCTAGTTAGCTACGTAGCTACGTAATCGAACAACAGTAATCCAATCACGAGATTGCTATAATTGGCATGAAGCCAGACACATAAACCTACACTAGGACTTATATGCATGGGTCTACACGTGGACAACACTGACACGTGTTAGCAGTTAACCGCTCGTAAAGCGATGGAAGACCTCATAGCTAGCTATGCCTGCAACACAATTGCACACTGAACGACCAGCCGTTGAATCAAGGACTTCCTCAGCACATACGTACCTGAATTACTCATACTCTTATTCCTTATTCTTCTCCACGTATCAATTCACAGTGAGCGGGTCAATTCCATGTAGTGTCGCACGTGTCTTCCGGAACCTTAGCACAAATTCCCAAACAGCCCTTTTCCGTTTTTGCTTTCGTATATTTCCGTTCACCAAATCAAACGTAACGCCCTCGTGCACTCATATGGTGTATAGCTTGCATGAGCTGGAGGTCTCTGGCCATGTACGTACGTCTCGCTAGACAATTGCAACGTCATGCTGATTGCACGCCGCGAAGCAGAATTTCATGATCTCAGCGCCCTTACTGGTGACCAGCCTCCGTGTCACCTCATAATAAAAAATGTTTCCTCCAAAAACAAGGGCAGATGTAGGGATGGTGCAGTGTGTCTCAAGGGCATAGCAAACCACCTGGCGGAAAAACCGTAGGAACAAGGAAGAGGGCCGGTGCATGCAAAGAGGGGGGCCAGCCGGTACATGCAAAACCGAGGTCATTAACATTCGCTAACTTTGAATACATTTGCACTATCCCTACATCTGGCAACATTTTGCTGCACTTGCGGTCTTGATACCATCCTCTACTTCTCCACCTGCATATTGATGTGCAATTGTGAGTGTGCAATAACAAGGCCTGCCACATGCGGCTAAAATTGCATTTCCATCCCAGCTATGCATCTTCCCATGTACATATCACCAAGCTGCATGCCTACACCCATGTACATGACTAAAGCACTGATGAGGAAGGCTGTACAGCTATATAGCAATTGCAGGGTCTAGTGTAAACCGTGGTGCATGCATGTACAGGTGCATTCTGATATGCTGTAAGACACTAGCTACCTGGATGTACGTATATGGAGTATGAACTTCAAAAGCATTGGCAGTAAACAGTGTGGGCGTGAAAGTGGGTGTGCTGGTTTGCAGGCAGCGATGTAGTGTACAGCTATGGTAAGTATTGACACTGCAGTTGAGCTTAGTGGTTTGCCAGGGTCTCATCGCAGAGCGAGATAGCTGCATAAGAACCCAAAGAATAAGGAGCCTGCAACTGACACTTTCATGGAAACACGTAATAATTTGGAAGAGTCCTAGAATCTAGGAGGTCCTAGATTCTAGAGCACGTGCAGCAAAGGTGATTGAGTAGCAAGTAATTTGCAGGGCTAAACCTGGTGGAAATTTTAAGGGAAGATGGAGCACAGCAAAGCAGAGATCTAGAGATGGGCGAATTATAAGGTTGTACCTGAAGGTGTAAAGAGGAAGCTGAATAGCCGGAATGGGTGTGCAGTAGTAGGTGGTGTAGCAAAATGTTGCCACATGTAGGAATAGTGCAAATGTATTCAAAGTTAGCGAATGTTAATGACCTCGGTTTTGCATGTACCGGCTGGCCCCCCTCTTTGCATGGACCGGCCCTCCTCCTTGTTCCTACGGTTTTTCCGCCAGGTGGTTTGCTATGCCCTTGAGACACACTGCACCATCCCTACATCTGCCCTTGTTTTTGGAGGAAACATTTTTACACACCCTTGTTTCTTGACTTTTTATGGAATGCAAATTGCACATGTACAATGGCTGGTGTACTTGAAAGGCTTCCAAACAATAGTGCCAACAAATCAACGTGCCTCGAGTGCATGGCAGGATGTGTAGCACATTGTGGGATGTGGCTGGGTGGGCAGCCTAGGGTAGGCTGTGGGTGGGTGCAAGATGTACTACTTCAGTTTTGATAGGCTATCATGTTGCAAAGTTCACTGTGATTTGGGCTAGGTGGCAGAACAGGGAGGCTAGGGGGCTGTAGCCCCTCCCCCCCAAAAAATACTTGGTCCAAGAAATTGTAGCTGTAGGCAAGATTGGCTTGGTCATGGAGCGACTCCCTCTATCCTAGTCATATTTCGCTGCCACTCTGACTCCCTGTCTAGAGGGCTCTACATATATGCCCACACCACAGGCAATCTAGATGTACGGCCCCTACCTGCATGCAAGTGAGTTGCACCATACCTACACCGTTGAATGCAGGGTGATTGTGGAGTGTAACCGGAAGTGAAAGCTACTCTGCACCACCAAACGAACGCGGAAATGACGGCCAGAAGCAATCACGCAGTAATTGAAAATGGCTGCTAAATGGCACGACCGCGGATAACCTCCTAAACGGCGCGCGGGCGAATGTCGGTCGAAGCATGTCCAGTCTGAACAGTCAGCTGACCGCGTTGACGAACTATTGAATAGCAACTGTAAGAGGATTAGGTCGAAAACTGTGTAGTTACGTCAGCGTAAGATGGCGTCTTTCTCTCAGGGCCACCTCCCCAAGGTCTGGAAACCTCCATTTGTGGACTTGTTCGGAGTCATCAAACCTACAAAAGGAACTTACCCGTCAAGAGCGCTGTAGAACTGTGGGTAAATTATTCTCTTACTCCCTACGGTTCGTGAGTTACAGCTGACGGAGAATAAGAAGAATAAGAAGATGAAACACGGAAAAAGGCTTCGACGCTTTCTACACGGCGGCGCGCTTGCGCGTCAAAGTAAGGCTAGTTCTTTATACTGTACAGCCTCCCTTTCTTGTAGGCGGTTTCTTGTGCCGTTTTTTTCTACTGTTCAGGAGTAGCGCTAGTTTCCGTTTGTATTAGAGCATACAACCAACCACCACCATCCCTACATAGACAGCACTACCGTGCTGTCTGATAATGTCATGCAACGTTCTGCAATGCATTATGCATGCATGCATGGGGGAACCAAATAACTATCTCATGATCAATGGTATAATCATACCAGAATTTCACGTCATACATGTACAGCATTTCTCAACTGCTAATAAATATGTCATAATTAATGTCTATATAGAGAATACATTAAATAAGGAATCTTAATTTAGTCAGTGACGATAATATAGCTATGTGAGCAACACATAGTCAGTATCGCAAATGTTGTATTTGCACAATTGCAATAATTATTGCTATATAATAATTATACATAATATACATGCAGCTAGATTGGTGTAAGTGTGCACATGCACACTGAATTATATATATGTTGACCAACTGTTGAAACAGATCTAGTGATATCTGAACATGAATTGCTCATTCTCCTATTGCCTTATAAGTCATAGCATTCCAAATGTATATAATTAGCGGCTGCTCTCCTAATGCATGCACCTATCTAGCTAGAAACTGCTAGCCAATATCTGTTTTGTGTAGCTCCAGATCCGTTTCCCAAAAACACAGGCTGAATAATTAGGAACACTCCCCCATGATATTATTTCAGAACAATAAATGGATCCAGACATACAATATAATAAAACTACACATACACACTGGTGTAATTTGGTACCATTAGGATACTAATCTTTCAGTTTGTAATTTGCCATATACCACAAGCGAACCACACACAATTAACACAAAGTCTATATACATAATAATACATTAATATTACTATTCAATGATATAAATACCAACAGCAAATGTTACAACATTCGTCAATATCAGTGTCTCATTATATCTGCAAGAAATGGGAAGAAGGACTTATGAGCAGCTTACAAGAGCATGGCATAGTATGAACCACAGTGCCTCAACCACTGCAAGTACAGACATGATACATGATTGCAAGACATTGGTCTGAACACATCATTCATCCGTGACATTGCAGTTGTATATAGTCACATGTACATATATTCACACTCTGCAAACTGCACACTTATTAATCAAGTGGACAGGAAGTTCACGCCTGTCAGTGCTAGAATACTGTTACTGTAACTACATCACTACGGTAACCAGAGGAGATGTTCATCAGTGCAGTAAAATTATACTGTAGTTTGCAGTTACAGTGGACCCTGTCTAAGGTAGTCACTGTATGTGGTAGCTACATACGTACCTCTCTAAAATGGCCAGCCTCCCTGCCCCAAATAGCACTAATGAAGTACTAAACATTGCAGCCTACCTCTCTATAACCGACAGTCAGTTACAACAGGCAAAAGCTCAATGATGAACAGTTTCAACCACAGACAGCGAACACTGATGATAATGCACGACTGGACATTAGCGCCAATGGCTTCTGGGAGAGGTCAGAAAGGGCATTCTTTGATGTGCGGGTCTTCAACCCATTCGCCCCGTCTAACTGCAAACACCTGCTAGAAAGCTGCTACCACCTACATGAGATGGAGAAAAGGAGACAATATGACGAACGTGTCCACGAAGTTGAACATGGGAGCTTCACACGTCTGGTTTTTTCCACCGCCGGTGGCATGGGAAGACAAGCCACAGTCTTCTTCAAACGCCTTGCCTCCCTCCTTGCCTCCAGGAAAAGGGACCAGCCTACAGCCACGTAATTGGGTGGATCAGATGCCGCTTGGGATTCTCTCTCCTTCAATCCTCCATCACCTGCCTGAGGGGCACAAGATCTATTGCTGGATTCGTCCCCAGCCCCACCTATCCTGAAGCCTTGGACCTCACAATCAGTGAGGGCCAGGTTCCATTATCATGAGCAATGAAACTCACTTTGACATTGTGCTTGACTTTATCCTTAATTGATTTAGCTGATCACATATATCCTTTAACAATATATTTACAATTAGTAATTAGTAATATTACTTCGTTGCAGTTGTGGTGGAGACAGCTGGTGCCATGGGGACTGATGTCCTGGACTTCTTTGCAGACATTGGAAGCCGAGTCAAGGCGGTATCTAATGAAGCGGAGTCACTCTTATTCATCCTGCAGCAGGTCTCTGTGGCCTTGCAGCGAGGCAACATGGCCTCAGTCCCGGGGACCATAGGGTGACCCCTTAGTTTAGGTGATTAGGTAATTAGGTACTTTTCATTATTTCCATTTCTAGTATCTGGCTGTTAATTTAATGTAGCTAAGTAGTATAATATTAGAGTTTACTGTATGCATGGCTGTATATATCAATAATTATGTGTTACATTTAGAGTTGCACCGATATAGGTTTTAACCGATTATCCGATTTCCGATTTTTAAGTGCCGATACCGATCCGATATTCCGATTTTTGCTTCACAATGTGTACCTTGGTTTCTATGATCTATTGCCTGAAGCCCTGGTCCTCAGCCACAGAGAACGGCTGACAATTGAGTGCAATCATCTCACCAGTTCTCCCGTGAATACGCTGTGTGCGCGCATCACTAATATAGCTTAGCCTACAGATTCATATGCGATCTTCACTTTCAGGCTCGAAGCGATATTTGCCAGAAAGGCGCTGGACTGCACCTCAACTATTTTGTTGAAACTCTCTGTGTAGTTGAGTGTGCTTGTCCTTCAGATGCTGCACCAAATTCGTATAATCGGCCCATAATATAACTCACGCACGCAATTCCTACCGCTGCATGGATTCCTTCTTGTTGCAGGCCTGGCACACTACGAAGTTGAGGTCCTCGTCGACAGCGAAGTAGTCCCATGCTGGTGAATCTTTCTTCCTGGCGATTCCATGCGCCGCAGACCCAGAATAAACCAACGGCAAATGCTGCAACAACTTAACCACTCGACATAACACTTTACTTGCAAACGTCATGTGCTCGAGGTGACATAATCGGTAGGGGACGAAGGAAAAAAACGATTACCGATAAGGTTACAGAGACCCAATATCGGCCGATACCGATTGCCGATCCGATTATCGGTGCAACTTTGGTTACATTATGTAAGTATTGCTTGTTTCCTCTATTATGCTTGTTATGAATTATATTTACAATTAACAATATATTTGACTTGACTATTGTTGTATATAATTCTCTTCTAAGCATGTAAGGCAGTGTGCATGTGTGCCTATGTATTTATTTCTTACAAATGTTACAACAGGTATATAGGTTCCACTGTACCACATACTGTACTTGTCCAGATAGAAGCCGTGCTCAAATATAGGTTAGGGCTCAAATAGAAGTCAGTAGTCAGAGCAGTGATTCTTTAATAGAGGCTGTGTGAAAGAACCCGCTGCATGAGAGATGGGCATTACTGGAAAAGACAAAATTATGAATGTGGCAACTTCTCACGACTTGCACCTTCTTGAAAGAGATCAGAGCACATGCAGGTCACAATGGGCAGCCATATATTGTCCACCACATACTTATAGGGAAAAACTGCTATGGACCAGTTTATTTTGTACCAGTTCATAAATAGACGTTGGGCTCAAATAGACGGTGGCTCAAATCTTAAGCGCATGTGGGACATGGCATATGTAAACAATGTGGCTTCCGTATGGCCGATTTTGACCTTCTGAATTCCCTTCCATTTCTCTGCCAGATTGGGCCTGAATTGTAAAAGCTTGGCATCAATCTGAACCCCAATCCTTGTGCTACAAGCGTGCGCTTACAAATAGTGAATAATCGTTCTTTATTCCGAGATATAGCGCCGTTAGTGACTATGGAAAAATAGCACAAATCGTCATTGTGGCAAGTGAGAAAGAGGCTGAATTAGAAACTGAGGGTATGGGCCAATAGGCAATCGATCACTCTAACTTTTCCATGTGAGCGCTTTCCCTAACTGAACCCGCTGCAAAGTTACATCGATAAATGTAACTTCTGTCCCACCCCCAAAAAGTTGCACACCTTATAACTCTTCACAGGAGCATCTGATCGTAAGCACTCACATGGAAAAGTTAGATCTTTTTCTTGCCTTTCGAAATTAATCTTCACCGCGTGTCAGTGCCACAAGCTCACTTGCCACATGAAGATTTGCTGAGAAGACTCGTTGCCAGCTTCACGGGCAGCCATTGTCACGTGACTTTCCCGTGACACTCTGTTAAAATGTCGTAACACTTGGAGTGGAGCTTTGGGAAACGACTGCGTAACCGATCTTAAAGCTGCGCGCTAATGTCTAGCTGTCAACAGGAACGATTAGCTCCGTGATTGAAGCAGATTTGTGCAACGAGTCCAGCGTTGTTTTACAATACGTCTTGCGAATCACGCGTACATCACACGCCGTCACGTGTGTAACCACGGTAACATTGAAAAATGTGATAAAACCGCACGGTTCACACAAAGATAAACTACTTTGTTTACATATGCCATGTCCCACATGCATTTGGAAGAAATAGAGGCCAAGGGCTCTATTCAGACAAATTTGGTATGCATTCTAAAATGACAGACATTTATCACGAGGAATTGTCCACTATGTACACAAGTGGAAACGCCACCAGGAAGCTCTCAATGACTCACATTCAGATCTTTGGCAGGGTGCCAATATGTTCATCTGCAAGCTCTTTCGCTAGCTGTGGAAAGCCTGTGTCCTTCACTGCTTCCACCACTGTTTGCCAAGTACGAGGAAGGTCTCCAGTACCTGTTTCATTGGACAACCACTTACCCACCAATGCTATCATACAAGTACTGGTGTTACCCCCTTTGTCTATGTTGATGGCACTTGTAGTGGGGTAATCAACATCCAAAAAAGTGCCAAACTCACACCATACAGCATCAAGTTGATGTTTAAGTGCTTTCAGAATGTCTACAGTAAATTAAAAGAAAGTCAGTCCGGTTAATGACTGCATGTGAGTACTTGCAAGCAATAGTATTGTAAGCCCACTAAACAAGGCAAATAGTAGCTTAGAATCACTGGCACGTAAATATGTTAATCTGAAGTCAATCTCCTACAGCTGTTGCCAAAAATAATTTGAAAGTACAGCATAATTCACAAACTGTCATACGTACGTAGTATTGTAGAAATACAATAATTAGAAGTGATATATACTTCCCTTCAGCATAGCATAATTTATGTACACATGGTATACTGTACGTACATGTTGCACAGCATCACAGTGCACACAAACACTAGCTTATTAGTACCTACCTCTGGCAGTAATAGGCGCTATAGAAGTGCGGGGCACAACAGGTCCAGGTGTAGGGTTAGGGTTAGGGGACACAGGGGCAGCTGTATACACAGCAGAGAATGGATACCAATGAATGGATGTTGATATGCATGTATGCTGACAATTAACAGTACACTGACTTCACTGACATGCATCCGCCAACATCCATGCACCAATGAAACATGCATGTAACAAACACATAAACATACAATCACTTACATACAGTACACACTCACACGGCTCCTCTTTGATCCTACAGCCAAAGATAAGAGGTACATTTGCCCCATGTACTTGAACATCCATCAAGGCAGGCTTCACTCGTTTCCCTTCTGGACTAGAGTAGATGATCTGGTAAAGGATGCAGGGAGGAAATCGTCCACTGTTGACCTCCCTTTCAATGTCTTTCTTGGACTTCCCCAAAGGTTCCAAAAACATTTGATCTGTCACCTAAAACAATTCATTAGAAAATCAACACAAAAAGAACGCCTGCATGACACAGTCTTCTGTTTTGTGTATTGGGTATGCTATGATACTTACTGCTTGTAACCCATGGATGGTCGCTTCCCATCCTGGTCCAGACATTTTTGGTGGACTAGCCTTGATCTGTTCATGACCAGGAGCATATTGAAATTGAATTACATCATCACTTTTACAGGTCTTCTTCCAGTCCTTCTGTTGCAGTGTATCTGTCAGCTTCTGTAGTGGATCCAGAATATTAGTCTCAATTAACACATGTACTGTACACAGCATACACATGCATACATGCACCCTATTTGATACCTCATTCCACTCCAGTGAGTTGCACATGAACTGTATCCTGAAGAGCAGAGTTTCTTCAGATGGGTCATAATGAGAAAACGTGATAGCACTGTACTTAGCAATTTTCTCACTCTTGGTCTCCACACAGAACAAGCAGTGTGGATCTCGAATAGTCAGCACTCCTACATTGAAACAAGTAGTGAAATCTGTTTCCTTCTCCTCTTCTTCAAAAGTATACTTCTGCTGCCCTGCTTCCAGTGAGTGAGGAGCTGATACAAACTTTAGAGTGTCCTTGCCATCTCCTTCCTCTCTGATACACCAGTGTGACAGGAGCAGTCGAATTGGTTTCATCAGAATGGTTTCATCCATGTTGATGTACACAACCACTGAACCAGGCTTGTACCCAGCGGGGAACACAAATGGACCATGCAGGATGACGGCATAGTGGACGAATATCTCCTTCTCTACAGCTCCTGAGGGAAATTCCAGAGATGCATCACCACCTCCCAGAATAAAGGACCCTCCTTTAGGGCCTACGACAAGTTGGTTGATGCCAGTTCCCATGTAGCAGAGCTGTTGCAGAAGAGCTTCATCACCTATTGGTGTAGGGTTCGGAAAATGACAATATTATGTACGTACTTTCCTGATACACAAAATGAAAATGTGTGCATTAATACATTGGTAATGTTGTGATAAGTGTGTGACTTAAACTAACCTGACCATATGATATATGCACTAAGGATTGCGGACAAACTTACTTGTTAAGTGAACAATGTCTGAAGACAGTGGTGTACTAGGTTTCATTTCCTACAGAAAATGAAGAAAGCACAGAATATCATCTCAGTGCATGTAGACTGCTGTTACGTACATATAATACACTCAGATTCATGGCATATATAAGTAAATGCAAGTGAACCCATTTCCTGCCAGTACTAGAAAAGTTCAAGTCTTATCATACCTGGAGTGATGCAGGCTCAGGACTATAAGCTTTTAGCCATTACAATGACATCCATTTACTGGTGTCAGATTATGCATGATAGATTGCTCTCCTCCACATGCAATAGCACAACTTTAGAGTTTTAAGTTACCAGCTCATCAGCCTCTCCAATGTCATTCAACTTCTTCCACACTTGCATTTCTTCTGATGTGAGAGCAAGGACAGACTTGGTGAGCATTGAATTCTCCCTAAATTGCCGAGACAAGTCTTTAAGAAGCAGATGGAACATTACATCATCCTGCAGAGACAGGTTGGCACAATGATTCATTCCAGGACAGTGTCACATGTACAAATGCAGGTAGGTGTGTACACCACAAGTACACTGAAAGTGTATGAAGGTTACCTTGCTATATAATTCTTCACTATAGATACTACTCAGTTTAAATACACATGTGCACAGCCAAATAAAAGTTGTCTAGCTATACTCACTGCAGTGTCGGCAGCTTTTGTTCTCACAAACTCCTGCCACAGAGATCGTATCTCATCTAGAGTACTAACAAGTATCCCCTCACTTTCGTCAAAGGTTGTGTGTTTGTCCTGGTCATTTTGGGGAAATACACACATATCACACCTGTACAAATGTCTGGCTATACTGATACACATACGTACATACATAGTGGTGCTCACCCGGTACTGGTCCCACAGAGTAATGCTGAGTTGTGCTTCATTCATTGCATGTCTTAACTTTTTGTAAGGCTATAGTGTATAAGAAACAGAAATGACAACGGATGCACAGTGCCGTGGTGTAACACGTAAGGCACACACACAGCTGTAATTCTCATTCTAACCATTTCTTCATGCTCCTCCTCCCCTTCGGCAACAGTTGGAGACAGATGCTGAGTTTGCACAGTCTGCTCTGTCTTGAGAGGCAGTGAGGTCGGCTGTGATGCATCTTGCCTCTCCTCATGAGGGAGGCCAGCTGCCATCAAGCCACTTTTCAGCTGAATGATATACATTTGTATGTACGTAAGTGAAATGACTGCAGCATGAAGCTATATAGTGTGCTACTCAAACCTTACCAATTTATCTAATTTCTTCATAGCTTCTTCCTTCTCACACTTGGCTGATTCACACTTTAGTTGAAGTGCCATACATTCATCTTCCTGAAGATTGGCATCATAGTATAATACTGACAATAGAACATTGTATCCAAACAACTGCTATGGTCATGATGGTATGCTGAAAGTTATGGAAGAATCTTACCATTAATTTAAGTTGATACGGTGATAAATAATTGATGCAACACCTTGCAATCAACTAGCAAATTAACTTCATCACCCTAAGCTGATCATGAATCAAGCATGATTTGTAGATTTGCTTGATACAGGGCTGTAGCACAGGGATAGAAACCAGTCTGGCCATGACATATTGTGCCTGACCTACTAGGGGGGTCTGGGGGCATGCCCCCCCCAGGAAATTTTTGAGATCTGGATGCTCTAAGATCAATTCTGGGGCATTTCAAGACTATCAGTATCCCACTCACATGTGTTCAACAAGCTGAGCCTTAAAGCCTTTGTTGCAGCAAACCTGTCAATGGCCTTCTTGCATGTGACAAATAATACTGAATCTAGTGCGAGAGCACGAGAGGAGCCTACACAGAAGAGCGCGCTGTGGCAACCACCACATCTTCAACATGAGGTGCCGTGACGAAGGAGTAATCCCGTCAAGCCTTAGGATCAAGCCACCCGTGAAGACCAGAGAAGGTTACAGGATTGCGGAGCGAGCAGGCAGGGCCTTCCTGTCGGCTCGCATACGCGAGACCTACCGGAGCAGGTGTGAACTTAGCTCAAAGATTCGTGCCCTTCAATCCCAACTGCAGTCTGAACTCCTGATGGAAGACTACCAGAAGGTGACCAGGCTCAGCTACGCAGCAGCCGAGGACACCCATGCCAAGGCCAATTAAGTTGAACCAGACTAAAAAACTGGAGAAGCTGATGGACAGGCGGGACAAACATCGCGGACTGCGCCCCCAGGGGCTGGAAAGGTGGGTGGTCAACCTAACGGATCGTTCACTTTCCAAACCACAGGAGGACGTACTGAAGCTGGGACTGAACTTCGCACCAGCTCCAACCAAGCTTCCTGTGGTAGACACCATAGCTGCAGTAGAGGAAGGAGCAAGGCAGCTGAGTGAAGAAGATGCTGAGGATCTCCGGGGAAGGGTATGTGGGATCCTCAGGCATGCCAAGCCTCCGAAGGACAACCTGACCAAGGAGCAGAGGAAGGCCCTGAAGGAGCTAAGAAGCCTGGAGGATGAAGTGATCCTGCCGGCTGACAAGGGTAACGCCACAGTGATGATAACGAGAGAGGACTACGACAGGAAGATGAGAGGGATGTTGGATACAGCCACCTACAAACGACTGAAGAAGGACCCTACTGCTACCCAGGAGGGAAAGCTGAGTCGAAGACTGAAGGGGCTGGAGAAGGATGGGGAGATCACAGGGCATCTATACCACCAGCTCAGGCCATCCGGCAGCCAACCTCCCAGGATCTACGGCCTCCCGAAGATCCACAAGGCAGAAGTCCCTCTCAGGCCCATTGTCTCATGCATTGGGGCCCCTTCTTACCAACTCTCCAAACACATCGCCTCTCTCATCTCTCCCTTAGCAGGCAAGACGGACTCACATGTGAAGAACTCCAAGCATTTTGTAGAGGTGATGTCAGACCTGAGGGTTGAGGAGGACGAGATACTGGTCAGCTTTGACGTATCCTCCCTGTTCACCAACGTGCCCATCGACGAGGCGGTTCAGGTCATTCGTGACAGACTGCGAAGGGATGAAACGCTGGTGAACAGGACCACTCTCTCTCCTGACAGGGTTGCAGAACTGCTTGAGACGTGCTTGAAGTCCACCTATTTCTGCTACGGAGGAGAGTTCTATGAGCAACGGGAAGGTGCAGCAATGGGTTCCCCTGTCTCAGCGGTTGTGGCGAACCTGTACATGGAGTTCTTCGAAGAACTGGCACTCAGGTCCGCCCCAACCAAGCCCCGGCTCTGGAAGAGGTACGTGGATGACACCTGCTGCATCGTGAAGAAGGGCACAATGGAAGGACTCCTGAGCCACCTCAACAGTGTGCGGCCATCCATCAAGTTCACTGTGGAAGTGGAGAAGGAAGGGAGCCTCCCCTTTCTTGACGCCCTGCTCCAGAGGAAAGATGATGGCAACTTGGATGTCACTGTCTACAGGAAGCCCACACACACGGACAGGTACCTGGACTTCCGGTCTCACCATCCATCTCACGTCAAAAGAGGGCTGGTCAGATGTCTGTACGACAGAGAAAGGAGCATCACCACCAGGCAGGAGGACTTACAGAAGGAAGAGTGCCACCTCACCGAGGTGCTGAGACAGAACGGTTACCCCAGTAACTTCATCCGCTCCTCATCCTTTCCTTCCAGGCGAGATGTGGAGACCACTGAGGAGCCACTGCCAGAGGAGGGACGCAGACCCCCACTGGTGATGCTTCCCTACATGGAAGGAGTCAGTGAGGACATCAGACGGGTCTGTAGGAAGTTTGGCATGAAGGTTGTCTTCAGGTCTGGACTGTCTCTACGTTCCATGCTAAGCAAGGTGAAGGACACACTGGCGCTGGAGAAGAAGTCCAAGGTGGTGTATCAAGTCCCATGCAGCTGTGGCGAGATCTACATTGGGGAGACACTGAGGAGGCTCGAGACAAGAATGAAAGAGCACCGGGATGCCTGTCAGAAGGGGACACTGGAGAAGTCAGCCCTTGCAGAACATGCGTGGGAGAACCACCATCCAATCAAATGGGAGGAGACAACAGTGATCGACCAAGCCAGGACCTCCAAAGAACTGATGCTCAAGGAGGCAATCCACATCAGGCTGAACCACCCCTCCCTCAACAGGGATGGTGGGCTGGAGCTGCCTGGATGTTGGATGGCCGCCTTGAGGAAGGCAAATCCCGCAACTTCCGGTGACACCCCTTGATGTGGCTTCCGGTGACAGCGCATGATGAGATGCTAGGCTATAAATATGATCCGTGCTTGCGCTAGCCCATCTTCGCCCTGAAGAAGACCAGAGCATCTGGTCGAAACGTCGGCAAGGTTTTCAACCCTGTTGTGAAGCTGGTATTAGAGAACAACCCTTTCTGAAATCATTGTAATACTATACTGATCGTTCACAAAATTGCAGTACTGAAAGTGTGCAGATGTTTGCTACAAAGGCTCCTTCAGAAGCAGCCCTGAGTAAGCATACCCATTTTAACGGTAGGGCTACAAGGCTCTCTGCCTTCCTAGCCTAAATGGAAAGCTCTTTTCCTTCCTAAGTTGATAGGAAAGCTCTCTTTGCCAATGGGCAAGGTTTTCAACCCTGTTGTGAAGCTGGTATTAGAGAACAACCCTTTCTGATGACTGAGCCAGCTGAGAAGCCCTCACTTCATAGACACTGTTAAGCATAGAGATGTAGGATCCCCCTGCTTACAGTACAGTAAGGTGTCTTAAAACATCTACAGGATGATGCAACGTTTTTATAATTTTATGCAAACGTCATTGTAAGATGGCCGCCGTGCAGCGCAGATAATGCATTGTTCATTTAAGTGCTATTTCACTTAATAACTAGGCAAAATTCAGCCACCCGCGCGCGGTATGGAGACCAATCAGGAAGCAGAGCATTGCAAACTTTGGTTAGTGCCCCCCCTCCCAAATCTGAAACTGTCTTAAAATGCTTAGCTTTGATTTTTAGAAATCTTGTCTCTGAGGATAAAACCGGTCCGGCCATGGCCGGACCGGCCGGACTGGGTGCTACGGCCCTGTGATAGTATGCAGCTTGCAAGGAAGGGTATAATGGCACTTGCAGCCCAGTCATTCTACTGCAACTCTACAATAAATCAAATTTAACTTAATTTGCTTACTACACGACTGCGAATGCACACCACAACCTCGCTAAAGTAATTCTGTCTTCCACTTGTACCATGAACCATAACACTGTTACAAGGGTTGGTTCTCTAATACCAGCTTCACAACAGGGTTGAAAACCTTGCCGACGTTACAAGTTACGTTCACTGTTACAAGTCCAGACTGTTAATAAGATGGTAAACCGGAAAGCTGTATACTGTACCTACATACATGCAGCAAATACTGTACAAGGGAATGATGCATGCAGTGTGGGTAGCCATGGATAGGGGGTACCCATGTACAACTCCTGTATATTGCTATATTAGTTTTGTCCCACAAGGTGTTGTCTGAATTTTGTATTCTGTAATGAGGCAAACTAAAAATTTGTGGAAGACAACATTCGGGACTACATTTGGTAAGGAAAGAGGGGGAAAGAGAAAAATGGCAGTGACCAGTGACCCGACTGCTAAAGGGTCGGCTAAAGATCTGGAGGATGCCGGTCCTGGTCCGGTTCACTTCCATTTTCCCTTCCCCCCTATTTCCTTACCATGTGTAGTTCCCAACGTTGACTTTCATTTGCGTCACAACGGTACAAAGTTGCAAAAACTTTTAATTAAGATAGTCACATCTCTATCAAAAATTTGTGCATATGTGCTATAGAGGCTCATAGCTGTGTTGATGAATGCTTTACTGTGAGCAGGTGACAAAGACAAGGTCAAAACAGCAATTGAGTTTTCATTAACAAATTAATTTGTTTGTAGTGGCTAGGAAGTTCACACATGCTTGAATTCATTCACACTAGCCAGGTCACAACAATCTTAGACATTTCGACATTTGACATTATTCATACTTCACCTCATCCACTGTCATCACATCACCACCTGTCACCACCATGCATTTAAACAGTTTGAGTGCTTTCTTGTTCCATATACTGATGGAAGTAGCTGAAAGTTGCTGAAACGTCTAAGATTGTTGTGAACTTAACCCTGGTTAGTGCAAACAAATTCAAGCAAATTAAATAGGTACAGTTCAGAAATTTTATGTGTTGTCATTGGGTTAGTACATACAATAATACTACAAACATGTAACACCTGTTTCTAGTACCATAGCAAAAACAGATATCAAGTAATACAGTGATACTTGCCTGTTTTTCCCGTGTGTCAGTTTCAGTCAGGAGACTCAGCTCTACAAATATTGGAAGACACATAGAATTGACACTGATAGCTGTACACTAGTGCTTGTGCTTTGTAATCAGTAGATTCGTAACTACATAAATGTGCTAGCTCATTTAGTTGCAACATGTGTGCATGCATTCCATCAGTTTAAAGCCACACTATAACAACCAACCTTCCACTGAGATTCTTGCAGGCCTTTCTTCTTGCACTCCTCCTCTCACATAGGAAATAATGTAGGCTGGATAGGCTTGCTCATTGCTGTAAGTGATGTAAACTTCCGATCCTCCAGTTGTCCCCTGCACACTGTTGTAGTGACGTCTCACTCTTCCCTCCCTAGCACCTGTGTCAGCTTGCTCAGGTGGGAATCTCAGTGCACTATTTGGATGTGAAACAAACGGCAAGCCAGTGAGAACCTTGGCAACCAGCATCTTGCAAAGGGGATCTCGACGTCCAAGGACATTTTTTGCATGTGCATAAGAGTCAGAGTAAGATGCATTGACTGCAAAAGAGTTCCCTGGTCCCCACATCCCAACTCTCCTGTGGCCAATATCAAAACCAACATCACCACTATAAATGTCTTCAGGGTCATTCTGTCGTGTTCCATGAAACAAGTGCTTCTCCCCTGTAGAGGGCAGGTCCCTCCCAAACCGTTCCTTGCAGTCACGGTACCTCATCCACAGAACCTTGTTCTGTACTCGCTCTAGCCTCTGAATGATATACCTATCAGTTGGCATGGTCCTGGTGAAGAGGGCTGCTATCTCCTTGAACTCTCGACTGTGAGGGCTGACGGGAACAACCTTCAACTCCTCTTGTTCCCTATGTCTATCCCAGTGGGAAGGAAATTCTACACATAGAGTAGCAATTAAGACAAGTATAACAAGCACACAACGTAGAGTAATTTGTATCTACACACAATGTACAGGAGCTATGCACTAGAGCAATATGATGATGGGAGACAAGCCATTTTACTACAGAAGACATGCTATACACAAAGAAGATATTTGGATTATGTGCAACCTATAAAAGTCAATATAGTGTAAGAGAGAGACAGTCAACTTTGACCTACATGACATGCTACAGTATACACATATTATAATTATATATTTTGGATTATGTGCAATCTATAAACATCTTAGTGTAAGAGACAGTCTACTATGACCTACACTGTAATGCTACATACATTATTGCAGTGCAAGCATGCACCCTAAATGCAACATGCCTATATATAGATACATTGATACCGCAATTCAGGAAATTTTGTATTTCATGGGATAAATATTAAAAAATTCCACAAAGACATATTGGCAGTAAAATTTATTCAAATGTGGGAACACAAGATTTTGATTCTTCTGAGATACCGTATGTGCTTTAATTTTTGTGGGGTTTATATTTCGCGGATTTGCAATTTTCGCGTTTTTCGCGTTTTTAATTTCGCGGGTGCTGGGGCAGTGGTGTTGAAATATTCGCGGGTGAAATAATCGCGGATGTATTTCGACATGTTGTTCTAGCGCCAGTGGGCGTCCCAATGCTTGCACAGGCAGTTTTTCCACGGGTTTATCATCCCCTTTTCTTTTCGGCTGGCCAATTCAGCACAATATGTCTTCTTCTGCCCTCTCACTGTGCTCTCCTTCAACTCTAAGCCTTGCTTTGTCTTTAAATCACATAAGGCTGCTGCAATGCCATTTTCAGCGGTATACCTGGTGATCTTTGCTTTCTGGGTCTCTGTGGTGGTCTTGTCATATTGGCCCCTTTTCATCAACCCCATGGCCACCGATCCGCTTTGCAGCAGCTGCATCCACGAGCGTAGTGATCTCGACTTCTTTCTGTACAACCTTTGCCGTTGATGGAGGAACAATCTTCTCCAACTCTGGAACGACGTCGCGCTGGGGTACCAAGTAAGGATGAATAGACATGTTTTTCGGCAGCAAGAACAATGGGTCGGGAACAAAGGAACTAGCAAAGCGAGTTTGCCCCGTATCGCCATTTTTGTTATGCATGACGTCATTGATTGGCTCAAACTGTGTACGTCCATTTACCGTGATGTCCAAATATTCACAGACGAAATATTCGCGGATGGCTGCTGATCCGCAAAAACCGCGAACATTAAACCCCGCGAAAATTAAAGCGCATACGGTACTTTCTGATTACAACTGCAGCAATCACTACAATCTAGTGCTTGCATGCTCATTACAGTGCAGCTCAGCATCCATAATGAAGCACCATAAAAATCATAGCAACTCTCCTCTAGTTGTCAAGCTATGTCCAAGTGTAAGAATATAGCGAGAAGTTTCAGCAATGCTCTCTTATATGTACGTGTGTCCCAGTCCCAGTTATCATATTCATGCTTTAAACAAGAATTTCAATAACAGACTTGCCACTTCCAGTCACATACGTCATTTTATATGGCTGGGAGGGTGTTGGTTAGGTCCAGTTTAACTTACACATAACGTCATGTGGATCATACTGGCAGATGAGAACACATCACTGTGTGCACCTCGTTTACTTCATTGCATAGTTAACATGTGAATGCTTAAATGAAACACTTGCTAACCTCCTTCCTGTTCTGTCCAGCTGTCTGGTCGAACAACAGTGAAGGACTCCAGACCTTCAGGGAAGAATGCACGAATCTGGGCCAGTTTTTGTATTTCCTCCACAAAGCACACAGCTGATCTTAGCACTTCTCTAGCCACAGCTGGGGAGTGAGTGTCACAGGGCAGGGCTGGGGGGTCATATGAGGGGAACCGACAACAGTCCCCATGTCCACTCACTAGGTGAACATAGCTACGTGCAGTTTCTCCTAAAACAGTCTGAACTTCATGGTTTCCAGCAAGCTTCCCCATCAGAGTCTGGTGCAGCTGTACAAGATTGCTGCACTCCACCAATTGGTTGGGCAAGCCACAGTAAGCAAAAAACACAGCCTTCAAGCACTTGAGCACAATCTCATGAGCATAGAAGCAGAGGGTCTCAGGATACTTGTAGACACTGGCTTGCTCTTCTCCTTCCAGGCTGGGCATGTCTATGATTTCCATAATATCCTCCATTTCCTTGACAAGCTGCACAGTGCGGCATGCATCCTTTAGCCAAATGAAGGCATTCTCAAGACTCACTGTTGGAGCTGGGACAGGTGTTACTTCTTCTGTCACCTCTGGCCAGATAGACTGCTGGACACCATGCCCTGTGCCACCTCCCCAAATGTATGCCCCACCACCTCTGAGTCTCCCAGAAGCTGGCAAAATAGGGTAATGAGCTCTATTCTGCCTTGATCTTGGCTGCCTAGAAGAAATGTAGGGAGCAGAAGATGGTGTTGGAGGAATGTATTGTCCACCGTAAGTTGATCCAGTAACATAGCTTCCTGTGCTGAATAAAGAAGGTGGCACAGTTGGAATGCTCCATGAACTGAGATCCTGGTATGACTCTTGTCTTTGGTAAACCACCTCATTAGGCTGTACATTTGGGGTTGGCTGAACTGGAGGTTGAAGTAAGCTGCTGATCTTCCTTTCAAGAGACTGACTAAAAGCTTCAGTACAGTGAGCAAAAAAGACTGCTTTCAGAACTTCCACTAACTCACTGAATGCTTCTGGTTGCCTGTTTCCATGAACACAATAAAAGTGCAGTTGAAATAGCAGTCTTTCAATTGCAAAGAACACCTGTGGGCTCATATAGTGCTCCAGGGCATCACTGATGCCACTGAAGTAGCTTTGCAGGTCTTCTTGGCTGCTACATGGCAGCTCCAGAAGGACATCCTTCTCCTGTGAGATCCAAGGTATGTTCTGTTGCAGTTGCAGTGCTCCACTGAGAGATTCAAGGTGTGCAATCTGCTCCGGTGATAGAAACTTGCAGACAAGTAAGGAGCTCATGGCCTTGTGTTCTGACTCCCCATAACGTCCAGGTGATAGCTTCAGGTGGAGAGTTGGAGGGAAGGGGAAATCTTCATTGTCTGAGCTCTCCTCTGTCACTTTGAGGACTGTTGCAATCACCATTCGACTATCTTCACTGCAGTACTTTACAAGGTCTCCCTCTCTGAAGTTGCAGGTCAACATTAGCTCAAGGTCATCTTCTACCTCTGTGCCCTGACCTTCTTTGTACTGTAATATCTGTCCATCAGCCTCCTCTTGTATCTTGTACGCCCTTACCTGGTTTTGGTCCAAGACCCGGTCCACAGCAGCAGGATCACAGGATTCCATAACTTCACGCAAGTGCATGGCATCAACACTTCCACCAAGGATTCTATTGATACATTTCACTACCATGTTCAAAAGTCGCCTGCTGCTGTCATATTCAAACTTGGGATGAAATCTCACATAGAGGCCCTTCTTGTCATCCAGTAAGCAAGGCACATCCTCGTTATCACTTCCAAGTACATAACCAGTGTTTCGATGTCTCAAATGAGTTCTGATGGCATACACACACTTGACATCAAGGTTTTGAACAGTCTCAATAGCTTGCTCATGCTCCCTGGAAAGAGGCTTCCCTCCCAGTTGGTGACTTATCATTCTTCGAAGACCATGTGCAAACTCTTCTGATTGAATAAAATACACAAATTCCCCTGAATAAGGGCATCCTTCAACTGATTCTCCTTCCAAAGCTGCTTGAGCCTTGAGCTCTGCCTCACAACGGTTGTCCCTATCCAGTACTGCATCCTTGTCCAGTTCTTCAAAGATCAACTCACTCAGTGGTTGTACTCCAAGACAGGGAGGTAGAGACACCTGTCCACTACTCTTACGTGGTGGAGGCATTATGAAACGGTAGCCAGAGCCCTGCTCCAACCTCTCCTTTAACCACTCTGCATCATTCAAAACTAGTTGGTTAGCAGGGAGCAATTCTCCATTGTGTGCTGGTAATAGAATTGGACTTCCATAGCTTTGAATAAAGGCACAAGCATTCTGACCCTCATCTGTGCCCTCTGCACCCTCTAGCAAAGCTACCAGGTCATAGTACAAGGCAGTTATTGCTTGCAGTAAGTTTGGGTCTATGCTGATTGTAGCAAGCCTCTCCAGAGCATGAACATAGTGGCTGGCTGACCAATTCTTTTGAACTCCAACTGCTCTCAGAAAGTCTGAATACTGAGGTGATGCAAGGTATTCTGGGACACAACGCAAGTATCTGGCATATGGCCTGGCATTGTGTGATCTGGCCACCACGAGGTTGGTTCCCGTCTCCATCCTGAATGACTTGTCTGATGGGATGAACAAGCACTTCTCACATTTGAGGAGTTGAGTAATGTCTTCTAGTGACTGTTCATCATGATACTTTGCAAGATAGTTATAGTGACTTGCAAAGAGATTCTGAAGTCTCTGAATGGCATTTTGACTCTGGACGTTAGAAGACACAGAGAACAGCTCAGAAAAGACAACTAGCTGCTTCAAGTTATGACACACCAATGTCACAGAAGGTAGCTGCAGTCCCAGGGCAGACACAACTTCCTTTGTAATAGCCTGCCCACTGGGGTGGAAACTAATCATGAAACCCAACAATGTACGTTGCTCAACATGTGGGTGTTTGCTGAGACACAGCAACTTTGCCTCATCTGCTGTTTCACAAAGCACTGAATTTTTGCAACAAAGAAACCGTCTAGTTGGTGATGGAACAGTAAGTTTCAGTTGACGAAATAGAAAATCAATGTCAAAAGGAATCCTGTAGGGAATAAACTCAATGTCAGCAATACTGTGCAAGAATTGCAACAGCTGCTGTGGGACATGCTGTGGCTCCCTTTGTGCTGATATTGCTTGAACAGAGGAAAATGCACCCTGAATACGATTGTGCAGGGATTGTAACAACAACTGCGACTTGTCATCAGCCATCTTTCCACATTCCTTAACCCTCTGTGCAAACTGCCTCCACATGTCATCAGAGACAGATGACCTTAGGCCTAACTGTCTTAGCAGTTTCAGGTTGTCTTCCTCACTCCAAACATTAGGTGGAAACTCATCAAATGGTAGAAATGCTTCTAGCAGTTCTATGGCAGGGTCAAAGTACTCTGAAGCTAGTTGCAGACCTGCCCTTCTATCATCTGTGATGAAACGAATGTCACACAGTTGTTGCTCCAGAAGAGCAATCAAGTCATTTTGGTGAGTCATGTGTGTAAGATGAGCTATTTGAGCTTCCACAGTTAAGAAGGCAAAATGGGGAATGATGACTTTGGCATAGAAGCCAGGTCTATCTAGTACCTGTACACCCACATTACTATAGAACTGGTGATGTTGGTGGTTGATCTTGATGATCCGCAGTTGGGAATTGCTAGAAATAGATTCCAGGCCTTCTTCTGGAGTTTCCTTATTAGGCAAAGCATACACATCCTTGTGTCCTTCCAGTGACTCCCATCGCCCATTTAACAGGTTGAAAATATATAGTTTCTTCAAAGTACCCACATACTGGTCTAGATATTGATACCTGAGTAAAAATCCGACAAACTCATCAACTTCAATTTGGCTCACATCATCAATAGTAGCCAATGTAGGTTCTTCAGCTAGATGGTTCTCAACAACATGAAGCACATCGCCTGGTCTGCTTTCAACAGCTAGTATTCACATACCCGTGAGAAGTCCAGCACTGGGAGTTGAAGCTTCCTCAGCAAAGCCACTGACCCTTGTTCTCTCAGCACTGTCTTACAGTTACTCACTGAGACCACTGTAGATTGGCTTGTGGGGATAATGGGAACATGACTAAAGGAGGTCAAAATACTAGGAGTTGAAGAAATAGAATCAGCAATATAGAACCACACCTTTCGCAAAACCTCCATGTCACATTCTTTAAAGTGAGCCAATGGCTTATTGGGTAGATCAATGTTCTCTGCCAGATATTCTGGACTGATTGGAGTCACTAACCTAAGCTTGAGCAGTTTATGAAACACTGGTGACTCACTAAGCTGATATGACATAAACCTTTCCATACAATGTTCTGGAAGAAGGTCAGTGAATTCCAACGTGTACAATGGGGTGTTTGTGTCAATCAATCTCAACTGATCATCTTTGGTGAGCATCAGAGGCAGGCCGTTGATAGCACTACACTGCTCTGGAGAGTCAATTCCACGAAGAACATAGGTCAACAGAGGTACCAGAGCTGAGACTATTACATCCTTGTGGTCCTTATAGCAAGTGGCTATCTTTTTCAGGTATTTCCTGGCCAAGTCCACAGTAACCTCTCCAGAGTACACTGGAGCCTCAGAATCAGCAGACGTTAACAATCCTGTTCGTGTGTTTACTGTCAGAGGTGTAGAAACTAGCTTCATCCCAATGGAAAGCAGTACCCTTCTCACTTCAGGATCACCAACAAAGAACCACCCTTTCTTGGGGTTGTCTGTGTTTGCTGTAAGGGCTAACCATTTTACCTCTGTGGTATCCTCTGTGGCTGGTGCATCAGCAATAAGAATTTCACATTCCCTTTCAATCATCAGTTGGTATACATGTTTGCTGAAGTCAAAATTTTCCAATACAGAAGATGGTACAGATTGTGCAAGGAGAAGTCTGTTGAAGCAATCACATGAATCTTTACTGTTCTTGACATACACCTTGCAGTGTGATACAGCATCCACATATGCCCTAGACACCACCTCTTGCACTATAGTTTCATTCCATTGATGTAAAGGAGTGCCCTTCCTTCTTGTGCTGGAAGTGCCTTCCAGGTGTTTGCGAGAGGGGTCCACCCAGAAATGGCCATTAATGTGAGCAGGGATTCCTGTACTCAGAGGAAGAGGCAAATGACTGTACAGTGTACCAGTAAAGGTAGAGCTATAGGTCCCACTACTGTCTGGTAGTGGGATTGCCACTCCAGCCAAAGGAAAGAGTCTCTCTTCACTTCCTTTGTACAGCAGTTCTTCAGGGATGTCAGATACACCAAAACACTTGCTGATAATCCAAGATGAGTTTGCTTGTTGAAGTCCTAACTCTCCTATAGAGGGAAGACTTGGCATGTCGTGTTCTCCCAGTTGCTTCGATTCACATTTGCTAGTCTTTATGTCAGACTGATTAAAAGATACTTTGTCACTGCTCTCGGACATTGGTGATGCTGTGTGCATGCTTGATGGTGGTGACACCAGGCCTTGACTTGGATCAGACAGTTCTTTGTATGCCGGAGTACAATCAGAATCCAGTGCAGGTCCTGCTGTGGTGATCATGTTCACACTGTATGTTGTGTTAAATGTCTTTGGAAGAGACTCTCTGCAGTCACTATCAAGCTTCAAACTAGTACATGCACTTGTTACTTCTGTGGCAAATCTGGCTCTTAGTTGATCTGAGTTATGTCTCAGCTCAACTTCCACTGTCCATGGACTGAGAATTCTACCATCATCTGACACTTCAAAAACTGATATGCGCTTCAAATGGTTGAGGAAAAGCAGCATACCTGGAGCCTGTTCAGTCAGATCCTTTGCAAGACTTCTAAGGTGAGGGAGAGTCATCGGATAGCCAAATAGCTCTTGTGATTTAGTGGCTTCTGATTTATGGAAGGTCTCATAAACTTGATGTTTAGCAGCTCTGGTGAGAGGTAGACGGAAGACACTGTAGCCATGTGGCCACTTGGTCTCAAGGTCTGCAAAGCTTCCTGGAGCAGATTCAGCCATCTCTGGCATCACATCCCTCAGAAAGGGAGCAAACTGGTCAGGAAAGTGCTCACTTGAGTTCTTACCATCCACATTCTTCATCCTGTATCTTGCTCCAGGTAGTTTTCTACCATGGCGACTGGGAACATACTTGAATTGAGGATCAAAGACACAGAAGTTCTCAGCCAAACCACCCTCTCCAAATGATACCAAAGTGGGACAGTCCGTGACATGATAGGCAACATTAAAACCTACACCAAAACGACCAATCTTGTCTGAGGCATCTGCTTTCCCCCCAGTTCCCAGCTTCTTGATGCTTTGAATGTCTTCTTCTTGAAACTTGCGATTGTTGAATACAACAAGTGCAGGCATTGTTTGCAAAGACTTCCAGTGCCTGTAATGATCAAACATTGACTTGTCTCCAAAAGTGTGTCTGTGATCAATCACAAATGCTATTTCTGTTGCCATGGCATCCTCAGCATTCTGAATGAACTCCTTGAAGATAGATACATCAGCAGGGTACTGTTCGAGAATGTTGCTCAGACGAGTACATATCTCCTCCTTTTGGCCAAAGTCTTCTTTCTCGAAATAATCATTGTCTTCAAAATGACGCATGATGTTGGTAAGAATGTCCTGCACACCCAAACACTTAGCAGCTGCTTTTGGTATGCGGTCACTAACAAAGTGAGCCAAAACATGAGTGAGGTCTTCAAGGAAAATGTCTGATTCTGTAATGCTTTCAGGATATGCCATCTTCCTAGCATCCCTCATCACCCCTTCATCATCTGGTAGGTAGAAAACCAGGTTGTCATCATGATTAGAATGGAACTGTTGCTGGGCTATGTGAATAATGAAGTCCATCAATTCTGGGTCATCAATTTTAACTTCTGCCCTATCTCTTCTAATGCTATTCAGAACATCTGCTATTGTGTCACTAGAAAGCATAGTTTCTACACCAAGGGCTTCAAAGAGCTGATGATACTGTTCATTCTCTAGGCTCAACTTGACCAGGTAGGGGTAATAGCTTTGCTTGAGACGACTGTCACTCACAGTTTGAGCAGGAGTGTGGAACCTCTTGCCTGCATTACTTTCTTGCCAAATAAATGATCTATACTTTAATTCCGTTACTACCATCTCTTTCCAGGGCAAATCTACTTCAGTTGTTGTGGTGCTTGCTGATGCACTCACATAGTCTGTACCTACTTGGTGCAACAATGTTCCTTGAGACCTAGGACCTACTTTGGGAAAGTCTTCTCCCTCTGTGAACTGCAAGCTGTTATTGAGTCTCTCATACACAACAGGCATGCACCTGTCAAGGATGGCAAGGTCTTGTGATGTCATCTCTGTCGCAACATTCTCAGCCCATTTGACAATCTCCATGACATGGCTTAGAATATCCTCACATGCAGGTGACTTGAAGAAGTATAGCTTCTTGATATCATGGCCAGCAGGTAGGTCAGCTGTGAATTTGCAACTGAAAAGCATGTCACTTCCATGCTGAGAATACATTTCCTTTGGGCTTGCAAACAGTGCTGAGTCACCATACCAAGGAATGGTTGATCCACTGGGTCTCTGCTGAACTGGCAGAAATGCAATGTCTGAAAGTGTTTCAATTGTTGGATTCTTCAAGTGTTCTGACCAATTCCATGGTGCATCCTTCACTTCACTGATGAAGTGAACAGTTGTAAGATATTGAATGAAGCTCTCACATCGCTGTCTTGCCTTATCTGCTGACAGTGTATGTATCACATTAGCTCGCTCAAGTACATCATCTTCTTTCAATTTATGAGCAGCCATTCCCAGTTCCACAAGTGAGTGCTTCACCTTGCAATATTCCCTGGATGGAAATCGTTCTTCATCCACCTCATACAGTTCACATAGCAGTCCCTCTGGAAACACAAGCTTTGTGGGGCAAAGAAGAGCACCATTTGGTTCACAGGGAATGCATGCAGTGGATGTAAGCAGCTCCATCAACCAATCCTCTTCTTCAGCATCGTTTAGGGCTCCCAAGTGCTTCAAAATGAATAGTAGCTGGGAGTCTCTCTTATCATGTGGCAAATGTGACAGGTTTTTCAGCAAGACCTCTTCACAGTAATGCTTGAAGGAGACAGTTGCAATGGATGAGTCAGGTCCTGAACAGAGGGATGCTCTGGTAGTGTATGGTAACTCAGCCATATTGTATCCATGTTGTACCAGGATGTCCAAGATACCCTTATAAACTGGATCAAAAAGAGGCACATGGAAGGAGTAATCAAGACAAGAGACTTCACATACTGGTAGCCATTTCCCTCCATCAGTCAAGCTCCATACTAGAGGTACATCTGATTCAGAAAGAGCTTTCTTGAAGGCTACCTGTAATTCCTTGCTAAGGGGATGGCTAGCAGTGTCCAGAGGCCAGAGCTGGTAATACCATTCAAGGAACTGGTCTTGGCGCTTCTTCTCATCAGGGATTGCTGTAGTTAGGTGCTTCAAGAGAGCAATGTAGGCCTTCACCAAGACATCCCTGATGAGCAAACGGTTCCATGCATCCTGCATGTTCTCATCTTGCAACTTAGCCAGGTCACGGCGATTCTCAGATATCTCAAAGTAGCCATTGATCAAGCATGTTTGGTCACTTATGGTGATAGGCAGAGGAAGAAAACAGAATACTTGGCCTGCTTGAAGTAGCTTTGGAGGAATAACACCATCTTCAGCTACAACTGGCACTGCAACCTCAGCCAGTGGGACATCCCCTCTCTCTCTACCCTCCACAGAGCAAGCATGTTTCCATGAACTTGAGCCAGCTTCTCCCATTGCTGATGCAACCAGCCATCTTGTGCTACTGGACTGAAGTGAGGCAACAGGTCTGCCCTTCTTCGTCTTTGACTTTTGAGATGCTCCAGGCACCACCTCTCTCCTTGTCAAAGTGAACTGTTGTGTGGTGTTGTAATGTATCATTCTACTACCATGCTCCACAGCACTCTTGAATTGCTCCAGTAAATTGACAGATCTGGAACTATCCCTCTCCAGAGAGACTAGCAAAGACGGGTTAGTGTGGTCCTGTCCTTCACGAAGTTCATACATCTCCACTTTTCTCAAGTGTTGCAAGAACACTAGCAACCTATCTGCTTGACTCATCAACACCTTTTTCATTTCACTGGTCTGAACTCTCTGGAACACTCTTTTAGATATTTCACTGGGTTTAGTGCGAAAAGGAAATCTAAACAGTGTGCCATCAAATCCTTCCTGTACACCAAGAACTTTGCAACCAAATATACCCTGGTAGGGGGTCATCTGGTCAACATAGAAGCTTGCTAGCTCCTCCTGTTCTTCCACAAAGTCAAAACGAATACCTGGAGAGCTGGCTGATGTAGCATCAGTGAGAAACTTTGTCTGCGGGTCCAGTATCACTAGTCGTGACCTGCTCACAAAGCTGGGGACATCAGTCAGATGGTACACTGCACAGAAACCCACACCAAAACGGCCAATTTTGGTAGGATTTCTTCTCTTTGTGGCTCCTTCCAGTTCACAAATGTTGTCAAAGTCCTGGTCAGAGAATGTCTTGTCATTGTACACATAAAGTGCAGGACCTTGCCAGGGAGCCATCTCTGGCTTAAGCAGATACTCTGTCTTGTGCTGCCTCCAGTCAATGAGGAATTTGATTACTCCTGCTTCTGCATCATCAGCATTCTGAATGAGCTCTTTAAAGACATCATCAATTTCACTATACTCCTCAAGAAGACGGTTGATGCGGCGAGTCACTGGAAGCTGCTGCCCCTTTTGCTCATACTTGATCTTCAACCTTGTTGGATTGGCAATCTTAGCAGAAACAGGTTGCACCCCAAATTTTTGAGCCATCTTTGGTGGTACACTGTCAGGGTCAACAAAGTTATACTTGTCCAGGTGCTGCTTTCCTTGTGCTTGCTGTTTCCAAGGGAAGTCATTGTAGTAACACTCGGATGGTGGGAGTAGTGTCTGTTTGGTCGTGGGTATTAGTACGCGTCTTCTCACTTCTGTTTCTCCTGAAAGACAACGAAGAATATTTGCTGTAATGCTGACATCTTTCTTGGTCAGTGGTGTTGGCATTTCATGCAGAACAGCTAGACAGTCATCATGGGTGTGCATGTCATGGATACCCAGTGCTTTCCACAGTCTTGGTGTTCTCATCAGTGCTGGAACCTCATTAGCAGACAGACGATATGGAGCCAGAGACACATTCTCCAGAGGCTGGAGAGCAAGTAAACTGGTTTTCAAGAATACTGCAGTGATTTCATTCCAGACCACTGCATTCTTGTCTACTTCGAGACCCTGGAAAAGTTTTCTTTCAAGTGAGTTGTCATCTGCCCACTTTAGCTCTTTCTCCAAGTACATGTACACTTTTCGTGCAGTGTCAGTCAAGAATGACTTGTCTGCTTTACTCAGCGCACTGACACTTGTCCACTTACTGAGGTTCTTCAAGTGTTGAACGACTTGCTCTATCGTTGGCTTCAACTGAAATTGAAGCACTTTGCTGGGAAAGGTTACATGTTGCAGGTTGGGATCAAGAATCAGACCATTAGTAAACACAAGTTTGAATCCTGTATTGAATATTTCAGAAGCACTAGATAACTGCAAACCGGTGTCACTAGCCAACCAAGGCACACTGACATCTTCTTGCCTCTGCATCACTGGAATAAAGGGAATTGTGCTTAGAGAGGGCACATCAACATGGTGCTCAGAGATGTAGAGTAGCAGTTTCTGACTCCTCTTCTGTGCTTTCTCCATTTCCAGGACAGACAGATATACTATACTTTGTGCCCTGTCCACAACATCCTCAACATTCAAGATATCATGGCACATTCCAAGTGACTTCAATGCACTCCTGATCTCATCACTACAAAGCTGAGAGACTGGAAAGTGTTCCTCACATTCATCAAACAGCATGTGTAAAGGCCCACTTGGGTCAATCAGTCGTGTGGGAAGTACTAAGGTGCCATTAGGTGCAGTTGGAATGCACTGTGATGTTCTCAGCAGCTCCTCAAGCCATCTGTCCCCTTTACTTAAGAATGCCATATTCTTCAATACAAATATGATCTGCTTTTCACGACAACAGCTCTCGATAGCAGGCAATCTAGGAATGAAGAACTCTTCGTAGTACTGTCTGGGTGACACTATCTGCAGCAAATCTCTCAACTCATCTTGCACTTTCTCTGGTACATTAGAGGCAACACTGAGTTCCACGACTTCTAACATAACTTGCAACATGTCAGGAAGTGTTACTGAAAAGTGCTTCATCTGGAAATCTTGGTTAAGAACATGGGCTTCATGATTGGACTTCCAACACTGCCCACCCTTGGTAGCAACATGGAAGAAAGAGATGTTGTCATTCTGCATTCTTTTCAGTAAAGCTGGTTTCAGCTCTTTACTAACATCATCAGTTGCATCATGAGAGGGCAATAGATTGTAGTAAGACTCCAGGAAAGCTGGTGATAGTGAATCACCTGGACAACATTGCTGGAGGCCTCTAAACATCCACAGGACAGCCCTGGACAAGCAGTCAGTGATAAGATGACGATTCCAAACGTTCTTCTTGCTACGGTCCTGGAGATCTTTCAGACTACGCCTGTTGGTAGAAACATCAAAGAAACCATTAACCAGAAACTTCACATCGCATGCAATTGGCAGAGGGAGAAAGCAGAACAGCTGTCCCTCGCATTCCACTGGAGTTAGAGCTTTTGATCCATCCATTTTTACAGCCACCTCTGCCAGGGGTACAAGACCATGAGCAATGCCATACGAAGACCTTGCATATCTGAAGCTTTCTTCACACCCTACAGCGGATGCCACTAGCCACTTCTGTTTATGCCTTTCTGTTTTTAGTTTGCCCTTCTTTGCCATACTCGGTTTATCCACTGATACACTCTTCAGTGCAAGAGAGCAACTTCCACAAGCCCCTTTAGGATCTCTGTGATATTCTTCCACCAAATCACGAGGTGTAAACAAATCTGTTTCATGATTACATGAGATGACACACACTTCTTTCATGTCTTTTGTGGGATGACCACCACTCTCCAGCTCATACAGTCCCACCATCTTCACATGACGAAGGAAGACCAACAGATTCTGTGCAGATCTTCTAAAGTCGTCCATCCACTGTTTGATTTCTTCTCTGTCAAATGTTTTGCTGCAGATGTCAGATCGTGGGGTCCTCACACCACGAAAAGGAAATCTGAACAGTGTTCCTTGGAATCCCCCTTTCACTGGTTTCACATGTTTGCCTTTTCCTGGTGCATCCAGTGCATTGCAACCAAACACATCTTGGTAGGGTGACATCTGATCTGCATAGAAAGCTCCTATATCACTCTGCTCTTCCACAAAGTCAATACTAATTCCAGGGGAGCAAGCAGTCAAACTAGCATCAAGGAAATGCATGTGAGGGTCAAAGACAACAAGTTTGCTAGCACTGATGAAGCTAGGAACATCTGTTAACTGATACACGGAGCAGAAACCTAAACCAAATCGTCCAATCTTAGTTGGATCAGTTAGTTTTGTACCTGCTCCAATTTGACGAATGTTCTCAAAGTCATCTGGTGAAAATACACTGTTGTTGTAGGCATACAGTGCTGGGCCTTGCCAGTGACGCATTTCTTTTGTGAAGAGCAGGTCCAAGTTGTGTTGTCTCCAGTCAATCAGAAATTTGACTTCTGTGGCACCTGCATCATCAGCATTCTGAACAAGTTCCTTGAAAACACCTATACTGTCTTCATAGTCCTTGATGATGTTGCCAATCCGGCGAGTTAGCTCAATGCTTTGACCAGCCTTCTCACACTTTATCTTCAGACCAGTGGGTTTTGCAATTTTGCTAGTCATAGGAGGGACCCTGAAGTGCTGGGCCAGGTCCTTGGATACATCACTGTGTGTGAACATGATGCCCTTGCTGTCTAACTGCTTCTGTCCTTTACTAGTGAGGTCTCGGTCATCATAGGTACATTCTTCTGCCAAGAGAAGAGTACCTTTCACAGTCGGCATCAGTACCTGGTGTGCAGTTCCCCTGTTCTGGAGGAACTTCAAAATCTGAATCACCATTGATACCTCTGTGTCTGAGAGTGTTCCCTTACGTGCCAGCAAATGGTCCTTAAGCTCAGTCAGCACCTGCTGTACAGCATGTGATTTAAATGTCTCTTGGACTTTGAACTCGTTCCACAACTGATGGTATCGATATGCTCCTGGAATCTCCTGTATGGTGTACCTGTACGGCACAAGGGAAGAACCAGGGATACCAGTCCATGCAACTTTCTCCAGAGGGAGGAATGCCTTATGAGATGCGTGCCAAATGCGCCGTGGGGCCAGTAGATTGACTTGGTGTCCTGCCCGCTGATTAAAGAAAGGGTAAACAGACTCCATCATCTCTGTCACTGATACAGCATTGGCAGAGATGGCTTGACTATCCAGTTCAACCACGTTCACAAGGTGCTGGCATACCATATCCACAGACACATCAAGAAAAAGGTGTTGAAATACATGATCACTGTACACCTTCTTATACCTCTGGGACAGCACTGGAGAAACAGATCCCACTAGGTGACCCAAGTGTTTCTGGTCCTGAGATGCACAGAGACCAGAAGGAGGTAGTGGGACTTCCACAGCAGTACCAGCCCAAGCAAGTTCTGGAGGGTAGTCTTTGGGAGGAGTGGACTGGCAGAAAAGGAATGGAATGTCTTGTATTTGGTCAAACACAAGAGTTCTGAGATTTCTGTCAGCATCACACAGAGCCTTCAGGATGTGTTTTGAGCATTGACTAGCTTTAGCAGAGTCAAAATAGATCACAGCATGTGCTCTGCTCATTATGAAAGACTGAAATACTTCGCCATTCCGCTGAAGCTCTTGTCTTGTTCGGAGGCCTAATTCTTTCAGTTCAGCTAGGCAAGAGTGAAACCCCAATGATGGAAAAGCTGCTTCAGAATCTAAGAACATTTGCTTCAGAAAATCATCTTCTGGGTCATAGAGTGTCGTGGGGCAATAGAGGCTGTCATCATTGTTTGAGGGTACAAATGCTGTTTTCCTTAGGTAGTCACACAGTGATTTATCTTGCGACACCCTTAGCTGCTGAAGGATCCATAGGAAGATCTTATCCCTCTCCACATTCGTACAGTTGTTCAGTGCAAATGGGCCAACATAGGATGCAATGAAGGAGTCCAGTGTTTCAGGTTCTCTTCCCAACAGAATGGTGTACTCTTCATAATCCTTGGAAGGGACGTGGAGAGTATTGGCTGGGAAAGGAAGGTGTTTGGGCAGTTTCAGGTTGTAGGGAGGGAAGATGACGGAGTGCAGATTCTGTAAGCTGATGTACTCAGAAGTAAGAGTCTCGAAGACTGGAAGGGAGCGAAAAGATGCAAGATCCCTTGATTCCACGTCTGCAATGCTCTCAAGAAGGTAGCGACGTAAAGTGTCCTTTTTTCCAGCGCTGAGGCTCTTAACCAGCTGAGATACATTACGGATGTCTTTCAGCACTCGAAGCAATGACAGTGGAGATACCACAGGAAGATAGACATTCAGTGTGCCTTCATGTCCAATGAAGATGTGGGAATGTGGAACCAGCTTGCAGCCTAATTGCTCAATCATGTCTTCTACTTGCTGGGACACTGCAACCACTGGCTGCCTTAAGCTTTTCTCAAGTGCATTCAGTGGACACAGCTGGACTTGCTCTTGTGCACCTCCTGACATAGTTGTCATTGGTACAATCGGGAGATGCTCTATGTGTTCAATTGACACTGTCAGTGTTGACCTGAACCACCCCCAGAGATTGGTGAGCCATTTCTCATTGGGCATCTTGGGGTGACTTTGAGCATAAGACATCAGCTCTTTCTTGTCATGTCTCGGGAACCAAAGAATAGGTTGACTGGGCTGAGCATTCCATGTCCTCATTGATTCCTCAATGAGGCTGGGGCACACATTGTGAGGGGTTGCCTTTGTCACACAGAACTGGTTCAAGTCAGCAAGCCTGAGGAATACCTCAAGGATGTGCTTCGGCAGTGTGTGGGACAGGAGTCTGCTGTCTAAACCTGGAAGAATACTGCGAGTGAGGTCATCTGTGATTATGTAAACCAGATCTTCAGATGTCAGTCCTCTTGCTCTTTGCAAGCACACTGGCTCACTGCCAAGCTGTGCTAAGGGAACAATTGGGAGACCTTCAAGGCAAGTGTATTCCCTCGGTGACAGATCTGAAGTTACATAATCCAAAACCTTCAAAAGTAGACTTGTATCCTTCAACAGCTGTGCTGCCACTGTAGCATTCTCCTCTAATTGAACACGAACATAGTGCTGATCAACATACTGGAAAGGGTGATCTGTGTGGTCATAGCAGAAGCACTCCTTGACAGCTGGTGGAAGACAAACTACTGGACAATTCAGAGAAATCAGAAGTTTGGTTACTTCCTCTGGTACAGTATTAGGTATCAAGTTGGCTTCATGGGGTACAACCCACTTTCCACCATCAGCTGCAGTCCACCATACAGGTGAGGCAGTGAGGAGTGACTGAACTGAAGGGTCTGCCTCCAAGAGGTGCTTCCAGATCTCACTGTGCTTCACCTCCTGTGGCAGTGGTAGCCACGAATATGGATCTGGAACACCTTCAGCTGGTGGAAGAGCTGGAGTGCCACTGTATGAGAGCAGGTATTGCTTACTGGCAAGAAGAATGGCATATGATGGCACCACTAGAGCCTCCATCAGGTGCTTGTTCCAGAAAGCAGATTCACCTGTGTTGCTTGCATTAGGCCATTCAATGCTTCGTCGATTGCTAGCCACCCTGAAGTAGCCATGGATACTGACTGGAAGTCCTGTTGGATCTTTCAAAGGAAGAAAACAGAAAGCATATCCTTCATCCTGCTCTTTGACCACTTTCCAATTGTTCACAACGGATCTGAAGCATTTCTTTTGATTCAGCAGACCTTCTGCAATGTCTTCAGATGTGATTCCTGGTCGAACCAGGTCTTCAAAGATGCAGTTATTGCACTCTGCAGCTCGTGACAGAGAGGCTGCTATGCCTACCCAGGGGAGAACATTCAGCTTGGAGGCAAGAGACAACACTTGTTCGTCAGATGATCCCACAGTGTTGCATGTCAGCCAAGAGAAACTCTGTTTCTGACTGTTGGGGCGTGTGAATTGCACAGTGAAGGCTCCCAGTGCAGTGAAGGACTCCTCATCTTTACAGTGATCCTTGCACAGTTGGCGAAGCTCGCGCACCCGAGGTACACAATCTGGCTCTAGCTCTATCTGGAGGTAGAGCTTCTGTGCATTCACTGACGGGTCCCATGTGTACAGTTCAATGCTCTCAATGCACTTCAGGAAGAGCAAGATGTGTGAGGCCTCTTGCATCAGAGAGGAATAGAGGTCAGCAATAATTTCCTCTCCCGTGTAACATTTATCAGAAATCTTTGACTGAAATGAACAGTCATTGCGGCGATAAGGGAAACGAAATAGTGTTCCATCATAGCTCTTGGTGGAGTGGTCGAACCCAAAGAGACCAATGAATGGAGCTACTTGGTCAGCAGCCTTGCAGAAATCACTCAATTTGATGGTCATCCCAGTTTCACCTTCATCCTTGTTGCTGATGAACACAGTGTGGGGATCTAGTATACCCACTCGTTTGCCACTGACAATAAATGGCACATCTGAAACAAAGCGTATGGAGTTATTTAAGAACATGCAGCAATGGAATATTACAGAAATCACTGCAGCTAATTAATGTCAATCCTGCACAAGAACATAAATAAATCGTGTCTATATACTGCATGCCATTTCATTAATAACTGTTGATGAAGTCTCTAAATATCTTCAAAGGTCATACTCGTGGTTTGCTTTTATTATGCCTATCAGTCATACGTATTATGTAATATATAACGTATGGTAAGGAGGTTGATTGCGAAAATATCGACCCGAGGGCGCTTATATCAACTGAGGCGCGAAGCGCTGAGGTTGATATACAGCCAGAGGGTCAATATTTTCCACAATCAACCTCCTTACCATACGTTATACGTTATATCGTATGGCCTTGAAACTTAACCAGGGCGCGAAGGCTCTGTTCGGCAGCCCAGTGCAAGTCGCAGATGACGCCATTCATGTTCTTATTAAACGCCTTGGCTGCGTCACTCTCTAGGAGCCCCATCTGCGCATGCGCAGTTAATTTTGATGCGCATTTCGCATGTTGCATCTGCTGTCGCGATGGAACAACCTGAGCAGAAGAAAACTCCAAGGCTCTCCCTCTCCCTTAAGTGCCCTTTAGCTGAACGCTTCAAAGATGTTGCAGAAGAGGAGATAAGTGAATCAAAGAAGCCCTATGTTCCCGACAACACGCGTCGGGCAACTGACTGGGCAGTGAGGACCTTTCAACAATGGAGAGAATTCTACAATTCCCAACACGAATCTAAGTGTCCACCCGATGTTTTGATCACGGATGACAAAGAAATGCTGTGCCAGTGGCTCTGCACTTTTGTCATGCAAGTGAGAAAGGAGAGCGGGGACCCGTACACACCTCGAAGCATACTGCAGCTTATGGCAGGTCTAAATCGCAAGATATCATCAGATAGACCAGGTGTCAATATCATGGATGGTAAGCAACCTCCTTTCCAGCCTTTACACACTCTTTTGGACAACCTTTTCAGATCGCTCCACACCCAGGGTGTTGGAACAGTGCGTAAACAGGCAGGATTGCTCACCTTTGAAGAAGAAAATCGCCTATGGGAATTAGAGATTCTGAGCGCTGAGACTCCCATGTCCTTGCTGAATGCAGTTTTTGTGCTCAATGGTATCAATCTTGTCCTGAGGGGAGGGCAAGAGCACCGTGGACTCAAGTTGTCACAGTTTACCTTTGGCGAAATGGAAGATCTAAATTGGCCTTTTTCCGCTATGACGAACATAGATCAAAGAACAGAGCTGGTGGCTCGAAACAGTTCAACCTAGACAACAAAAGCACCACCCAATTTGCCCGAAAGGATTCAGTATCACGGTGTCACTACACTCTTCTCCAGAAATATGTCTCCAAATTGCCACCAACAGCAGTAACAAAGGATTTAGTTTACTGCAAGCCCAAGAATTTCAAGGGTTCGCCTCCATCAACAGGGCCATGGTACACTGATGTACCAATTGGCCACAACATCCTTCAATCAAAATTGAAATCCTTGCTTTCTTCGGCTGGAATTGACCCAACTGGGAAGAGCAACCACATGCAGCCTTTGAGCAACAGGCATCTCTCGCATGTACAATTCAGGAGTACCAGAAAAGCTCATCATGGAGAGGTCTGGTCATCTGAGCAGCAAAGGAGTTCAAGCGTATGAGGGAACAACCACAAAGCAGCAGCAAGTCGTCTGTGGTGTTTTGGCTCAGAAAGGGCAAGCGTATGGAGAGAACCTGGCAGCCGCTGAAACAAAAAGGGAGCCATTTGCTGAAGTGCAACCAAAGAGAAAAATGGCTGAAAACATGGCTGACAGCCTGCAACAAGCTTCACAAGTCATTAAGATGGAGGGCTGCACAGTGAACATCACAATGCTTCTAATCCACTCATCTTATTTGTGCTGTTTTTGATTTGCTGCTTCATACTTATGCTATTTTAGCTCATGATGTCCATTTTAGCAGCTATTTCATTCTAGTTTGCTTGTGATGTCAATTTTAACCCATCAATTACTGTATACATTTTGAAGTATTGCTCTATACAATGATGTTGACTATAGTGATTGTGAGGTATGATATGATATCATACTTGTTAGCCCTATCCTTAACTACAGGATTGCGCAATCGCCATACGATATATATACGTAACATATATATTCCTAACCCACTTCCGGCCACCATTCTGAAAATAGCTCAAAAGTGGTCAGGTACCTATCTGCATATTCCTTGGTAATAATAAGCAGTCAATTTCAGCAACTGTGATGTCATATAATATTTATATTGTGATGACTAGCGTATGCACTGTTAGTTGCATGTGCTACTCACGACATTTTATGGATCTAGCTAGAGTCTGCATCCACAGATTTGTCAAGTAATATACAGTTATGTAGATAACAGAACGCCAGCGAAGCCTAGAAGAAATTGTCTGAAACTGGAAAAGGACAAGTTTCGGTAATAGCGGCACAGTTGGCATCAGTAGCACATCAGCTCAAAGCAGTGGGTGCCCAGATTGTGTGTCCTCAAGAGCTGAGTGCTCTTTATCCTGCAAGCATTTAGGGCTAGACATTTACAAATTGCCTAGACCTTCGTAATTTTTCTTCAGATTGTCCCAACTGCAGGTGAAATATGCACCACAATATAGGAAGCCACACGACTGACTTGCAGTTACAGGGTAATTCAATTTAACACAATAGAAGTAAACAAGTAGGAATACCACATAGCTAGGTGTGTGTGACCAGCCATCATATGAACATATGAATAAATACATTCTATAAAGACATGGACCATGCATGCTGCCCTTTTTGGCTAATGTGGTTGATGACATCACAAAGTCCTGTGCATCTCTGGACACTTTTCAAGACAACCACACTGTGGTCACTTTCATTGGCGTAAGTTGATTGTGCAACTGTACATAAGTGGTGGGTCCCAGGTCATGTGATGTGCATGTGACAATCTAGCCAAAAGACATGGCTGAGAGGGTTGTCATGTCCATGTCCTTACCCAGTGGGTTATTTGGACAACATTCATCATCCAGCACCATGGATAGATTGTGAAAACATTGTAGTTTAAGCGTATGGTGGTGGGATTTTCTGGCGCAGCTTCTACTGTGACATATCATAGCCAAGACAGCAGCCCAATGTGTGACCTACAACACTAAAATGAGCACAAGTCATCTCTTCAATGAAGCATTTTCACATAATCTCACCATCAAACTTTAATTGCTGTGTGTGACAGCACGAACTACCAATTCATGTTGGAGTTAGCTAACGGTTGTTATTCAAGAATTTACAAAAGCCTACGTGTAGCTAGTGACCCAATGCCTTCAGATTTAATGTGGTAGCAGCTAGCCATCCACATATCATATCTACTCAGCAATTGCTGTCACCATCTACCCACCCACCAACGTAGATGCACCCCAACTGCCCACCTGTGATGTGGTGAATAGATTGAAAACCAATGCCAAATCTCCCCACTTTGAGCACCTCCGTTTCCTTTGAACTCTGATCCAGTCGACCAATGTTCTCCCAGTCTTCCTTCTCAAACTTGGCATTGTTCCACGCTATCAAGGCCGGACCTTGGAATCGAGCAAGCTCTGGTCTGATTAGGTGTTTCGCACCATGTTCCCTTGGATCTACCAGGAAGGCCACTCTAGTTGCCTTTGCGTCGTCTGCGTTCTGAATGAGTTCCTGAGCATGCGGAACAGTCAGAGGGTGCTCATCTATCGTGGGAATGGTGCAAAGGGCTTAGATTTGCACGGATGATCGTGCCTACCTTCAAAATCTGTGCGCCAGGTGGATAATCAGACAAGATCTTGCTAATTCGCACCACCAAAGGCGCTTGCCTCGTTCCAAACTCGTCTGCAAAGTGATAGAGAAGACGTCTTGGTGCATGTATATAGGCTGTAAGAAAATACAGTCAGCGAAAGTTCACGTAGACTAACCTGGTTCGTCGTCATTCATGGCTGTAGCGGCCATCCGGCCAGCCCAGTTGTGCAGGCAGCTAGCTAGCTAGCTACACTGCCTGCCACTAAAATAGCGAGGCTAATGTATCAGAAGTTGTAGCGGAGAGACAGAACAACCTTTCGAAGGCAGCTGTTGCGGATAGCGTTTGCGTTCCAAGGTGTAGCCAGTAATCTGAGAGGGGGTCTGCATACCGTATGACGTCACGAATAAATGGCCGCTAACGGACGGGTGGGGTAGTCTGGAGACCAGACCCTAAGCGCCTAGGGTCTGGTCTCCAGACTAACGGGTGGGGTAGCCTCGCGTAGCCAGTCCGTATTTCATCGCCCCCGACCCCCCCCCCTGGCTACACCCTTGCGTTCCTAGAACTTTACATCCCTTCAGGTGAAACAGAAACGGAAGATTACGAAAGGTAAACGGAAATTGTGGTAGAAATAGCTGACTAGGTAGCTAGCTAGCCGTGGCTTTTGGTCCGGCAGCCAGCTCGGCAAAATTATATAATATCAACCCCAACCCTAACCCTAAATAATTTATACAGGATATAATATTGCAATCCACGGTGTTGTTTTATACTATATTTACGGTATTTTGCTGAGCTGGCTTCCGGACCAATAGGCCTTATGCACGTTTCCAATTTCCGAAAATGACGATTGCGCAATTTTACCCTGTTGGGTGTTGGTACATTGGGGAGATGGAGTACAAAGTAGTGGCCATGGAGAGCGATTTTTAGCCGGCGCGTCGTTGAAAGGAAGACATGTACAAGCAAATGGCCTTACGGTGCCTGTCCTGTCGTGGTGGACCTCTTCGTGGCCTGAAGGGTGATCTTGTGAAGCGGTAACTGAATTTACCGCTTCACAAGATCATCCTTCAGGCCACGAAGAGACCCACCACGACAGGACAGCCACCTTTTCAGGTCAGGCACCGTAAGGCCACTTGGTTGTCTTTCTTTCAACGACGCGCCGGCTTAGCTAAAATCGCTCTCCACTGTGTTCCATCTTCCAAATACGCACCAACACCCAACAGAGTAAAATTGCGCAATCGTCATTTCCGGAAATTGGAAACGTGCATAAGGCCTATAGCCACTTCGATTATTTAAAGCTTCTCAGAGCATCCACAACTGACACAGAAATGCATAAGCTAGCTACCTATGTGAGCAAACACGGTAGAGATCATTGTGAAGCTGTGTGTGTATGGGGGAGAGGGGGGGGGGGGCTTTTTCGCACATTTTGCAATTATCCTATCTGTCAACCTGCTACGCGATTGCTCATTATCACTACTGATCACTTAGCTGTAATATAGAGGTTCACTAACATTCATGTCTACATAGCTTGTTATATCTTTTCAATTCATTATTAACATGCACCATGCCACATGGCAGCACTAGGACGCACTGTGGTCCAATGTAGCACACACAAACATAAACATCATGTAGATAGTTAGTTGATGAGTAAATCAGGATATCTGTTCCATAGCTAACAGGAAAAAGTATTGTGCCATTGTGACTGCGACAGGAGGGGGAAAGAGAAGAGAACAACACAGAGTCTTAACTTGCCAAACTGAGCATACCACATTGACATAATAGTGGACAAAGTGCTGTAGTTCCTACAAGCAAGGGACAGTAGGTGAGCTGTGCCTTCTGCATCTTCTGTGTGTGACTGGACTTCAGGCAACAATGGCTGTCGATGGCTGTTCCATGCTGGACATCTTAGAAGCCAATGCGTCACATCATCCACTTCATTTCTGGTACACTCTTTGCACAGCCTATCCTCTCTCTTCACTCCCTGCCACCTGCCTGTCTCCACTTGAAAAGCCGCTGTGCTTCCCCTTAGCTTCAGCAAAACCCTCCTCACCCTCTTTGCCTTCACATCTGCACAAGAAGACTCCTCACCACACTCAACAATCCTCCTCAACATTGACAACTTCAGTTTCATCTGCAAATCATTGCTCCATTCTGCCCTCACTCTCCGCCATGCAACACTCTCCAGCATTCCTTTCAACTCTGCCTCGGACATGTTCTGTACCTGCTCAGCACCCACCTCTTGCAAACCAAATTCCCTACAACAACTCAGCATCTTCTGCATCCAACTGCCCTTGCCATATTTCACTGCCTCCACTGCCACTCTCCTCAGTATTCTCCCCTCATACACTTTGCTTATATAGTGGTTTATGGTCTATTTGTGGTCTCTGAGAGGCTTCATTGGTGAAGTATGGCCTCTTGCTACCTTGCAGCTCAGCATGTGTAGCTACTGGTTATTACAGCTAGCTAACTGCATTTAGGTGCTTGTTCGAATGCTTAAAATGCCTTAATTCCCCCCTCCCCCCACCACACACACACACAGTTTCACAATGATCTCTACCGTGTTTGCTCACATAGGTAGCTAGCTTATACATTTCTGTGTCAGTGTGTGATGGCTCTGAGAAGCTTTAAATTATTAACTAGCTACATACCTAGTCAGCTATTTCTACCACAATTTCCGTTTCACTTTCGTAATCTTCCGTTTCTGTTTCACCTGAAGGGATGCAAAGTTCTAGGAACGCAAACGCTATCCGTAACAGCTACCTTCGAAAGCTGGTTCTGTCTCTCCGCTACTGCTTCTGATACATTAGCCTCGCTATTTTAGTGGCAGGCAGTGTAGCTAGCTAGCTGCCTGTACAACTGGGCTGGCCGGTTGGCCGCTACAGCCATGAGTGACGACGAACCAGGTTAGTCTACGTGAACTTTCGCTGACTGTATTTTCCTACAGCCTACATGCACCAAGACGTCTTCTCTATCACTTTGCAGACGAGTTTGGAACGAGACAAGCACCTTTGGTGGTGCGAATTAGCAAGATCTTGTCCGATTATCCTCCTGGCGCACAGATTTTGAAGGTAGGCACGATCATCCGTGCAAATCTAAGCCCTTTGCACCATTCCCGCAATAGATGAGCACCCTCTGACTGTTCCGCATGCTCAGGAACTCATTCAGAACGCAGACGACGCAAAGGCAACTAGAGTGGCCTTCCTGGTAGATCCAAGGGAACATGGTGCGAAACACCTAATCAGACCAGAGCTTGCTAGATTCCAAGGTCCGGCCTTGGTAGCGTGGAACAATGCCAAGTTTGAGAAGGAAGACTGGGAGAACATTGGTCGACTGGATCAGAGCTCAAAGGAAACTGAGGTGCTCAAAGTGGGGAGATTTGGCATTGGTTTTCAGTCCATTCACCACATCACAGGTGGGCAGTTGGGGTGCATGTACGTTGGTGGGTGGGTAGATGGTGACAGCAATTGCTGAGTGGATATGATACGTGGATGGCTAGCTGCTACCACATTAAATCTAAAGGGATTGGGTTACTAGCTACACGTAGGCATTTGTAAATTCTTGAATAACAACTGTTGGCTAACTCCAACAAGAATTGGTAGTTCGTGCTGTGACACACAACCATTAAAGTTTGGTGGTGAGATTGTGTGAAAATGCTTCATTGAAGAGATGACTTGTGCTCATTTTAGTATGTTAGGCCACACATTGGGCTGCTGTCTTCGCTATGATATGTCACAGTAGAAGCTGCGCCAGAAAATCCCACCACCATACGCTTAAACTACAATGTTTTCACAAGCTATCCATGGTGCTGGATGGTGAATGTTGTCCAAATAATCCGCTGGGTAAGGACATGAACATGACAACCCTCTCAGTCATGTCTTTTGGCTAGATTGTCACATGCACATCACATGACCTGGGACCCACCACTTATGTACAGTTGCACAATCAACTTACGCCGACAAAATTGACCACAGTGTGGTTGTCCTAAAAAGTGTCCAGAGATGCACAGGAATCTGTGATGCCATCAACCACATTAGCCAAAAGGGGTAGCATGCATGGTCCATGTCTTTATAGAATGTATGTATTCATATGTTCATATGATGGCTGGTCACACGCACCTAGCTATGTGGTATTCCTACTTGTTTCTGCTTCTATTGTGTTAAATTGAATTACCCTGTAACTGCAAGTCAGTCGTGTGGCTTCCTATATTGTGGTGCATATTTCACCTGCAGTTGGGACAAGCTGAAGAAAAATTACGAAGGTCTAGACTATTTGTAAATGTCTAGCCTTAAATGCTTGCAGGATAAAGAGCACTCAGCTCTTGAGGACACACAATCTGGGCACCCACTGCTTTGAGCTGATGTGCTACTGATGCCAACTGTGCCGCTGTTACAGAAACATGTCCTTTTCCAGTTTCAGACAATTTCTTCTAGGCTTCACTGGCGGTCTGTTACCTAACTGTATATTACTTGACAAATTCTGTGGATGCAGACTCTAGCTAGATCCATAAACTTCATGACTAACATGGCTATATGTGACTCATTATTACTCCATGCTGCAGATTGCAGAATAGGGAATATTATGAGTCACATTTAGTCACATTCATCATAAAACATGCATGGAGGTTTTATGGAGCCATTGCATTAGTCTCCATATCTCAATTCAATAGAATTGGATTATCTGTATGTAAACTCCTCCTGCAAGCTTGTGCATGATCAATGTGAAAAGCAAACTGTGCAGAAGGCATGTTGCTGCATGTGAAGTGTCACATTCAGTGCAAGAGCAGTGGAATGTATGCCACAGTAGTGTGCTCATAATGATTGTCTTAATCATTGCAATTGCATTCTACAGTTGACTTCAGAACGGTTGTGCAAGTCACATATAGTAAATCACAATTGTTACATGATGAAGCCATACATCAAAGGAAACAACTGTGCGTTATTTTGGCAAATGCACTGGATAATGCACAGTTGCCTTATTTGGAAGCGTATAGCGCATTGTTTGTTTTATAACGCACTGCTTTGAAAGGGGTTCTTATTGACATATCCAATCGTTTTCTGGCCTTATGTCAACGTTTTGTCTGCTGTTTTAGCAAAATCCCTTTGATATTCAGCACCTTGTGAACTTTCACATGAACTTTGGCTCCTCAATGATGAGTGCATGACACTTAGAAATGGTCATCCCCAAATTATTTTTATGCCTAGCACAGCACTGCACATGCCTGTTTGATGGCAGAGACTTGGAATTGTGCATGCAATATCTTTAGAGTTTTCTGAATGGGATTTTAGTGTGCAAGAAAGTCTCTCCCCTCTCCAAGCTCTACAGACCTTCCAATCCCATGCAGTGTGCATTCTGCAGGGAAGCTCTGAGTTCAAACGCCATTAGCAGGTCTTCAAATCATCTGCCATAGCACCGACTCAAACACCACCATTGCCTTATTCAGAAGTAGAGGCTGCTGACAGCCTTTGCCCTCACTACGCTTAGTCCTTCACCTTTCTTCGTCAAGAAGAGCGTGTTTTCCGGATTCTGTAGTGATTACAGTCTAGTTCGTTTGGTAAAATGATTCGACGGCAAGGGAATTCAAGCGCAAATCGTTTCTGTTCAAACTGTAACAAGCCAGTTATCACATGGCCCCTTGGGCGTTTCACTAATTTATCGCACTCGGGCGCTTCGTGCTCTCATGTAATAAATTAGCAAACGCCCTCGTGGCCATGTGATAACTAATACATGACGTCACAATTGCTGAAATTGAGTGCTTATATTTACCAAGGAATATGCAGATAGGTACCGACCACTTTTTGGGCTATTTTCAGAATGGTGGCCAGAAGTAGGTTAGGAATATGTATGTTACGTACGTATATATAATACATATGACTAATAGGCATAATAAAAGCAAACCGCGAGTATGACCTTTGAAGATATTTAGAGACTTCACCAACAGTTATTAATGAAATGGCATGCAGTATATAGACACGATATATTTATGTTCTTGTGCAGGATTGACATTAATTAGCTGCAGTGATTTCTGTAATATTCCATTGCTGCATGTTCTTAATTACATAACTCCATACGCTTTGTTTCAGATGTGCCATTTATTGTCAGTGGCAAACGAGTGGGTATACTAGATCCCCACACTGTGTTCATCAGCAACAAGGATGAAGGTGAAACAGGGATGACCATCAAATTGTCCAGTCAGTATCCATGGCTACTTCAGGGTGGCTAGCAATCGACGAAGCATTGAATGGCCCAATGCAAGCAACACAGGTGAATCTGCTCTCTGGAACAAGCACTTGATGGAAGCTCTAGTGGTGCCATCATATGCCATTCTTCTGGCCAGCAAACAATATCTGCTCTCATACAGTGGCACTCCAGCTCTTCCACCAGCTGAAGGTGTTCCAGATCCATATTCGTGGTTGCCACTGCCACAAGAGGTGAAGCACAGTGAGATCTGGAAGCACCTCTTGGAGGCAGGCCCTTCAGTTCAGTCACTCCTCACTGCCTCACCCGTGTGGTGGACTGCAGCTGATGGTGGAAAGTGGGTTGTACCCCATGAAGCCAACTTGGTACCTAATACTGTACCGGAGGAAGTAACCAAGCTTCTGATTTCTCTGAATTGTCCAGTAGTTTGTCTTCCACCAGCTGTCATGGAGTGCTTCTACTATAACCACACAGATCACCCTTTCCAGTATGTTGATCAGCACTATGTTCGTGTTCAATTAGAGGAGAAGGCTACAGTGGCAGCACAGCTGTTGAAAGATACAACGCTGCTTTTGACTGTATTGGATTATGTAACATCAGATCTGTCACCAAGGGAATACCCTTGCCTTGAAGGTCTCCCAATTGTTCCCTTAGCACAGCTCGGCAGTGAGCCAGTGTGCTTGCAGAGAAGACGAGAACTGACATATCAAAATCTGGTTTACATAATCACAGATGACCTCACTCGCAGTATTCTTCCAGGTTTAGACAGCAGACTCCTGTCCCACACACTGCCGAAGCACATCCTTGAGGTATTCCTCAGCCTTGCAGGCTTGAACCAGTTCTGTGTGACAAATGCAACCCCTCACGATGTGTGCCCCAGCCTCATTGAGGAATCAATGAGAACATGGAGTGCTCAGCCCAGTCAGCCAATTCTTTGGTTCCTGAGACATGACAAGAAAGAGCTGATGTCTCATGCTCATAGTCATCTCATGATGCCCGAAGAGAAATGGCTCACCAATCTCTGGGGGTGGTTCAGGTCAACACTGACAGTGTCAATTGAACACATAAAGCATCTCCCGATTGTACCAATGACAACTATGTCAGGAGGTGCACAAGAGCAAGTCCAGCTGTGTCCACTGAATGCACTTGAGAAAAGCTTAAGGCAGCCAGTGGTTGCAGTGTCCCAGCAAGTAGAAGTCATGATTGAGCAATTAGGCTGCAAGCTGGTTCCACATTCCCACATCTTCATTGGACATGAAGACACACTGAATGTCTACCTTCCTGTGGTATCTCCACTGTCATTGCTTCGAGTGCTGAAAGACATCCGTAATGTATCTCAGCTGGTTAAGAGCCTCAGCGCTGGAAAAAAGGACACTTTATGTCGCTACCTTCTTGAGAGCATTGCAGACGTGGAATCAAGGGATCTTGCATCTTTTCGCTCCCTTCCAGTCTTCGAGACTCTTACTTCTGAGTACATCAGCTTACAGAATCTGCACTTCGTCATCTTCCCTCCCTACAACCTGAAACTGCCCAAACACCTTCCTTTCCCAGCCAATACTCTCCACGTCCCTTCCAAGGATTATGAAGAGTACACCATTCTGTTGGGGAGAGAGCCTGAAACACTGGACTCCTTCATTGCATCCTATGTTGGCCCATTTGCACTGAACAACTGTACGAATGTGGAGAGGGATAAGATCTTCCTATGGATCCTTCAGCAGCTAAGAGTGTCGCAAAATAAATCACTGTGTGACTACCTAAGGAAAACAGCATTTGTACCCTCAAACAATGATGACAGCCTCTATTGCCCCACGACACTCTATGACCCAGAAGATGAATTTCTGAAGCAAATGTTCTTAGATTCTGAAGCAGCTTTTCCATCATTAGGGTTTCACTCTTGCCTAGCTGAACTGAAAGAATTAGGCCTGCGAACAAGACAAGAGCTTCAGCGGAATGGCGAAGTATTTCAGTCTTTCATAATGAGCAGAGCACATGCTGTGATCTATTTTGACTCTGCTAAAGCTAGTCAATGCTCAAAACACATCCTGAAGGCTCTGTGTGATGCTGACAGAAATCTCAGCACTCTTGTGTTTGACCAAGTACAAGACGTTCCATTCCTTTTCTGCCAGTCCACTCCTCCCAAAGACTACCCTCCAGAGCTTGCTTGGGCTGGCACTGCTGTAGAAGAACCACTATCTGCTTCTGCTCTCTGTGCATCTCAGGACCAGAAACACTTGGGTCACCTAGTGGGATCTGTTTCTCCAATACTGTCCCAGAGGTATAAGAAGGTGTACAGTGATCATGTATTTCAACACCTTTTTCTTGATGTGTCTGTGGATATGGTATGCCAGCACCTTGTGAATGTGATTGAACTGGATAGTCAAGCCCTCTCTATCAATGCTGCATCAGTGACAGAGATGATGGAGTCAGTTTACCCTTTCCTTAATCAGTGGGCAGGACACCAAGTCAATCTACTGGCCCCACGGTGCATTTGGCATGGGTCTCAAAAGGCATTCCTCCCTCTGGAGAAAGCTGCATGGACTGGTATCCCAGGTTCTTCCCTTGTGCCGTACAGGTACACCATACAGGAGATTCCAGGAGCATATCGGTACCATCAGTTGTGGAATGAGTTCAAAGTCCAAGAGACATTTGAAGCACATGTTGTCCAGCAGGTGCTGACTGAGCTTAAAGACCATTTGCTGGCTCGTAAGAGAACACTCTCAGACACAGAGGTAACAATGGTGATTCAGATTTTGAAGTTCCTCCAGAACAAAGGAACTGCAGACCAGGTACTGATGCCAACTGTCAAAGGTACTCTTCTCTTCGCAGAGGAATGTACCTATGATGATCGAGAGCTCACTAGTAAAGGACAGAAGCTGTTAGACAGCAAGGGTATTGTGTTCACACACAGTGATGTATCCAAGGACCTGGCCCAGCACTTCAGGGTCCCTCCTGTGACTAGCAAAATTGCAAAACCCACTGGTCTGAAAATAAAGTGTGAGAAGGCTGGTCAAAGCATTGAGCTAACTCGCCGGATTGGCAACATCATCAAGGACTATGAAGACAGTATAGATGTTTTCAAGGAACTTGTTCAGAATGCTGATGATGCAGGTGCTACAGAAGTCAAATTTCTCATTGACTGGAGACAACACAACTTGGACCTGCTCTTCACAAAAGAAATGCATCACTGGCAAGGCCCAGCACTGTATGCGTACAACAACAGTGTATTTTCACCAGCTGACTTTGAGAACATTCGTCAAGTTGAAGCAGGTACAAAACTAACTGATCCAACTAAGATTGGAAGATTTGGTTTAGGATTCTGCTCCGTGTATCAGCTAACAGATGTACCTAGTTTCATCAGTGCCAGCAAGCTTGTTGTCTTTGACCCTCACATGCATTTCCTTGATGCTAGTTTGACTGCTGGCTCCCCTGGAATTAGTATTGACTTTGTGGAAGAGCAGAGTGATATAGGAGCTTTCTATGCAGACCAGATGTCACCTTACCAACATGTGTTTGGTTGCAATGTGCTAGATGCACCAGGAAAAGGCAAACATGTCAAACCAGTGAAAGGGGGATTCCAAGGAACGCTGTTCAGATTTCCTTTTCGTAGTGTGAGGACCCAAGGTCTGACATCTGCAGCAAAACATTTGGCAAGGAAGAAATTCGACAGTGGAAGGAAGACTTTATAAGATCTGCACAGAATCTGTTGGTCTTCCTTCGTCATGTGAAGATGGTGGGACTGTACGAGCTGGAGAGTGGTGGCAACCCCACAAAAGACATGAAAGAAGTGTGTGTCATCTCTTGTAATCATGAAACAGATTTGTTTACACCTCATGATTTGGTGGAAGAATATCACAGGGATCCTGAAGGCGCTTGTGGAGGTTGCTCTCTTGCACTAAAGAGTGTATCAGTAGATAAACTGAGTATGGCAAAGAAGGGCAAACCAAAAACAGAAAGGCATAAACAGAAGTGGCTAGTGGCATCCACTGTAGGGTGTGAAGAAAGCTTCAGATTTGCAAGGTCTTCATATGGCATTGCTCATGGTCTTGTACCCCTGGCAGAGGTGGCTGTAAAAATGGATGAATCAAAAGCTCTAACTCCAGTGGAATGCAAGGGACAGCTGTTCTGCTTTCTCCCTCTGCCAATTGCATGCGATGTGAAGTTTCTGGTTAATGGTTTCTTTGATGTTTCTACCAACAGGCGTAGTCTGAAAGATCTCCAGGACCGAAGCAAGAAGAACATTTGGAATCGTCATCTTATCACTGACTGCCTGTCCAGGGCTGTCCTGTGGATGTTTAGAGGCCTCCAGCAATGTTGTCCAGGTGATTCACTATCACCTGCTTTCCTGGAGTCTTACTACAATCTATTGCCTTCTCACGATGCAACTGATGATGTTAGTAAAGAGCTGAAACCAGCTTTACTGAAAAGAATGCGGAATGACAGCATCCCTTTCTTCCATGTCACTACCAAGGGTGGGCAGTGTTGGAAGTCCCATCATGAAGCCCATGTTCTTAACCAAGATTTCCAGATGAAATACTTTTCAGTTACACTTCCTGACATGTTGCAAGTTATGTTAGAAGTCGTGGGACTCACTGTTGCCTCAAATGTGCCAGAGAGAGTGCAAGATGTGTTGAGAGATTTGCTGCAGATAATGTCACCCAGACAGTACTACGAAGAGTTCTTCATTCCTAGATTGCCTGCTATCGAGAGCTGTTGTCGTGAAAAGCAGATCATATTTGTATTGAAGAATATGGCACTCTTGAGTAAAGGGGACAGATGGCTTGAAGAACTGCTGAGAACATCACAGTGCATTCCAACTGCACCAAATGACACCTTGGTACTTCCCACACGACTGATTGACCCAAGTGGGCCTTTATGCATGCTTTTTGATGAATGTGAGGAACGCTTTCCAGTCTCTCAGCTTCGCAGAGATGAGATAATGAGTGCATTGAAGTCACTTGGAATGTGCCATGATATCTTGAATGTTGAGGATGTTGTGGACAGGGCACAAAGTGTAGCAAATCCATCTGTCCTGGAAATGGAGAAAGCACAGAAGAGGAGTCAGAAACTGCTACTCTACATCTCTGAACACCATGCTGATGTGCCCTCCTTGAGCACAATCCCCTTTATTCCAGCTCTGCAGAGACCAGAAGGTGTCAGTGTGCCTTGGTTGGCTAGTGACACTGATTCACACTTTTCTAGTGCTTCTGAAATGTTCAAGGAAGGGTTCAAACTTGTGTTTTCTCATAGCCTGATTCTAGACTCCAGTCTGCAACGCTTACTAATAATTCCCAGCAGAGTACTTCAATTTCAGTTGAAGCCTTCTGTAGAGCAAGTTGTTCAACACTTGAAGAACCTCAGTAATTGGACGACAAGAGTCAATACGCTAAGCCAACCAGACAAGACATTCTTGACTGACACCACAGGGACTGTGTACATGTACTTGGAGAACCAGCTGAAATTGGCAGATGACAACTCACTTGAAACGAAGATTGTTCAGTGTCTTGAGGTGGACAAGAATGCAGTGGTCTGGGATGAAAACACTGCAGTATTCATAAAAACAGATTCACTAGCTCTCCGAGCTCTAGAGAATGTGTCTCTGGCTCCATATCGCCTGTCTGCTAATGAGGTTCCAGCATTGAAGCAAACACCAAGATTATGGAGAGCACTGGGTATCCGTGACATGCACTCCCACAATGACTGTATAGCTGTTCTGCATGAAATGCCAACGCATTTGAGCAAGGAAGATGTCAGCATTATAACAAATATTCTTCGTTATCTTTCAGGAGAAACAGTGGTCAGAGAACACATGCTACTCCCCACAACCAAACAGACACTACTTCCACAATCAAAGTGTTACTACAATGACTTCCCTTGGAAACAGCAAGCACAAGGAAGGCACCTCCTGGACAAGTATGACTTTGTTGACACAGATTGTGTACCACCAAAAATGGCAAAAAAGTTTGGGGTGCGACCCATTTCTGCAATAATTGCCAACCCAACAAGGCTGAAGATCAAGTATGAAGAGAAGGGACAACAGATTCCAGTGACTCGCCGCATTAATCGTCTTCTTGAAGAGTACAGTGAAATTGATGATGTCTTTAAAGAGCTCATTCAGAATGCTGATGATGCAGAAGCAGAAGTGATCAAATTCCTCATTGACTGGAGGGAACACAAGCAACAGAAACTTCTGAAGCCAGAGATGACTCCCTGGCAAGGTCCTGCACTTTACGTGTACAATGACAAGACATTCTCTGACCAGGACTTTGACAACATTTGTGAACTGGAAGGAGCCACAAAGAGGAGAAATCCTACCAAAATTGGCCGTTTTGGTGTGGGTTTCTGTGCAGTGTACCATCTGACTGATGTCCCCAGTTTTGTAAGTAGATCACAGCTAGTGATACTGGACCCGCAGACAAAGTTTCTCACTGATACCACATCAGCCAGCTCTCCAGGTATCCGTTTTGACTTTGTGGAAGAACAAGAGGAACTAGCAAGCTTCTATGCTGATCAAATGACACCCTATCAGGGTGTATTCGATTGCAATGTACTTGGTGCACAGAAAGGATTTGATGGCACACTGTTTAGGTTTCCTTTTCGTTCTGAACCCAGTGACATATCTAAAAGAGTGTTCCAGAGAGATCAAATCATTCAATTGAAAGAGGTGGCTATGAGACTTACAGAGAAGCTGCTGATTTTCTTGCAGCACTTGAAAAAGGTGGAGTTGTATGAAGTTTGTGAGGGACAGGATCACACCAAGCCATCTTTGCTAGTCTCCCTTGAGAGGGATAGTTCCAGATCTGTCAATTTACTGGAGCATTTCAAGGATGCTGTGGAATATGGTAGCAGTATGACACATCACAGCACCACACAAGAGGTTTCCTTGACAAGGAGCGAAGTGGTACCTCAAAAGTCACCAAAGTCGAAGAAGAAGAAGGGCAGACCTTCTGCATCTCTTCGGTCTAGTAGCTCAACATGGCTGGTTGCTTCAGCAATGGGAGAAGCTGGCTCAAGTTCATGGGAACATGCTTGCTCTGCGGAGGGTAGAGAGAGAGGAGATGTCCCACTGGCTGAGGTTGCAGTGCCAGTTGTAGCTGAAGATAGTGTTATTCCTCCAAAGCTACTTCAAGCAGGCCAAGTATTCTGTTTCCTTCCTCTTCCCATCACCATAAGTGATCAAAAATGCTTGATCAATGGATACTTTGAGATTTCTAAGAATCGCCGTGACCTGGCTAAGTTGCAAGATGAACAACAGAAGAATGCATGGAACCGTTTGCTCATCAGGGATGTCTTGGTGAAGGCCTACATTGCTCTGTTGAAGCACCTAACTACAGCAATCCCTGATGACAAGAAGCGACAAGACCAGTTCCTTGACTGGTATTATAAGCTCTGGCCTCTTGACACTGCTAGACACCCTCTTAGCAAGGAACTACAGGTAGCCTTCAAGGAAGCTCTTTGTGAATCAGACGTACCTCTAGTGTGGAGCTTGGCTAATGGGGGCAAATGGCTACCAGTCTGTGAAGTCATGTGTCTGGATGAATCCTTCTACAAGGCACCACTTGACACAGTTCGTAAGGATATCTTGGACACATTAGAACAGTATGGATACAACATGGCTGAGTTACAAAAGACTGTCAGAGCATCCCTCTGCTCAGGGCCTGACGCATGCCTTTCAACTGTCTCCTTCAAGCATTACTGCAAAGAAATTTTACTTAATAACCTACCACATCTGCCACATGATGCAAGAGACACTCAGCTTTTGTTCATTTTGAAGCACTTGGAAACACTGAATGGCACTGAAGGAGAGAACTGGCTGATAGAACTGCTTACATCCACTGCATGCATTCCCTGCAAACCAAACGGTACTCTTAATTGCCCTACAAAACTTGTGTTTCCAGAAGGACTGCTACATGAACTGTATGATGTGGATGAAGAACGATTTCCATCCAAGGCATTCTGTGAAGTGAAGCAGTCCCTTGAACGACTGGGTATGGTTGTACATACATTGAAAGAAGAAGATGTAGTTGATCGTGCTGAACTGATACATAATCTGTCAGTGGATAAGTCAAAGCAGCGATGTGAGAGCTTCATACAATATCTTACAACTGTTCACTTTTTTGGTGAGGTGAAGGATGCTCCATGGAAATGGTCTAAACACATGGAGAACACACTGATTGCACAGCTTTCAGACATTGCCTTCCTTCTAGTTCAACAGAGACCCAGTGGATCAACCATTCCTTGGTATGGTGACTGCGCATGGTTTGCAAGTCCAAGGGAGGTGTATTCTCAAAGTGGAAGTAACCTGATCTTCAGTTGCATGCTGACAACTGACCTACCAAGTGACCATGACCTGGAGAAGCTATTCTGGTTTAAAACACCAAATTGTGATGAAATTCTGAGTCATCTCACACAGATTGTTCAATGGGCTGAGGCCAATGAGACAGAGATGACATCACAAGACCATGCTCTCCTAGACGAGTGCATGCCTGCTGTGTATGAGAGACTTAGTGACAGCTTTGGATATGCAAAGGGGAAAGTTGCTCCCAATGCAGATGCTAAGCCACAAAGGACATCTTCATACCAAGCAGGCCCTGCCTATTTGAGGGCACCAGTAAGCACCGCAACAGTTAAAACCCCAGAAGATACAGTAGATGCTGCTAGCAAAGAGTTGAATGTACACGTGCTCTGGAATGAGAAAGGATTGCAGGATAGACCATTTATTTGGCAAGACAGTAATGCTGGCAAGAGGTTCCACACTCCTGCTCAGACCGTGAGTGACAGTCGTCTCAAGCAAAGCTATTACCCATACCTGGTCAAGTTAAGCACAGAAAATGAACAATATCAGCAGTTCGTCAAAGCCCTTGGTGTAGAAAGTACACTTTCCAGACAGAAGATTGCAGATGTGTTGAAGAACATTGCACAAGACTTTAAAGAGATGGCAATCAGTGACCCAGAGTTGATGGGGTTTATTGTCCAGGTAGCCCAACAACGCTTTCACTATCAGTATGACAGGAAGTTGGTTTTCTACCTGCCAGATGTAAAGGGTGTGATGAGGGATACTAGGGAGATGGCATATCCTGAAGACATTGCTGAATCAGGCTTTTTTCCAGAAGAATTAGCAGAAGGGTTGACCCACTTCGTTAGTGAACACATACCTAAATCTGCTGCTAAAAAGTTAGGTGTGCAGGACATTCTTGCAGACATCATGCGACACTTTCAAGACAATGAATATTTCAAGGAAGAAGACTTTGGCCAAAAGGAGGAGATATGCACTCGCCTGAACAACATTCTCAAACAGTACCCTGCTGATGTCTCTATCTTCAAGGAGTTCATTCAGAATGCAGAGGATGCTATGGCAACAGAAATAGCATTTGTGATCGATCACAGACACAGTTTTAGTGACAAGTCAATGTTTGCTCATCATAGCACTTGGAAGTCTTTGCAAGCAATGCCTGCACTTGTTGTATTCAACAATCGCAAGTTTCAAGAAGACGACATTCTAAGCATCAAGAAGTTGGGAACTGGGGGTAAGGCAGATGCCTCAGACAAGATTGGTCGTTTTGGTGTAGGTTTCAATGTTGCCTATCATGTCACAGACTGCCCCACTTTGGTGTCATTTGGTGAGGGTGGTGTAGCTGAGAATTTCTGTGTTTTTGATCCTCAGTTCAAGTATGTTCCCAGTCGCCATGATAGAAAACTACCTGGAGCAAGATACAGGATGAAGAATATGGAAGGTAAGAACTCAAGTGAGCACTTTCCTGACCAGTTTGCTCCCTTCCTGAGGGATGTGATGCCAAAGATGGCTGAATCTGCTCCAGGGAGCTTTGCAGACCTTGAATCTGAGTGGCCACATGGCTATAGTGTCTTCTGTTTACCTCTAACCAGAGCTGCTAAACATCAAGTTTATGAGACCTTTAGTAAATCAGAAGCCACTAAATTACAAGAACTGTTAGGCTATCCTATGACTGTCCCTCACCTTAGAAGTCTTGCAAAGGATCTGACTGAACAGGCTCCAGGTATGCTGCTTTTCCTCAACCATTTGAAGAGGATATCTGTTTTTGAAGTGTCAGATGATGGTAAAATTCTCAGTCCATGGACAGTTGAAGTTGAGATGAGACATAACTCAGATCAACTAAGAGCCAGATTTGCCACAGAAGTAACAAGTGCATGTACTAGTTTGAAGCTTGATGGTGACTGCAGAGAGTCTCTTCCAAACACATTTCACACAACGTACAGTGTGAACATGATCACCACAGCAGGACCTGCAGTGGACTCTGATTCTACTCCAGCATACAAAGAACTGTCTGATCCACGTCAAGGCCTAGTGTCACCACCATCAAGCATGCACACAGCATCACAAATGTCCAGGAGCAGTAATAAAGTACCTTCTAATCACACTGACAGAAAGACTAGCAAATGTGAATCGAAGCAACTGGGAGAACATGACATGTCAAGTCCTCCCTCTTTGGAAGAGTTAGGATTCCAGCAAGCAAACTCATCTTGGATTATCAGCAAGTGTTTTGGTGTATCTGACATTCCTGAAGAACTGCTGTACAAAGGAAGTGAAGAGAGACTCTTTCCTTTGGCTGTAGTGGCAATCCCACTACCAGACAGTAGTGGGACCTATAGCTCTACCTTTACTGGTACACTGTACAGTCATTTGCCTCTTCCTCTGAGTACAGGTATCCCTGCTCACATTAATGGCCATTTCTGGGTGGACCCCTCTCGCAAGCACCTGGAAGGTACTTCCAGTACAAAAAGGAAGGGCACTCCTTTGGATCAATGGAATGAAACTATAGTGCAAGAAGTGGTGTCTAGGGCATATGTGGATGCTGTAACACACTGCAAAGTGTATGTCAAGAACAGTAAAGATTCATGTGATTGCTTCAACAGGCTTCTCCTTGCACAACCTGTACCATTTTCTGTATTGGAAGATTTCGACTTCAGCAAACATGTATACCAACTGATGATTGAAAGGGAATGTGAAATTCTTATTGCTGATGCACCAGCCACAGAGGATACCACAGAGGTAAAATGGTTAGCCCTTACAGCAAACGCAGACAACCCCAAGAAAGGGTGGTTCTTTGTTGGTGACCCTGAAGTGAGAAGGGTACTGCTTTCTATTGGGATGAAGCTAGTTTCAACACCTCTGACAGTAAACACACGAACAGGATTGTTAACTTCTCCTGATTCTGAGGCTCCAGTGTACTCTGGAGAGGTTACTGTGGACTTGGCCAGGAAATACCTGAAAAAGATAGCCACTTGCTATAAGGACCACAAGGATGTAATAGTCTCGGCTCTGGTACCTCTACTGACCTATGTTCTTCGTGGAATTGACTCTCCAGAGCAGTGTAGTGCTGTCAATGGCCTACCCCTGATGCTCACTAAGAACAATAAGTTGAGACTCATTGACATTGATTATCCATTGTACTCATTAGAGCACACTGACCTTCTACCAGAGCACTGCATGGGAAAGTTTGTGTCCCCTCACCTCATGGAGTCAGCAGAGCTAGAGGACAAATTGCTCAAGCTCTATTTGGTGACCCCAGTTAGTCCAAAGTATCTGGCTAAGAACATTGACCTACCAAATGAGCCAGTGGTCACCTTCGAAGTGTGCAACCTGGAGCTTCTGCAAAGGCTGTGGAATTATATTGCAACTTCAATTTCCTCCAATCAAGACATATTGCACTACTTCCAAAGTGTTTCCATCATCCCAACAAGCCAATCAACAGTGGTCTCAGTGGGAAACTGCAAGACAGTGCTAAGAGAATATGGTTCAATGACCTTGCTGAGGAAACTTAAACTTCCAGTATTGAATTTTGAAAGTATTTGCATAGCCTCCTATTGCAACATTGTTGGATGTGTTAAAGAGATGCTTGCAAAAGAGAATGTGACATGCGAAGTTCTCAATGTTTTACAACACCATCTAGCTCTCAGTTCAGACACAGCAAGCATACCTGAAGCCACTGAGAAGGAAGTCAATGAATTTATCAGTTTCTTGTTGAAAGATACTCATGCCTTACATTCTTACACAGCAACACTGCAGAAACTGAGCATTGTTAAAGTGATTACAGGTGAGTGGGAGTCTCTGGAAAACGTTGGTACTGTGTATGCCCTGCCTCATGAAGCCACACCAAGAGTGGGCCTGAAGGATATTCACTTGGACTCCAGTGTGAAGATCATAGAGATTGATCACCAGCATTCTGCCTTCTATGAACTAATGGGTGTACAGGTACTGGACAGATGGGATTTCTACAATCATGTGATCATCCCTCACTTCCAGCTGTTGTGTTTAGAGGCTCAGATAACACACCTTCAGCAAATGAGGATGGCAGGTGAACTCAATGAACTTCTACCAAAGCTACATAGCATTCGATTCATCAAGGATGATAGAAGAGATGAGCTGCAGCTTGCTTCAGAATACTATGACCCTGATGTTGAAATAATGAAGGAATTCTTACCTGCTGATGTGTTTCCACCTAAAATGTGGTGTGAGTCAAATAACTTACAGATACTGAGGTTATTGAAGCTGAATTCTATAGTCACAGATGACATGTGGATAGAGTTTGCATCTCAGGTCCAGGACTGTGAGGAGAGTGCTCCTAAAAGAGCCGAAATGTTACTACAGTCTCTTCGCACTCGTGTCCGAGGAGTGTACCCCATATATAGTGTGGAGACTGTTGAGCCAGAGGAGACTCCTGAGCATTTTCTTCAGTTCTTGCGCAGTATTGCAGACATCAAGTTTGTACCATACCAGTTTCCATCTAATGTTGAACTACTATTTCGTCAGTTAGGAGTTACCATTCCTGTGCCTCCAAGTAAATTTGTTTGCTTTAGAAACTCATTGTTCAGCAGAGAAGACGTGACGATCACCAGTTTTATTCATGAGCACCCATCAGTTAAAATTAGTGTTCTGCTGCCTACAAGTTTGATTTACTATCCTAACCAAAGCCAGATTGTACGTCAAATTGTTTCAGCACTTGGAATGCAATTGCCTTCAGTGTCACTAGTGTGTCAAAACCTATTGAGACTGGCATCATGCGCTGAGCGGTGCAACCTGTCATCTAGGCATGAAAACAAAGATGCTGTTGAAAGACTGCAGCAGCTCTTCACTTGTCACTATGACTATTTTGCAGGCATTCGTGATGAGCCATTGCTGAATGAAATATCAAGTCACCTAGATGGGGGAAAGTGCCTGTTCATTCCTTCTGGCTTGTCATTCATGATAGTGAAGGGAAGCAGCAGGCTTGCCAAAGCTACAACCAGTGGCAAGCCCTATTCCAAGTATCTGTCATGTGTTCCGCACTACCTGACATTGCCCAAGTACTCCCGGTTTCTAGCAACAATTGGTGTCAAGGAGGGCATTTTGGCTGAGCACTATGTATGCATTCTGGAAGCATTGTACACTTCAGGTCATACTGCAGATCCAAACTTCATTGAAGTCATCAGTGCCCTTTACAAGGACCTAGTAAGGTTGTTAGAGGGACCTGAAGGAGGGGATGCAGAGGCTTACATCGAAGCCTATGAGAAACCAATCCCATTACCTTCAACGAATGGAGTGCTGCTCCATGCTGACCAACTTGTTCTAAATGATGCAGAATGGATAAAGGAAAGGTTGGAGCAGTGTTCTGACTATCATTTCATTTTACCTCCACCACATAAGAGTAGTGGACAGGTATCTCTACCTCCCTGTCTTGGAGTACAACCACTTAGTGAACTGATCTTTGAAGAACTGGACAAGGCTGCAGTGCTGGACAGGGACAACCGCTGTGAAGCAGAGCTCAAGGCAGAGACAACTGCACCTGTGGTTGATCATGAGGAAGAAGAAGAAGACGAACTGGTTGAGAGCTGTCCATATTCAAGCCAGTTTATTACTTTTATTCAGTCAGAGGAGTTTGGAAATGGTCTTCGAAGAATGATAAGTCACCGACTGGGAGGGAAACCTCTATTCAGAGAGCACACGGAAGCTATTGAGGCTGTTCAGAGCCTTGACGTCAAGTGTGTCTATGCCATTAGAACTCATTTGATGCATAAGGACAGTGGAAGAATACCAGATACCCAATGTGATGATGCACCTTGCTTTCTGGATGAGAAATCTGACACACAATGTCTCTATGTGTGTTTTCATCCCAAAAGTGAACATGCTAGCAACATACGACTTCTGGCTATGGTTGTTGGATACATCACAAGGATGCTTGGTGGGAATGTGAATCCTATGTACCTACGGGAAGTCTTAGAATCTTGTGATCCCACCGCTGTGGAAGGCGTATTAGATGTTAATCGTGTGACAAAATACAAGGTGCAGGATGAGACTGATGGCAGTATGCTACAGTATCAAGAGGGTAGGGGTACAACTGTAGAAGATGACCTTGAGTTAATGTTGACCTGCAACTTCAGAGAGGGAGACCTTGTTAAGTACTGTAGTGAAAATAGCCGAATGGTAATTGCTAGAGTCATGAATGTACAGAATTCCGATGATGAAAGTTATCTGTTTCCTCCAACTGTTTGCCTCAAGCTAACACCTAGGAGTGATGAAGAGCTGGAAGGAAAAGAAATGAATTCCTTGCTTGTGTGCAAGTTCCTATCGCCACAACAGATCACACACCTCCAATCTCTTTGTGCTGTACAAGATGACTCCGAGCAGCAGAATAGCAGCACAGAACTGTCTCAGGAGAAGGATGTCCTTCTGGAACTGCCTTGCAGCAATAGACAAGACTTGCAATGCTATTTTTCTGGCATTAGTGATGCCCTTGAGCAGTTTGGGACTCTACAGAGGTTATTTGCAATCGAGCGACTCCTCTTTCAGCTCCATTTTGACTGTGTTCACAGAAACAGCCAGCCAGCAGCATTTCCAGACTTAGTAGAAGTTCTGAAAACCAGCTTTGTTGTCCACTGCACTGACGAAACTTTCATTCAGTCCCTTGAAAGTAAAATTAGCAGCTTACTGCAACCTCTAATGCAACCGGACCCAATTGTACAGCCTGATGTGCCTGTTTACCAAAGGCAAAGTTCCTACACAGAGCTTAGTTCATGGAGCATTCCTGATCTGCCATCTACTGCAACTGGCACTGGTAGCCGTGCTGGAGGATCTACCTACCGTGGACAGCACCTTCCTTCAGCACCACTTTCTGCTGCTTCATACGTTCCTTCCAGACGAAGGAGAGGAAGGCAGAGATCACGTTACCCTGTAGCACCTGCTCCTGGGACACTCAGAGGTGGTGGGACATACATTTGGGGAGGTGGCACAGGACGTGGTGTCCAACAGTCTATCTGGCCAGAGGTGACAGAAGAAGTAACACCTGTTCCAGCTCCAACAGTGAGTCTTGAGAATGCCTATGTTTGGCTAAAAGATGCATGCCGCACTGTGCAGCTTGTCAAGGAAATGGAGGATGTTAAGGAAGTCATTAATGTGCCCAGCCTGGAAGGAGAAGAGCAAGCCAGTGTCTACAAGTATCCTGAGACTCTCTGCTTCTATGCTCATGAGATTGTGCTCAAGTGCTTGAAGGCTGTGTTTTTTGCTTACTGTGGCTTGCCCGACCAGTTGGTGGAATGCAGCAATCTGGTACAGCTACACCAGACACTGATGGGAAAGCTTGCAGGAAACCATGAAGTTCAGAGTGTGTTAAGTGAAACAGTATGTAGCTATGTTCACCTAGTAAGTGGACATGGGGACTGTTGTCGGTTCCCCTCATATGATCCCCCAGCCCTGCCCTGTGACACTCACTCCCCAGCTGTGGCTACAGAAGTGCTGAGATCAGCCGTGTGCTTTGTGGAGGAGATTCAGAAGCTGGCCCAGATTCGTGCATTCTTCCCTGAAGGCCTGGAGTCCTTCATTGTTGTTCGACCAGACAGCTGGACAGAACAGGAAGGAGGTTAGCAAGTGTTTCATTAAGCATTCACATGTTAACTATGCGATAAAGTAAATGAGGTGCACACAGTGATCTGTTCTCATCTGCCAGTATGATCTGCATGACTTCAACGTTATGTGTAAGTTGAACTGGACCTAACGCATACCCTCCTAGCCATATATATAATGATGTATGTGTACTGTGTTCTTAACCTGAGGCCTAGCATGACAACTAGAGGAGAGTTGCAGTCTGCAATTTTTATGATGCTCCATATGGATACTGAGCTGCATTAAGTACTAGATCATAGTGATTGTTGCAGATGTAATCAGAAACTATCTCAGGTGAATCAGAATGTCATACTCCCCTGTTTGAATAAATTTTCCTGGACAATACATTTTGTGGAATATTTCAACATGAATATTTATACCATGGAAATAAGAAATTTCCTGAATTGTGGTGTCATTGTATCTATATAGGCATGTTGCATTAGGGTGCATGCATGCACATGCAATAATGTACGTATGCAGTATTACAGTGTAGGTCATAGTAGACTGTCTCTTACACTATATTGACTTTTATAAATTGCATATAATCCAAAATATATTCTAATAGTATATGTGTATAGCATGTCTTCTGCACTAAGTGGCTTGTCTACTAGTGTCATGTAGTGCATAGCTCCTGTGCATTGTATGTATATATGTACATGCAAATTACTCCACATTGTTGTCTGCTTGTTATACATGACTGAATTGCTACTCAATGTGTAGAGCTTCCTTCCCGCTGGGAAAGACACGGGGAACGAGAGGAATGGAAGATTGTTCCTGTCAACCCTCACAGTCATGAGTTCAAGGAGATAGCAGCCCTCTTCACCAGGACCATGCCAACTGATAGGTATGTCATTGACAGGCTAGAACGAGTACAGAACAGGGTTCTGTGGATGAGGTACCGTGACTGCAAGGAACGCTTTGGGAGGGATCTGCCCTCTGCAGGAGAGAAGCACTTGTTTCATGGAACACGACAGAATGACCCTGAAGTCATTTACAGTAGTGATGCTGGTTTTGATGTTGGCCACAGCAGAGTTGGGATGTGGGGATCAGGGAACTACTTTGCAGTCAATGCATCTTACTCTGACTTTTATGCACATGCAAAAAATGTCCTTGGACGTCGAGACCCACTTTACAAGATGCTGGTTGCCAAGGTTCTCACTGGGTTGCCAATTGTTTCACCTCCAAATAGCGAACTGAGATTCCCACCTGAGCGAGCTGACACAGGTGCTAGGGAGGGAAGAGTGAGACGTCACTACAACAGCGTGCAGGGGACAACTGGAGGATCAGAAGTTTACATCACTTACAGCAATGAGCAAGCCTACCCAGCCTACATCATTTCTTATATAAGGTGTAGGCCTTAGAATGTTATGCACGCATTCGCATAGCAGTACATACGTAGTTTCAAGTAGGCACATACTGTAGTATTTATATGTGCTCAACTAACATTCATAGTCAAACTACAGCCTTAATGTTCGTTTTGTGGAGACATATTGTTGTAGTTGTTTAATTGGTAGTGAAATATAACCAAGCAGGGCTGCCTATAGAGTCTTTTGGGAGCCCCTTGAGACACATTAAGTTTCATTGTGCTCCTCACACGTGGGCCTGGGCAACTATTGTGCATTATGCCATTTATTACCTTAGCCTAGTATCTCTTACTGCATGTAAGTAAGTTGGTTCCAGCTAGACACATGACTTCGGTCTGCAACTAGTAACACAGCACAAATCAGCTTAATGCTGAGTTGTCGTATTGCACACATTTCTACACAGATCTAGATACAGTGCTAACAATATAATATGGCTACAGAGCAAACAAGTCGAGAAAGACTGGAATGCACAGAAATACCATTACACACTACACATGCACATCACTTGCATCAAGTTGTATTGCTACAATGAACAGTAAATGTAAAGCTGTGACAAACTAGTTCCGTATTAATAAATTTGCATAAACCATGCCATGCAGTGTATGGATGCATATGTGTTCTGGTCAGTGATGTATTAGGGTCTTTGTTGCTGTTAACGTTAACCTCTGGGACCTCACTGGCAAGGTAAGATCTCTTGTTAGATATATACTTGGTGCACGTGCCATGCAACTGGTCGTGCATGCATGCACAGATCATGACAGTAGTACACTGGATCATACATCACACACATGGGTGTACTTGTCTATATATCATGGCATCCTTTCCCGTTTTCCTTTGATTTCCGTTTGATTATTACATTCATCCATTTCTGCTTTGCTGGAGGGAAGTGCAATAGAAGTCAAGGCTTCGCCCAGAATCACCCTTCTCTGTGTCTCTATTCAAGACTGTATACTGCGATCTGTGGTACAGACCTAGTGGAGGATTGCGCTTCTGTTGTCCACCATTAATTTTTTTACAATGGTCATTTAAATATGCGCCCAGTCCCTATCACTGTGGTACATGGAGCGGAAATGAAAGGTGGCCTTAATAAATACAAGTTCCACTTGCCATAATTAGGATACTTCCGCTTGCTAAGAAGGACACTTCCGCTTGCTAAGTAGGACACTTCTGCTTGCTATGTAGAACAGTTCCACTTATAAGTAGCCTAAAGACACCTTTGTAACTAAGTTGACCAAAAATTCAATAGCATAGTTCTGAGCTGAATGGCACCCCATAGAGACAAGCCACTTATTATTTGAGAAGACATGTAACTGTTACAGAATATATGTTTGGCATGAGCAATCTATATAAGAGTCTTAGTGGTGCATGAAACATCATAAAAATTGCTGCAACTCTATACTCTAGATGTCAAGTTATGTCTCAGCTCAACGCCATAGTGAGCAATTTTCCCTTGTACGTGTGTCCCAGTCCCATGCAGTAATCACATTACTGTATTACATTAGAATTTCAATAACACATCGTTTTATATGGCTGGGAGGGTATTGGTTAGGTCCTGTTTAACTTACACATAACATCATGCAGATCACACTAGCAAATGAGAACAAATCACTGTGTGCACCTCAAGATCATCATTTACTTCATTGCACAGTTAACCTGTGAATTAATGCTTAAATGAAACACTTGCTAACCTCCTTCCTGCTCTGGCCAGCTGTCTGGTCGAACAACAGTGAAGGCCTCTACACCTTCAGGGAAGAATGCTGAATCTGGGCCAGTTTCTGTATCTCCTCCACAAAGCACACGGCTGATCTGAGCACTTCTCTAGCCACAGCTGGGGAGTGAGTGTCACAGGGCAGGGCTGGGGGATCATATGAGGGAATCGACAACAGTCTCCAAGTCCACTCAGCGATCGCGGAGGCCCTGGAGTAAATCCTGCGCATGCAGGAGGGGATGCACGGGGTCTTGCGCTATTTGGACGAGCTCTTGCTGCTGGGGGCACCAGGCTCATCTGAGTGCTCCAATGCCCTAGCAATCACGTTTGTGACCTGTGAGGAGCTGGGTGTTCCCGTGGCAATGGATAAGGTGGAGGGCCCAGTGGTATAAGCCTTACTTTCTCGGCATCTGCCTGTGATTCAAGTGTACAAGTACTTCCATTCCCTCCCTCAAGGTTGTCAGGTGCTACACAAGAGCAACCTCCCTTACATTTAGAGCCACCACTTGGGTTGCTTTCCTAGAGCCAGTGAGGTGGCATATGCACGAGCCTATTTCAGGACTATCTCTGCAGTCATCCATTACAGAGATGGGCTTGCAGTATCTTTAATTGGTAAAGACTTTTGGCTTAGATGCAGATCTGAATAAGAGTGTCATCGATGTGGTGTTAGTGACTGCATTCAGGCAGTGTACACAATCAAGAGCCAACGTGAGGGCAAGCCTGAGCTGTTAACATTGCACATGGGCAATTTTGTAAGGTGTCTGAGCGAAATTGTGCACATGCTGTCAAGCAGCCCCTGTCGTGCAAAAAGTCCTGCACTAGAGCGCCCGCTTTTATGCTTCCTAGATAACTTTGATTAACTCTATCTCGTTCTTGAATACTTTAGAGTCGATTCGTTCGCAACAGAGCTGGTAGTGCTGGTATATCACTTCAGACTAGCTTTCGCCCAGACCGGTTTTGGCCCCGGATCGAATTTTTCGTGACACCCCAACAAGGAGCGTTTGATCGGCAATTAAAGAACTGCAATGGTATCACAACAATCACAACTGAACAACTGTAATGGTTATGTTATAAATCCCTGTTTGCTGCACAATATATGCTATTTCTCTGTATATAGCTATAGAGTTAGCTAACACATGCGTTGCCAAGTGAATTTATCAATACTATAATTTATTATAGCTATATAGCTAGCTACCATTGTTCCGCATACACAGTGCTAATACTACAGTACAACATTCACTACAGTATATACACACCCATACCCATCATATTGTAGGCAACAAGTGGGTACTCAGTAAGTGGGTGTCGCCGTCGGTAACTTATTAGCTAGCTAGCTAGCCAAGAAAGCATTGTAACAGACTGAGTTGACATGTGTTCACATGAAGCAACTTAGCTACGTATTGCAGTGTAACATTTAGAGTTGTGGGTGTTCTAGAAAGCGCCAAATTATGGACGAAGCAGCTATTTCTTGTCACTGGTTATAGTTCATGCAGTTCAACATACACTGGCAATCCCTGGTCCTAAAAATCTTTCACCCCCAATTTCCGTTTCACTTTTGTAATCTTCCGTTTTCTGTTTCGCGGAAAGGATGCGAATTCTAGGAAGGCGAACTTTATCGTGAGAGGTGCCTTCGGCAGCTGATTCTCTTTGTCTCTGAGCTTCTGTTGAAGACCTGGAAGACTACTGCTCCCAATAACTTTGTTTAACTGGTGTCCTGTTGCTACAGTTGCGCTGGCCGGGCGGCCGATGCAGCCAGCTGGCTAGAGCCATGAGTGACGAAGAACCAGGTCAGTCTACAGTCTACTGGTTGTATGCCCCTATAGGCACTATAAATCGTTCTCTTTCTCTTTGCAGATGAGTTTGGAACGAGACAAGCACCTTTGGTGGTGCGAATTAGCAAGATCTTGTCCGATTATCCTCCTGGCGCACAGATTTTGAAGGTAGGCACGATCATCCGTGCAAATCTAAGCCCTTTGCACCATGCCCATGATAGATGAGCACCCTCTGACTGTTCCGCATGCTCAGGAACTCATTCAGAACGCAGACGACGCAAAGGCAACTAGAGTGGCCTTCCTGGTAGATCCCAGAGAACATGGTGCGAAACACCTAATCAGACCAGAGCTTGCTCGATTCCAAGGTCCGGCCTTGATAGCGTGGAACAATGCCAAGTTTGAGAAGGAAGACTGGGAGAACATTGGTCGACTGGATCAGAGCTCAAAGGAAACGGAGGTGCTTAAAGTGGGGAGATTTGGCATTGGTTTTCAGTCCATTCACCACATCACAGGTGGGTAACTGGGGTGCATCTATGTTGGTGGGTGGGTGGATGGTGACAGCAATTGCTGAGTAGATATGATACGTGGATAGCTAGCTGCTGCCACATTAAATCTAAAGGGATTGGGTCACTGCACGTAAGTTATTGTAAATTCTTGAATAGCAACCATTGGCTAACTCATGCTGTACCACACAACCATTATTGTTTGGTGATGAGATTATGTGATTCATTGAAGAGATGTGCCCATTTTCGTGTTTTAGGCCTTACGCTGGGCTGCTGTCTAGGCTATGAAATGTCACAGTAGAAGCTGCACCTGAAAATCTTATCACCATACGCTTAAACTGCAATGTTTTCACAATCCATCCATGGTACTGGATGGTGAATATCGTTGAAATAACCCACTGGGTAAGGACATGAACAGGACAATCCTCTCAGCCATATTTTGGCTAGATTGTCACATGCAAATCACATGACCTGGGACCCGCCACTTATGTGCAGTTGCACAATCAAGTTATGCCGATAAAAGTGACTACAGTATGGTTGTCTTGAAAAGTGTCCAGAGATGCACAGGAATCTGGGATGCCATCAACCACATTAGCCACAAGGGGGAGCATGTATGGTCCATGTCTTTATAGAATGTATGCATTCGCATGTTTGTATGATGGCTGGTCACGCGCACCTAGCTACGTATGTGGTATAATTCCTACTTGTTTCTGCTGCTATTGTGTTAAATTGAACTAGCAGACATCTCTCTGCGTGCTCAGCGCATGTCGGCAGCTAGGTGAACAGCACCCCTCTTTGTGTGTTTGTTTGTTCCCTCATAAAATGTCCCCCCACTCCCTTAACTGGCATGGCGTGTATCAAGTCTGCCAATGACCTGTAGTGGAAGGGTCAATAATTTTGAAAATGGTGTCTGCCTGTGGAAAATGGCGAAGAAATCATGCTCTTCAGCCGCAAGGCAGCTTGGCGAATGACACCCCTCTAAGAACATGACACCCCTCTAAGAACATGCCATCAACTGGCATGGAGCGTCTCCAGCCAATTCCCTGCAAGGTGCCAATTTTATGAAGGAACAAACAAACACACAAACCGAGATCCGGTGCATTATAGTAAGATTACTCTGTAACTGCAAGTCAGTCGCATGGCTTCCTAAATTGTCAGCTTGCATTTGGGGCAAGCTGAAGAAGGTGTATGAGGACTATATAGGCAATATGTAAATGCCTAACCCTAAATGTCTACATGATATAGAGCACTCAGCTCTTGAGGACACAATCTGGGCACCCACTGCTTTGAACTGCTATGCTTTTGATGCCTACTGTGCTGCTGTTACAGAAACTTGTTCTTTTCCAGCTGCAGTTTTAGACGATTTCTTCCAGGCTTCACTGGCAGTCTGTTATCTAACTGTATATTACTTGACAAATTCTGTGGGTGCAGACTCTAGATGGATCCATAACCATTGTGGCCATGCAACATGGTTGTATGTAACTCCTCATTAATACTCCCCATGCTGCAGATTGCAGAATAGTGAATATTAATGGGTAATATTTAGTCACATTCATCATGAAACATGGAGATTCGGTGGAGCCACTGCGTTTGTAGTCTCCATATCTCAATTCCATATAACTGGATTGTCTGTATGTAAACTCCTCCTGCAAGCTTGTGCATGATCAACATGAAAAGCGAACTGTACAGAAAGCATGTTGCTGCATGTGAAGTGTCACATTCAGTGCAAGAGCAGTGGAATGTATGCCACAGTATCGTGCTCATAGGATTGTCTTATCATTGTAATTGCGTTCTACAGTTGATTTCAGAATGGTTGTGCAAGTGACAAATGGTAAATCACAAATAGTAATGTCAAATGGTGTGACATCATAGTGTAAAGTCTTGCGATTGTCGTGAGTGGCACATGCAACTAACAGTGCATGCGTTAGTCATCACAATAATAACAATATTATTATGACATCATAATTGCTGACATTGACTGCTTATAATTACCAAGGAATACGCAGAAGGTACCTGACCACTTTAGGCTATTTCCAGAATGGTGGCCGGATGTGGGTTAGGGATATATATGTTACATATTATATATATCAGACAGCACGGTAGTGCTGTCTATGTAGGGATGGCAGTGGTTGTTTGTATGCTGTAATACAAACGAAAAGTCGCGCTACTCCTGAACAGGACCGAAAACTGGCAAACGAAGCTTACCATGACGAAGCAGGGATCGAACAATGCGCATGACTAACCTTACTTCCCAGCAAAGGTGCACCTACATTTAGAGAGCACCCTTGACATTACCCACGTTTTGTCTTCTTATTCTTCTTATTCTTCATATTCTTCTTCTCTGACAGCTGTAGCGCACAAACCAGAGGGCCCAGGAGGATACGTCTTGTACCATATTGCATCAATTTTGGCTGGCTACGTTCCTTTGTAGGTTAGAAGGCAGCACGAGTTAGTGCTGAAGACAGCGCTTGCCACAACTCTTGCCGTGTTGCTTGGCCGCGCGGGACGGACGCCATTTTCAAATTATGTAATTATACCGAATGAAACCGAAGCAACTGGTGCCATTGTTAGCGACTGCAGCAATTAGCTTGCGCACTGTTTGAAGGACTTTCGCGTGGTCATGCACTTCCCCACCACGGTTGGCTTCCAGTCGCCGTTTCTCGCTGGGTTAGCACGGAACCTAGGTGCTAGCCCACACCTTGAGCTCCAGGATTACAGAAATGAAGGTATAATGCCTGCACCAATGCCCTATGGTTGAGACTAAGTGTGTTGCTTCAGCTTAGCTGCCCACTATAAAAGTACAGAAACTAGAAATAATAAAAATTTTCTACAAAAATTGTAAGGATGTAGGGATGGCATAAAAAGAAAAGAAACAAGTAAAGGCTGTTACACATGCAGTGGAGCATTAACCATCGTCCCTACATTCAAGGATGTAGGACTATAAGGTGCAACATTCTTGCATGTAGGGACCATGGTTAATGCTCCACTGTGTAACAGCCCTTACTTGTTTCTGTCCTTTTTATGCCATCCCTACATCCTTACAATTTTTGTAGAAAATTTTTATTATTTCTAGTATACATATGACTGATATGCATAATAAAAGCAAACCACGAGTATGACCTTTGAAGATATTTAGAGACTTCACCAACGGTTATTAATGAAATGGCATGCAGTATATAGACACGATTTATTTATGTTCTTGTGCAGGATTGACATTAATTAGCTGCAGTAATTTCTGTAATATTCCATTGCTGCATGTTCTTAAATAACTCCATACGCTTTGTTTCAGATGTGCCATTCATTGTCAGTGGCAAACGAGTGGGTATACTAGATCCCCACACTGTGTTCATCAGCAACAAGGATGAAGGTGAAACAGGGATGACCATCAAATTGAGTGAGTTCTGCAAGGCCGCTGACCAAGTAGCTCCATTCATTGGCCTTTTTGGGTTCGACCGCTCCACCAAGAGCTATGATGGAACACTATTTCGCTTCCCTTATCGCCGCAATGACTGTTCATTTCAGTCAAAGATTTCTGATAAATGCTACACGGGAGAGGAAATTATTGCTGACCTCTATTCCTCTCTGATGGAAGAGGCCAAACACATCTTGCTCTTCCTGAAGTGCATTGAGAGCATTGAACTGTACACATGGGACCCATCAGTGAATGCACAGAAGCTCTACCTCCAGATAGAGCTAGAGCCAGATTGTGTACCTCGGGTGCGCAAGCTTCGCCAACTGTGCAAGGACCACTGTAAAGATGAGGAGTCCTTCACTGCACTGGGAGCCTTTACTGTGCAAGTCGCACACTCCTACGGTCAGAAACAGAGTTTCTCTTGGCTGACATGCAACACTGTGGGATCATCTGACAAACAAGTGTTGTCTCTTGCCTCCAAGCTGAATGTTCTCCCCTGGGTAGGCATAGCAGCCTCTCTGCCACATGCTGCACAGTGCCATAACTGCATCTTTGAAGACCTGGTTCGACCAGGAATCACATCTGAAGACATTGCAGAAGGTCTGCTGAATCAGAAGAAATGCTTCAGATCAGTTGTGAACAATTGGAAAGTGGTCAAAGAGCAGGAAGAAGGATATGCCTTCTGTTTTCTTCCTTTGAAAGACCCAACAGGACTTCCAGTCAGCATCCATGGCTACTTCAGGGTGGCTAGCAATCGACGAAGCATTGAATGGCCCAATGCAAGCAACACAGGTGAATCTGCTCTCTGGAACAAGCACTTGATGGAAGCTCTTGTGGTGCCATCATATGCCATTCTTCTGGCCAGCAAACAATATCTGCTCTCATGCAGTGGCACTCCAGCTCTTCCACCAGCTGAAGGTGTTCCAGATCCATATTCGTGGTTGCCACTGCCACAGGAGGTGAAGCACAGTGAGATCTGGAAGCACCTCTTGGAGGCAGACCCTTCAGTTCAGTCACTCCTCACTGCCTCACCTGTATGGTGGACTGCAGCTGATGGTGGAAAGTGGGTTGTACCCCATGAAGCCAACTTGGTACCTAATACTGTACCGGAGGAAGTAACCAAACTTCTGATTACTCTGAATTGTCCAGTAGTTTGTCTTCCGCCGGCTGTCAAGGAGTGCTTCTGTTATGGCCACACAGATCACCCTTTCCAGTATGTTGATCAGCACTATGTTCGTCTTCAATTAGAGGAGAAGGCTACAGTGGCAGCACAGCTGTTGAAGGATACAAGTGTACTTTGGAAGGTTTTGGATTATGTAACTTCAGATCTGTCATCTGACTGGGAATACCCTTACCTTAAAGGTCTCCCAATTGTTCCCTTAGCACAGCTTGGCAGTGAGCCCGTGTGCTTGCAGAGAAGACGAGGAGTGACATCTGAAGATCTGGTTTACATAATCACAGATGACCTCACTCGCAGTATTCTTCCAGGTTTAGACAGCAGACTCCTGTCCCACACACTGCCGAAGCACATCCTTGAGGTATTCAACAGCCTTGCAGGCTTGGACCAGTTCTGTGTGACAAAGGCAACCCCTCACGATGTGTGCCCCAGCCTTATTGAGGAATCAATGAGGACATGGAATGCTCAGCCCGGTCAGCCTATTCTTTGGTTCCCGAGACTTGCTCATAGTCACCCCACGATGCCTGAAGAGAAATGGCTCACCAATCTTTGGGAGTGGCTCAGGTCAACACTGGGAGTATCAATTGAAGACATAGAGCACCTCCCGATTGTACCAATGACAACCATGTCAGGAGGTGCACAAGAGCAAGTTCAGCTGTGTCCATTGAATGCACTTGAGAAAAGCTTGAGGCAGCCAATGGTTGCAGTGTCCCAGCAAGTAGAAGACATGATTGAGGAATTAGGCTGCAAGTTGGTTCCACATTCTCACATCTTCATTGGACATGAAGACACACTGAATGTCTACCTTCCCGTGGTATCTCCACTGTCATTGCTTCGAGTGCTGAAAGACATCCGTAATGTATCTCAGCTGGTTAAGAGCCTCAGCGCTGGAAGTAAAGATGTTTTACGTCACTACCTTCTCGAGAACATTGCAGACATGGAATCACGTGATGTTGCATCTTTTCGCTCCCTTCCAGTCTTTGAGACTCTTACTTCTGAGTACATCAGCTTACAGAATCTGCACTCAGTCATCTTCCCTCCCTACAACCTGAAACTGCCCAAACACCTTCCTTTCCCAGCCAATACTCTCCACATCCCTTCCAAAGATTATGAAGAGTACACCATTCTGTTGGGAGAACCTGAAACACTGGACTCCTTCATTGCATCCTATGTTGGCCCGTTTGCACTGAACAACTGTACGAATGTGGAGAGGGATAAGATCTTCCTATGGATCCTTCAGCAGCTAAGGGTGTCGCAAGATAAATCACTGTGTGACTACTTGAGGAAAACAGCATTTTTACCCTCAAGCAGTGATGACAGCCTCTATTGCCCCACAACACTCTATGACCCAGAAGATGAATTTCTGAAGCAAATGTTCTTAGATTCTGAAGCAGCTTTTCCATCATTAGGGTTTCAGTCTTGCCTAGCTGAACTGAAAGAATTAGGCCTGCGAACAAGACAAGAGCTTCAGCGAAATGACGAAGCTTTTCAGTCTTTCATAATGAGCAGAGCCAATGCTGTGATCTGGTTTGACTCTGCTAAAGCTAGTCAATGCTCAAAACACATCCTGAAGGCTCTGTGTGATGCTGACAGAAATCTCAGCACTCTTGTGTTTGACCAAGTACAAGACGTTCCATTCCTTTTCTGCCAGTCCACTCCTCCCAAAGACTACCCTCCAGAACTTGCTTGGGCTGGTACTGCTGTGGAAGTCCCACTACCTCCTTCTGGTCTCTGTGCGTCTCAGGACCAGAAACACTTGGGTCACCTAGTGGGATCTGTGTCTCCAGTACTGTCCCAGAGGTATAAGGAGGTGTACAATAAGCAGGTATTTCAACACCTTTTTCTTGATGTGTCTGTGGATATGGTATGCCAGCACCTTGTGAATGTGGTCAAATTGGATAGTCAAGCCCACTCTGCCAATGCTGCATCTGTGACAGAGATGATGGAGTCTGTTTACCCTTTCCTTAATCAACGGGCAGGACACCATGTCAGCCAATTGCCACCGCGGTGCATTTGGCACGGGTCTCAAAAGGCATTCCTCCCTCTGGAGAAAGTTGCATGGACTGGTATCCCAGGTTCTTCCCTTGTGCCATACAGGTACACCATACAGGAGATTCCAGGAGCATATCGGTACCATCAGATGTGGAACGAGTTCAAAGTCCAAGAAACATTTGAAGCACATGTTGTCCAGCAGGTGCTGACTGAGCTTAAAGACCATTTGCTGGCTCGTAAGGGAACACTCTCAGACACAGAGGTATCAATGGTGATTCAGATTTTGAAGTTCCTCCAGAACAAAGGAACCGCAGGCCAGGTACTGATGCCAACTGTAAAAGGTACTCTTCTCTTGGCAGAGGAATGTACCTATGATGACCGAGAGCTCTCTAGCAAAAGACAGAAGCAGTTAGACAGCAAGGGCATTGTGTTCACACACAGTGATGTATCCAAGGATCTGGCCCAGCACTTCAGGGTCCCTCCTGTGACCAGCAAAATTGCAAAACCCACTGGTCTGAAGATAAAGTGTGAGAAGGCTGGTCAAAGCATTGAGCTAACTCGTCGGATTGGCAACATCATCAAGGACTATGAAGACAGTATAGATGTTTTCAAGGAACTTGTTCAGAATGCTGATGATGCAGGTGCCACAGAAGTCAAATTTCTGATTGACTGGAGACAACACAACTTGGACCTGCTCTTCACAAAAGAGATGCGTCACTGGCAAGGCCCAGCACTGTATGGGTACAACAACAGTGTATTTTCATCAGCTGACTTTGAGAACATTCGTCAAGTTGAAGCAGGTACAAAACTGACTGATCCAACCAAGATTGGACGATTTGGTTTAGGATTTTGCTCCGTGTATCAGCTAACAGATGTACCTAGTTTCATCAGTGCTAGCAAGCTTGTTGTCTTTGACCCTCACATGCATTTCCTCGGTACTAGTTTGACTGGTGGCTCCCCTGGAATTAGTATTGACTTTGTGGAAGAGCAGAGTGATATAGGGACTTTCTATGCAGACCAGATGTCACCCTACCAAGATGTGTTTGGTTGCAATGTACTGGATACACCAGGAAAAGGCAAACATGTCAAACCAGTGAAAGGGGGATTCCAAGGAACACTGTTCAGATTTCCTTTTCGTAGTATGAGGACCCCACGGTCTGACATCTGCAGCAAAACATTTGACAGAGAAGAAATCAAACAGTGGAAGGAAGACTTTATAAGATCTGCACAGAATCTGTTGGTCTTCCTTCGTCATGTGAAGATGGTGGGACTATATGAGCTGGAGAGTGGTGGCAATCCCACAAAGGACATGAAAGAAGTGTGTGTCATCTCGTGCAAGCATGAAACAGAGTTGTTTACACCTCATGATTTGGTGGAAGAATATGAAAGGGATCCTAAAGGCACTGGTGGAAGTCATTCTCTTGCATTGAAGAGTGTATCAGTAGATAAACTGAGTATGGCAAAGAAGGGCAAGCAAAAAACAGAAAGGCATAAACAAAAGTGGCTGGTGGCATCCGCTGTAGGGTGTGAAGAAAGCTTCAGATATGCAAGGTCTCCCTATGGCATTGATCACGGTCTTGTACCCCTGGCAGAGGTGGCTGTAAGAATGGATGGATCAAAAGCTCTAACTCCAGTGGAATGCGAGGGACAGCTGTTCTGCTTTCTCCCACTGCCAATTGCATCCGATGTGAAGTTTCTGGTTAATGGTTTCTTTGATATTTCTACCAACAGGCGTAGTCTGAAAGATCTCCAGGACCGTAGCAAGAAGAACGTTTGGAATCGTCATCTTATCACTGACTGCCTGTCCAGGGCTGTCCTGTGGATGTTTAGAGGCCTTCAGCAATGTTGTCCAGGTGATTCACTATCACCAGCCTTCCTGGAGTCTTACTACAATCTATTGCCCTCTCATGATGCAACTGATGATGTTAGTAAAGAGCTAAAACCAGCTTTACTGAAAAGAATGCAGAATGACAACATCCATTTCTTCCATGTCACTACCAAGGATGGGCAGTGTTGGAAGGCCCATCATGAAGCCCATGTTCTTAACCGAGATTTCCAGATGAAGCACTTTTCAGTAACACTACCTGACATGTTGCAAGTTATGTTAGAAGTTGTGGAACTCAGTGTTGCCTCTAATGTGCCAGAGAATGTGCAAGATGTGTTGAGAGATTTGCTGGAGATAGTGTCACCCAGACAGTACTACGAAGAGTTCTTCATTCCTAGATTGCCTGCTATCGAGAGCTGCTGTCGTGAAAAGCAGATCATATTTGTATTGAAGAATATGGCACTATTAAGTAAAGGGGACAGATGGCTTGAGGAGCTGCTGAGAACATCACAGTGCATTCCAACTGCACCAAATGGCACCTTAGTACTTCCCACACGACTGATTAACCCAAGTGGGCCTTTATGCATGCTGTTTGATGAATGTGAGGAACGCTTTCCAATCTCTCAGCTTCGCAGAGATGAGATAATGAGTGCATTGAAAGTACTTGGAATGTGCCATGATATCTTGAATGTTGAGGATGTTGTGGACAGGGCACAAAATGTAGTAAATCTGTCTGTCCTGGAAATGAAGAAAGCACAGAAAAGGAGTCAGAAACTGCTACTCTACATCTCTGAACACCATGTTGATGTGCCCTCCCTAAGCACAATCCCCTTTATTCCAGTGATGCAGAGACCAGAAGGTGTCAATGTGCCTTGGTTGGCTAGTGACACTTGTTTGCAGTTTTCTAGTGCTTCTGAAATGTTCAACACAGGATTCAAACTTGTGTTTACTAATGATCTGATTCTTGATCCCAGCCTGCAACATGTAATTTTCCCCAGCAAAGTGCTTCAATTTCATTTGAAGCCAACGTTAGAGCAAGTCGTTCAACACTTGAAGAACCTCAGTAAGTGGACAAGTGTCAGTGCGCTGAGTAAAGCAGATGAGACATTCTTGACTGACACTACACGAAAAGTGTACATGTACTTGGAGAAAGAGCTGAAGTTGGCAGATGACAACTCACTTGAAAGAAAACTTTTCCAGGGTCTTGAAGTGGACAAGAATGCAGTGGTCTGGAATGAAAACACTGCAGTATTCTTGAAAACCAGTTTACTAGCTCTCCAGTCTTTAGAGAATGTGTCCCTGGCTCCATATCGTCTGTCTGCTAATGAGGTCCCAGCACTGATGAGAACACCAAGACTCTGGAAAGCACTGGGTATCCATGACATGCACACCCATGATGACTGTATAGCTGTTCTGCATGAAATGCCAACACCACTGACCAAGAAAGATGTCAGCATTGCAACAAATATTCTTCGTTACCTTTCAGGAGAAACAGAAGTGAGAAAACGTGTATTAATCCCCACAACCAAACAGACACTACTCCCACCATCCGAGTGTTACTACAATGATTTGCCTTGGAAACAGCAAGCACAAGGAAAGCACCTCCTGGACAAGTATGACTTTGTTGACCAAGGTGTAGCACAAAATGTGGCTCAGAAGTTTGGAGTGCAACCCATTTCCACTAAGATTGCCAATCCGACAAGGTTGAAGATCAAGTATGAGCAAAAGGGGCAGCAGCTTCCAGTGACTCGCCGCATCAACCGTCTTCTTGATGAGTATAGCGAAATTGATGATGTCTTTAAAGAGCTCATTCAGAATGCTGATGATGCAGAAGCAGAAGTAATCAAGTTCCTCATTGACTGGAGGCAGCACAAGACAGATTATCTCCTTAAGCCAGAGATGGCTCCCTGGCAAGGTCCTGCACTTTATGTGTACAATAACAAGACATTCTCTGACCAGGACTTTGACAACATTTGTGAACTGGAAGGAGCCACAAAGAGGAGGAATCCTACCAAAATTGGCCGCTTTGGTGTGGGTTTCTGTGCAGTGTACCATCTGACTGATGTCCCCAGCTTTGTGAGTAGGTCACGGCTAGTGATGTTGGACCCACAGACAAAGTTTCTCACTGATGCTACATCAGCCAATTCTCCTGGTATTCGTTTTGACTTTGTGGAAGAACAGGAGGAACTAACAAGTTTCTATGTTGACCAGATGGCTCCCTATGAGGGTATATTTGGTTGCAAAGTTCTTGATGTACAGGAAGGATTTGATGGCACACTGTTTAGATTTCCTTTTCGCACTAAACCCAGTGAAATATCTAAAAGAGTGTTCCAGAGAGTTCAGATCGGTGAAATGAAAAAGGTGTTGATGAGTCAAGCAGATAGGTTGCTAGTGTTCTTGCAACACTTGAGAAAAGTGGAGATGTATGAACTGCGTGAAGGACAGGACCACACTAACCCGTCTTTGCTAGTCTCTCTGGAGAGGGATAGTTCAAGATCTGTCAATTTACTGGAGCAATTCAAGAGTGCTGTGGAGCATGGTAGCAGAATGACACATTACAACACCACACAACAGTTCACTTTGACAAGGACAGAGGTGGTGCCTGGAGCATCTCCAAAGTCAAAGAAGAAGAAGGGCAGACCTGTTGCCTCACTTCAGTCCAGTAGCACAAGATGGCTGGTGGCATCAGCAATGGGAGAAGCTGGCTCAAGTTCATGGGAACATGCCTGTTCTGCAGAGGGTAGAGAGAGAGGGGATGTCCCACTGGCTGAGGTTGCAGTGCCAGTTGTAGCTGAAGATTGTGTTCTTCCTCCAAAGCTACTTCAAGCAGGCCAAGTATTCTGTTTCCTTCCTTTGCCCATCACCATAAGTGACCAAAAATGCTTGATCAATGGTTACTTTGAGATTTCCAAAAATCGCCGTGACCTGGACAAATTGCAAGATGAGAACATGCAGGATGCATGGAACCGTTTGCTCATCAGAAATGTCTTGGTGAAAGCTTACATTGCTCTGTTGAAGCACCTTACTGAAATGCTTCCTAGTGACAAGTACCAACGTACCCAGTTCCTTGAATGGTATTACAAGCTCTGGCCTCTTGACACTGCTAGCCACCCTCTTAGCAAGGAACTACAGGTAGCCTTCAAGAAAGCTCTTTGTGAATCAGGCATACCTTTAGTGTGGAGCTTGGCTGATGGAGGGAAATGGCTACCAGTCTGCAAAGTGACTTGTCTGGATGACTCCTTCCACACGTCACTGTTTGATACTGTTCGTAAGGATATATTGGACATCCTGGTACAGCATGGATACAATATGGCTGAGCTACCATACACTATCAGAGCATCCCTCTGTTCAGGGCCTGACTCATGCCTTGCAAGTGTCTCCTTCAAACATTACTGTGAAGAGGTTTTGCTGAAGAACCTGTCACATTTGCCACATGATAAGAGAGACACCCAGCTACTGTTCATTTTGAAGCACTTGGGAGCCCTAAATGTTGCTGGAGAAGAGGATTGGCTGAAGAAATTGCTTAAAAGGACTGCATGCATTCCTTGTGAACCTAACGGTACTCTTCTTTGTCCTACAAAACTTGTGTTTCCAGAAGGACTGCTGTATGAGCTGTATGATGTGGATGAAGAACGATTTCCATCCAAAGCATTCTCTGAAGTGAAGCACTCTCTTGTAGAACTGGGAATGGTTGTTCATAAGCTGGAAGAAGAAGATGTAGTCAATCGTGCCAAACTGATACATACACTGTCAGTAGATAAGGCAAGGCAGCGATGTGAGAGCTTCATTCAATATCTTACAACTGTTCACTTTGTCAGTGAGTTGAAGTATTATTCTTGGTACATGGAGAACCCACTGATTGAAGCACTTTCAGACATTGCCTTCCTGCCAGTTCAACAGAGACCCAGTGGATCAACCATTCCTTGGTATGGTGACTGCACACTGTTTGCAAGTCCAAGGGAGGTATATGCTCAAGGTGAAAGTGACCTGATCTTCAGTTGCAAGTTGACAGCTGACCTAACAAGTGGCCATGATGTGGAGAAGCTATTCTCTCTCAATGCACCTAAGTCTGATGAAGTGCTGAGTCATCTCACACAAATTGTGAATTGGGCTGAAGCTGATGAAACAGAGATGACATCACAAGACCATATCCTCCTTGATCGGTGCATGCCTGCTGTTTATGAGTGGCTTGGTAACAGTCTGGGATGTACAAAACAGACAGATGTTCCCAGAGCAGGTGCTAGGTCACAAGGGTCATACCTAACAGGAATGCGAAGCACCAATGTGTATGCAGCAGACAGTGCCACAAAAGTGGACACTGCAAGTAAAGAATTGTTCTGGAAAGAGGAAGTAGTGCAAGATTTGAAGAACAGGCCATTTATTTGGCAAGAAAGTAATGCATGTAAGAGGTTCCACACTCCTGCTCAGACTGTGAGCGACAGGCATCTCAAACTAAGCTACTATCCTTACTTGGTCAAGTTGAGCCCAGAGAATGAACACTATCAACAATTTTTCAAAGTCTTTGGTGTAGAAACTACACTTACCAGACTGAAGATTGCAGATGTGTTGAAGACCATTTCACAATATGAGACTAAGATCAGTTCAACTTCAGAGTTGATGGAGCTCATTGTTCATATAGCTCAGCGACACTTTCACTACCAACATGATAGCAATCTGGCTTTCTACCTACCAGATGCAAATGGAGTGATGATGGATGCAAGGACGATGGCATATCCTGAAAGCATTGCAGAATCGGGATTTTTCCCAGAAGAGCTGGCTCATGGTTGGACCCATTTTGTTACTGATCGCATATCAAAAGCAGATGCCAAAAGGTTGGGTGTGCAGGACATTCTTGCCAACATCATGCAGCAGTTTGAAGACAATGAATATTTCAGGGAAGAAGACTTTGGCCAAAAGGAGGAGATATGTACTCGCCTGAACAACATTCTCAAACAGTACCCTGCTGATGTATCTATCTTCAAGGAGTTCATTCAGAATGCTGAGGATGCCATGGCAACAGAAATAGCATTTGTGATTGATCATAGATGCAGCTATGGAGATAAGTCACTGTTTGCTAATCAACGAAGTTGGAAGTCTTTGCAAACAATGCCCGCACTTCTTGTCTTCAATAATCGCAAGTTTCAAGAAGCTGACATTCAAAACATCAAGAAGCTGGGAACTGGTGGGAAGGCAGATGCCTCTGACAAGATTGGTCGCTTTGGTATAGGTTTCAATGTTGCTTATCATGTCACAGACTGTCCCACTTTGGTATCCTTTGGAGAAGGTGGGTTAGCCGAGAACTTCTGTGTCTTTGATCCTCAATTCAAGTATGTTCCCAGTCGCTTTGATAGAAAACTACCTGGAGCAAGATACAGGATGAAGAATATGGAAGGTAAGAACTCAAGTGAGCACTTTCCTGACCAGTTTGCTCCCTTCCTGAGGGATGTGATGCCAGAGATGGCTGAATCTGCTCCAGGAAGCTTTGCAGACCTTGAGGCCAAGTGGCCACATGGCTACAGTGTCTTCCGTCTACCTCTAACCAGAGCTGCTAAACATTACATGGAAGTGAAGTCAGGTTTTGCTAAAGATGCTAAATCGCAAGAGTTGCTGGGTTATCACATGACTCTTCCTCACCTTAACAGACTTGCTAAAGAATTGACTGAACAGGCTCCAGGTATGCTGCTTTTCCTCAACCATTTAAAGAGGATATCAGTTTTTGAAGTGTCTGGTGAAGGGAACGTTGTGAGTCCATGGACAGTTGAGGTGATACACAGTTCAGGCAACCAGACAGAGTGCAGCCAATTTGCCAATGAAGTGAACAGGGTGTGTGCAAATTTGCAGTGTGATCTTGGCTCCCAGGAGACTTGTCCAGCGTGTTTTCATACAACATACCTCATACAATTGAAGTCCACAGGGAGAACTCCAGAAAGATCTGTTTATCCAAAGGATCCCTGTACAGGCAGACAAGCAGACAAGAAACTGGATATTGGAAGTTTCAAGATCTTGCCTTCGAGCATGCAAACAGCTGCTTCAATGTCAGTGAGCCATACTGCAGTATCCACCATTAGCAGACAGGAAAGTAGAAGTCCCTTGAATCTGGTTGGAGAACACAAGAAGGAGCAAAGGGATTACAGTTCAAAGGAAGAGTCAGTAATGCAGGAGTCAAATTCAACATCAAGTTGGGTCATTAGCAAACGTTTTGGTCTGTCTGACATCCCTGAAGAACTGCTGGACTTTGGAGCTAAAGAGCGTCTCTTTCCTCTGGCTGGAGTGGCAATTCAAGTGCCAAATAGTGCTGAGACTTATGGTGCTTCTACCTATTTCACTGGCAACCTGTACAGTCATTTACCTCTACCTCTGAGTACAGGTATCCCTGCTCACATTAATGGCCATTTCTGGGTGGACCCCTCTCGCAAGCACTTAGAAGGTTCTCCTGGTATGGAAAGGAAAGGTATCAGTCAGTGGAATGAAGCAATAATGCAAAAGGTGGTAACTAGGGCCTATGTGGATGCTGTAACACACTGCAAGGTTCATGTCAAGAACAGTGAAGGTTTCAGTGACTGGTTCAACAGGCTTCTCCTTGCACAACCTACACCATCTTCTGTACTAGATGATTTCCATTTCAGCAAATGCGTATATGAACTAATGATTGAAGAAGAATGTGAAATCCTTATTGCTGATGCACCAGCCATAGAAGAAAATACAACAGAGGTGAAATGGTTAGCCCTCACAGCAAATGCAGGTAATCCCAGGAAAGGTTGGTTCTTCACTGGAGACCCTGAAGTGAGAAAGGTGCTCCTCTCTATAGGTGTTAAGTTAGTTTCTACACCTCTGAGAGTGAACATACGGGTGTCATTCTTGCTTTCGAAGTCCGTGCAAGGCTACTCCGGAGAGTTTACTGTAGATTTGGCCAGGGAGTACTTAAGGAAAATTGCCACTTGCTACAAGGATCACGAGGATGCAATAGTCTCGGCTCTGGTACCTCTGCTGACCTATGTTCTTAGTGGAATTGACTCTCCAGAGCAGTGTAGTGCTGTCAATGGCCTACCCCTGATGCTCACTAAGAACAATAAGTTGAGACTGATTGACACCAGAGCTCCATTATTTTCTTCAAAATTCATTGACCTTCTTCCAGAGCACTGCATGCAAAGGTTTGTGTCACATCAACTTAGCGAGTCAAAGCTAATGGGCAAACTGATGAAGCTTAAGTTGGTGACACCGCTCAGTCCGCAGTATCTTGCAGAGAATATTAACCTACCCAATCAGCGATTGGCCAACTTAAATGAGTGCAATATGAAGCTTCTGCGCAGACTGTGGCACTATATTGCTCTTTCTATTTCATCCACTCCTAATATTCTGGCCTACTTTGATCGTGTCTCCATTATTCCCACAAGCCGATCTACAGTGGTCTCAGTGAGTAACTGTAAGACAGTGCTGAGAGAACATGGTTCAGTGACATTACTGAGGAAGCTTCAACTCCCAGTACTGGACTTCTCACAGGTATGTAACCAAGCCAATGTCACTGCTTGTGTGAAAGAAAGGCTGGCAGTTGAAAGCAGAGTAGATGAGGTGCTGAAGGTTGTTGAAAACCATCTAGCTGAAGAACCTACCTTGGCTACTCTTTATGATGTGAATCAAATTGAAGTTGATGAGTTTGTTGGATTTTTGCTCAAGTGTCAACGTCTGTATCAATATGTGAATACATTGAAGAAACTGAACATTTTCAACCTGTTAAATGAGTGCTGGGAGTCTCTGGAAGGACACAGTACTAATGCAGTGTATGCTTTGCCTGGAAAAGAAACACCAAATGACGGCCTGAAAACTATATCCAGCAAGTCCAAACTGCGGATCATCAAGATCAATCACCTACATCAACAGTTTTATGAGGCAGTGGGTGTACAGGTGCTTGATAGACCTGCTTTCTATGCCAAAGTCATCATTCCCCATTTTGCACTCTTACCTGTAGGAGCTCAAATCATCCATCTTCAGCACATGATTCAACAAAATGACTTGATTGCTCTTCTGAAGCAACAACTGTGTGGTGTTCGTTTCATCACAGATAATAGAAGGGCAGGTCCACAACTAGCTTCAGAGTACTTTGACCCTACTGTAGAGCTGTTAAAGGAATTTCTAACATCTGAGAAGTTTCCACCTGAAGTTTGGTGCGAGGAAGACAATCTGCAGCTGTTAAGACGATTAGGCTTAAGGTCATCTGTCTCTGATGACATGTGGAGGCAGTTTGCATGGAGTGTTAAAGACTGTGGAAAGATGGCTGAAGAAAAGGCTCAGTTGTTGTTACAATCTCTCCACAGTCGTATTCAGGATGCTGTTCCCTTTGCCCCTTTAGCACGAACAACACAAAGGCAGCCACTGTGTGTCCCACAGCAGCTGCTGCATTTCTTGCGCAGTATTGCTGACATTGAATTTATTCCCTATAAGATTCCTTCTGACATGGAACTATTGTTTCGTCAGTTGAAACTTACTGTTCCATTACCAGCTAAAAGGTTCATTTGTTGCAAAAATTCGGTGTTCTGTGAAACAGCAGATGAAGCAAAATTGGTGTGTCTCAGCAAACACCCACATGTTGAGCAATGTGCATTGTTGGGTTTCATGTTCCGCTACAACCCCAATGGACAGGCCATTACAAGGGAAGTTGTGCACGCCCTGGGACTGCAGCTACCTTCTGTGACCTTAGTGTGTCATAACCTAAAGCAACTAGTTGTCAGTTCTGAGCTATGCTCTGTGTCTTCTAACGTCCAGAGTCAAAGTGCCATTCGAAGACTTCAGGATCTCTTCACTGGTCATTATGTATATCTTGCAAAGTATCATGATGAACAGCCACTGGGAGAGATAACTCAACTCCTCAAAGGTGAGCAGTGCTTATTCATCCCATCAGACAAGTCGTTTACTATGGAGAAGGGAGCAAACCTTGTGTTGGCCAGGTCACTCCGCACTAGACCATATGCCAGGTATTTGCATTGCATTCCTGAATACCTTGCAGCACCTCAGTATTCAGACTTTCTGAGAGCAGTTGGAGTTCAACAGACTTTGTCAGCTGGCCACTATGTACACACTCTGGAGAGGCTTGCTACAATGAACAGAGACCCAAACTTACTGCGAGCAATATCAGCCCTGTACCATGACCTAGTAGCTTTGCTAGAGGGTGAAGTGGGCACAGATGAGGCTGTGGATGCTTGTGCCTTTATTCAAAGGTATGGAAGACCAATTCTATTGCCAGCACAGAATGGAGAATTGCTCCCTGCTAACCAACTAGTTTTGAATGATGCAGAGTGGTTAAAGGAGAGGTTGGAGCAGGGCTCTGGCTACCGTTTCATAATGCCTCCACCACGTAAGATTAGTGGACAGGTGTCTCTACCTCCCTGTCTTGGAGTACAACCACTGAGCAAGCTAATCTTTGAAGAACTGGACAAGGATGCAGTTATGGATAGGGACAACCGTTGTGAGGCAGAGCTCAAGGCTGAAGCAGCTCTGGAGGGAGAATTAGTTGAAGGATGCCCTTATTCAGGGGAGTTTGTGTACCTTATTCAATCAGAAGAGTTTGCACATGGTCTTCGAAGAATGATCAGTCACCAACTGGGAGGGAAACCTCTTTCAAGGGAGCACGAGCAAGCTATTGAGGCTGTGCAGAACCTTGATGTCAAGTGTGTCTATGCCATCAGAACTCATTTGAGGCATCGAAAAACTGGTTATGTACCTGGCAGTGATAACGATGATGTTCCTTGCTTTCTTGATGACATGAAATGCCTCTATGTGAGGTTTCATCCCAAAGATAAATGTATTAGCAGCAGGCGACTTTTGAACATGGTAGTAAAGTGTATCAATAGAATCCTTGGTGGAAGTGTTGATGCCATGCACTTGCGTGAAGTCCTGGAATCCTGTAATCCTGCTGCTGTGGAGCGGGTCTTGGACCAGAACCAGGTAATGGCCTACAAGATACAAGAGGAGGCTGATGGACAGATGACACAGTATGAAGAAGGTCAGGGCACAGAGGTAGAAGATGACCTTGAGTTAATGCTGACCTGCAACTTCAGAGAGGGAGACCTTGTTAAGTACTGCAGTGAAGATAGTCGAATGGTGATTGCAACAGTCCTCAAAGTGACAGAGGAGAGCTCAGACAATGAAGATTTCCCCTTCCCTCCAACTCTTCATCTGAAGCTATCACCTGGACGTCATGGGGAGTCAGAACACAAGGCCATGAGCTCCTTACTTGTCTGCAAGTTTCTATCACCAGAGCAGATTGCATACCTTGAATCTCTCAGTGGAGCACTGCAACTGCAACAGAACAGGCCTGGGATCTCACAGGAGAAGGATGTCCTTCTAGAACTGCCATGTAGCAGTCAAGAAGACCTGCAAAGCTACTTCAGTGGCATCAGTGATGCTCTGGAGCACTTTGAGAGTCCACAGGTGTTCTTTGCAATTGAAAGACTGCTATTTCAACTGCACTTTTATTGTGTTCATGGAAACAGGCAACCAGAAGCATTCAGGGAGTTAGTGGAAGTTCTGAAAGCAGTCTTCTTTGCTCACTGTACTGAAGCTTTTAGTCAGTCTCTTGAAAGGAAGATCAGCAGCTTACTTCAACCTCCAGTTCAGCCAACCCCAAATGTACAGCCTGATGAGGCAGTTTACCAAAGACAAGAGTCATACCGGGATCTCAGTTCATGGAGCATTCCAATTGTGCCACCTTCTTCATCCAGCACAGGAAGCTATGTTGCTGGATCAACTTACGGCGGACAATACATTACTCCAACACAATCATCTGCTCCCTACATTTCTTCTAGGCAGCCAAGAGTAAGGCAGAATAGAGCTCATTACCCTATTTTGCCTGCTCCTAGGACACTCATAGGTGGTGGGGCATACATTTGGGGAGGTGGTACAGGGCATGGTATCTGGCCAGAGGTAACGGAAGAAGTAATCCCTGTTCCAGCTCCAACAGTGAGTCTTGAGGATGCCTTCATTTGGCTAAAGGATGCATGCCGCACTGTGCAGCTTGTCAAAGAAATGGAAGGTGTTACAGAAGTCATAGACATGCCCAGCCTGGAAGGAGAAGAGCAAACCATTGTCTACAAGTATCCTGAGACTCTCTGCTTCTATGCTCACGAGATTGTGCTCAAGTGCTTGAAGGCTGTGTTTTTTGCTTACTGTGGCTTGCCCAACCAGTTGGTGGAGTGCAGCAATCTCGTACAGCTACACCAGACACTGATGGGAAAGCTTGCAAGAAACCATGAAGTTCAGAGTGTGTTAAGTAAAACAGTACGTAGCTATGTCCACCTAGTGAGTGGACATGGAGACTGTTGTCGGTTCCCCTCATATGACCCCCCAGCCTTACCCTGTGACACTCACTCCCCAGCTGTGGCTAGAGAAGTGCTCAGATCAGCCATGTGCTTTGTGGAGGAAATACAAAAACTGGCCCAGATTCGTGCATTCTTCCCTGAAGGTCTGGACTCCTTCACTGTTGTTCGACCAGAGAGCTGGACAGAACAGGAGGGAGGTTAGCAAGTGTTTCATGTTAACTGTGTAATGAATTAAATGAGGTGCACACAGTGATCTGTTTTCATCTGCCAGTATGATCTGCATGATGTTATGTGTAAGTCAAACTAGCATGACTGTATATTCTTGGACTTAGCCAATACCCTCCCAGCCATATAAAATGACATAGAGAGTGTGTCATTGAAATTCTTGCGTAATGCACTTAGTCTAAATGTGATATTGGGACTGGGACACATGTACAAGGGAACATTGCTGAAGCCTCTCACTGTGTTGTTGAACTGAGACATAGCTTGACATCTAGAGGACAGTTGCAGCAATATTTATGATGCTTCATGCACCACTAAGACTCTTATATAGATTGCTCATGCCAAAATGTATTCTATGTTACAATGTCTTCTAAAGTAAGTGGCTTGTCTCCTATACATCTACATATAGCTCTAGTGCATAACTACTGCTACGTCATAATTTTATTATTATCCTGTACATTGTCTGTACGTACGTACATATTAATTTAGTCTTAATTGCCACTCAATGTGTAGAGCTTCCTTCCCACTGGGAAAGACATGGGGAAGAAGAGGAGTTGAAGATTGTTCCCGTCAGCCCTCACAGTCGTGAGTTCAAGGAGATAGCAGCCCTCTTCGCCAGGACCATGCCAACTGACAAGTATGCCATTCAGAGGCTGGAGCGAGTACAGAACAGGGTTCTGTGGATGAGGTACCGTGACTGCAAGGAACGCTTTGGGAGGGATCTGCCCTCTGCAGGAGAGAAGCACTTGTTTCATGGAACAAGCCAGACTGACCCTAAGGTTATTTACGGTGGTGATGCTGGATTTGATGTTGGCCATAGTAACGTTGGGATGTGGGGACCAGGGAATTACTTTGCAGTCAATGCATCTTACTCTGACCGTTATGCACATCCAAAAAATGTCCTTGGACGTCGAGATCCCCTTCACAAGATGCTGGTTGCCAAGGTTCTCACTGGCTTGCCATTTGTTTCACCTCCAAATAAAGAATTGAGATTCCCACCTGAGCGAGCTGACACAGGTGCTGGGGAGGGAAGAGTGAGACGTCGCTACAACAGCGTGCAGGGGACAGCTAAAGGATCAGAAGTGTACATCACTTACAGCAATGAGCAAGCCTACCCAGCCTACATCATTTCTTATATAAAGTAGCCTTAGAATATTATGCATTCACATAGCAGTACATGCATATTTTCAAGTAGGCACCTAATATAGTATTTACTGTATATGCATGTACTCAAACTAACGAGCATAGTCAAACTGCAACCATAGGCCTCAATGTATATTTTGTGGAGAAACTGTAATATTGTTGTAGTTATTAAATTGGTACTAGCGAAATAAATAACCAAGCACGGCTGCCTGGAGTCTTTTGGGAGCCCCTCGAAACGCAGTAAATTTTTATGGTGTCCTTCACGGTGCATGGGGGCCTGGGCAAACTTTAACCCCCCCCCCCCCCCTCCCCCTCAGAGTCTCTTGGCAGGCCTTAGGCAGCAGTATGGTACATTATTTTATTTAGGACCTACCTCATACTGCAAGTAAGTTTGTTCCAGCTAGACACATGACTTCAGTCTGCAACTAATAGCACAGCACAAATCAGACTACTGCTGAGTTGTCATAATTATTGGACACACTTCTACACAGTTCTAGATACAGTGCTAGCAATATAATATGACTACAGAACAAACAAGCCGAGGAAGACTTGACTGCACAGAAATACCATTACACTTACGTACACTACACATGCACATCACTTGCATCAAGTTGTATTGCTACAATGAACAGCAAATGTAAAGCTGTGACAAACTAGTTCCATATTTGCATAAACCATGCATGCAGTGTTTGGATGCATATAATTATACATGTTCTGGTCAGTGATGTATTAGGGTCTTTGTTGCTGTTAACGTTAACCTCTGGGACCTCACTGGCAAGGTAAGATCTCTTGTTAGATGTATACTTGGTGCATGTGCCGTGCAACTGGTCATGCATGCATGCACAGTACATGACAGTAGTACACTGGAGCATACATCACACACATGGGTGTACTTATTTATGATGATACCCTTTCCTGTTTCCTTCGATTTCCATTCATCCGTTTCCGCTTCGCCGGAGGGAAGTGCAATAGAAGTCAAGGCCTCGCCCTTCTCTGTGTCTCTATTCAAGACTGTATACGACTGCTACTTTACCTCACAACCTTAGCAGGTGTACCTGCACAACTAAACTGACCGGGGTAGCCATTGCTCCCCGCGGCGTCTACAGCCATGAGTGACGACGAAGGTAAGCGACTTTTAAAGGTAGGCTATGCTGCCGTGTTTGTACGGTAACCTAAATAGCTATCCACTAGGAATGTTTCATTTCGACATTACAGACGAGCTTGAGTTTGGAACTAGACAAGCACCTTTGGTAGTGCGAATCAACAAGATACTGGCGGATTACCCGCCCGGCACACAGATTTTGAAGGTAAGTAATTACTTGGCTACATCTGTGCAAACACCATACCCGCGGGATAGCTAGGTCATGAGTGACACCCGTCTGACTGCCTGCTTGCGCAGGAACTAATTCAGAATGCAGATGACGCGAAGGCGACTAGAATGGCCTTCTTGGTTGATCCTAGACAACATGGCGTGAAAGACCTTATGAAACCAACGCTTGCTCGCTTCCAAGGTCCGGCCTTGATAGCGTGGAACAATGCCAAGTTTGAGAAGGAGGACTGGGTGAACATTGGTCGACTGGATCAGAGCTCAAAGGAATCGGAGGTGCTCAAAGTGGGGCGGTTTGGTATCGGTTTTCAGTCTGTTCACCACATCACAGGTGGGTTATGGGTTGGCAGGTAGGTTATGCAGTTTTGTTAAATTACCGTATTTGTCCGTATAGAGGCCGGGCTCGAATAGAGGCCGGGCTCGAATAGAGGCCGGGGCTCGAATAGTGGCCGGGGGTCAGGAGGCCAGTTCATTAATAGAGGCCGGGTCCGAATAGTGACCGGGTCCTGAATAGTGGCCGGGTCCCGAATACTGGCCGGCTTTGCCACAATCGACATGGAATGCCTTTCAATCGACGCTTTTGTGCTCCTTAGCAACTGCAAGTCGCTTGTCACACTTCACAGTTGCCAAGGATCATCAGAGTTGCAAGAGCGATGTCTAAGAGAAAGTCGTAAGGTAGGGTAGGGGGTTTCTGAACAAGACAGAGTTTCCGAACAGGGCGCCGCATTTCGCCTGCACTGAGTAGAACAGCTTCCATTTCTGTACGCAGTTAGCACAAGAGTCAATGTATAAACTGACACAACGAGAAGCTGTTCCTTCAAATGCAGACGGAGCGCGGTGCAGTGTTCAGAAACCCCCTACTTTACCTTACAATGTGATGTGGCAGATGTCTCCTTCAAGTTGAAAGCCATTGAGTGCGCAGAGAAGACGACCAAGGAAGCCACTGCCACCTTATGCACGTGGTGGCCTCTAACAACGCTCTTTTTCCCGACAGAACTAGTCGCGTGCGAATCTTGACTTGCAGTCATTCTCCCCATGCGCGGAGACAATACTATACACCACTGATTTTATATTGGACACAAGGCCAAGTATTAGGACAAATATTTTAATAGAAGCCGGGCTCAAATAGAAGCCGGGTCAAAACTCCCAGGAAAGAAATAGAGGCCCGGGCCTCTATTCGGACAAATACGGTATAGGGATTCAGCGCAGCCAGCTTGGTTCTACCATGCTGTGCAGTTAACACATTCGTTGGTTGTTTATCAATACTGGGTGCATTTACCAAAGCCATCTTTGCCTGCTTACACTTCACTTTCTGTTACTAAGCTTTTAAAAATTTCTGGAAATTACGGTCATTAGCTAGCTCCAGCAACTGCATGGCCACCCCTCGTGAACAACATGACATTTGCTCAGTCAATTTAAGTAGACTCTACCCACGCTTACCAGAATAACATGATCTTCTATAAACTTGTTTACTAGCTGTTACACTGTGTACTTTTGTGCAAGAAACAGCTGAATATGACCCAAACTCTGGACAGCTGTTAAAAGGGTTTTAACAGTTTAGAGAAGATCATGCTGAATTTAGAATGGCTGACATGATACTCAAAACAAATGTAAGTCAAAGTCCAACTTACTGGCATGTCAATCCTAAGTGGTTAGATGCAGACGAGTCACTATTGTATCACTTCACTCACCAAGGCTGGCTGAATTGAAAGCAAAATTTTATAACTGTATGGCTGTCATTCATCAGACGCACACATGAACTTAACTTAAATAGTATGTACATAGAACAGCACAATAAATGGAGTGAAACCGACAGCTAAGACCACACAACCATGGGATGAATGTTACATTCAGATGCAGATGAAACTAGTCTAAGGGATGACGGCCTAGCTGGGAAACAATGAGTTGACAATGTATAGCTTTATAGTTGTTGAACTGTCAAAAAGTGAGCGAGACTGGGACATATATTGTGAAGCCTATGTATGGTGAAGGTGGAAAGGGCTGGTGGTCGATTGCAGCATTCTTTGCCATAGTTGAGTTGGTATGGTCATCTAACCTAACAGCTAGTTGGTGTTCTAGACGCTAGTGTGCATGCTTAACATTCCAACTTGTCATTCACATGCACTGTGGGACATGTCCAATGTTCACATACAGTGACCCTACAGATTGCATGTGGTGCATATCTTGTCTGTGAAACAGAAGTCATCATGCAGCCATTGGTGCAGAGCACTGCAGTGACAGTATTGTTGCATCAGGTGTTTCATAGGGCGTTGTCTTCTCTGTACTTGTGTTGCTTGGTTGTTCATGTGATGCCATGTGATGTGCATGTGAGTTGACTGGAACTTGGGAAGGAAATTGTGCCATCTAGAGCATTGTATGACATTGTACTTGAGCATGCAGGGATGAATTCTGAAAGGGAGTAGGGGCATTCACCAACATTTGGTTATCAGATGTCACGAAACGGCAGTGGCAAAGAACAATTAAAGGCCACAGATAGGCTTCTTTTGATGTATTGACGACGGCAGCGTACCCAAAGGCAACCTGGAGTGCTCGTAAGAGAAAAGCGTCATAGGCTGCTCGTACCCCATTTTGTCTTTTCATATTATTCTTGTTCTCCTTCCCACCGAATATTTGCGCACTCCTAGCGCACGACACAGGGTACCTACGGACCCAAGTCGTGTACGAGGACTGACATACCAAGGACAAGGACTAGGATCTGAGCGCCGGTGGCAATCCGACAAGTACAGCGCTGGAGCGGGCAGGAAATTTGTCCTCCCCGTGTATTAAAGATATCCCAATGCCGCCATTTTGTTGCGCTGGTATACCGTACGGTACACGGCGGTCGCTTCATCTAAAGTGGCATAACTGTGCTCGATGCTCTGCACAATCTTCAGCTAATTTAAGAAGGGGGTATTAGTCAGCGCTGGTATCAATCTGACGTACTAGCGGGACTAGCTAGCTAGACATTTGGGCCCATGTAGCTGCACAAGGAAATTAGGAATGCATAGCGACCTTCATGGCAATGTGGTTCATCATGGAGTTACTGTTGCTTGTTTCTATGCTTTTTCTGCTGGCCATTCCTAAATCCCCTTTAATTCTAAAGGAATTCTTATACACTAGTATAAATCTACCCCTTGCCTTCCTGAAATCCCTCCAGTTAAAGCATCTTGTACTTGCCCCACTCCCTCCTCCTCCATTGCTTCAAATCTCACATTTCTCCAACTTGAAGACTATTCTAACTATAGCCTTGTTGCGGATGGAAAACAGACTTGACTGAAGGACACAAATCAAAATGCCAATTTACGCAAAGTAATATTTGTTTTGTCAACAGCCATTGCTCACACTTTGTGTGCAAGACCCAAGCTATATCATGTGCTTGCAATGCACCTTCAATGAGTGCTGTCACAAAATTATCAGATTTACACAGCAAATTTCAGCAGTAGGAATACTGTAATGGTACATCATGTAGTCATTGTATGGTCACTGTGGCTGGTCCAGTGTGAGTAGGATGGACAGATACCTCATCCATCAGCTGTGGGAACTGCCTGCTCGGCCGGCAGTTCCCACAGCTGATGGCTGAGGTATCTGCCCATCCCAACCTACCTTCACTGTAGAGTAATGACTGCAGGGTGTGGAGGGAGGGGTCCAAAGGTTTCAGGAAAACTCTTTCAGGTTTAAAGGAAACAATGGAAATGTTGTGACAGGCATGCAGCTGGACTAGAGGATGATTTAGTGCAACATGTACAAATGACCTTTTCCGTTGCTGTGGTGCTACAGAGTATGTGCTTGGTGTCAGCTCACATGATTATAGCTTATACAATGTTCATCTGGTATATTATCTCCATCATACGCTTCCCACCATTTTTGATGGGGCAGGAGAAGTGGTCTAGCACATTTAGTCCTTAACCTTGTTGTTTGTGGTTTCATATTACTGTGCGCCATGACATGTCAAATATTATATTGTATTAGCACCTTTTAACATCATATACACAGTAGTATGGCAGCGGCACGTTAGCACAGTTTATAGTGTCACATATTGTAACTGATGGTGCAATAGAACACATTTGCGCCAATCGTGGACAGTAGGCTCAGAACCGTGCACATATTATGTTCGATGACTGTTCAGTCTAGTGTTGCCAGAAGAGATTCATTGGTGACATGAGGAAGCAACACGTCTGGCAAGGTGGTGAAGCAAAGATTTCCTTAATTTGCTGGTGGATAAGGAAACAAAACACCCCCTGCCATAGAGAACAACACCAAATCACTTGTCTATGCCAATTTGTAGCTGCAGCTAATCCGAAACTGCAGAAAGGCTAATCTCAGGATATCCACAATAGCTAGCACATAATTTTGTGATAGATGAAGCAGTTGTCCTAACTGGTATATACGTATGCATGATAATAAACCACTTTTCAAAGTCCAGGCCTGTGAACGTTTGAATTAATTGTATGCCTCAATGAGTTAGACTGACAGTAAGTATTGGCAAGCTGGACATTAACATTAGTTTTTTCCTGTAATAAATATTCCATTGCTCCATGTTCTTAAGCACCTGTTTATACACTTTGCTTCAGATGTGCCATTTATTGTCAGTGGCAAGCGAGTGGGTATCATTGACCCCCACATTGTCTTCATCAGCAACAAGGAAGAAGGCAAAACAGGGATGATAAAACCATTAAGTCAGTTTTACAAGTTTGCTGACCAGGTGGCTCCATTCATCGGCCTCTTTGGGTTTGATTGTTCCACAGAGAATTATGATGGAACTCTCTTTCGCTTCCCCTTTCGCTGCAGTGACCCTACATTTTGTTCAAAGATTATTGATAAATGCTACACAACTGAAGAAGCTATTGCTGACCTCTATTCCTCTCTGATGGAAGAGGCCTCACGCATCTTGCTCTTCCTGAAGTGCATTGAGAGCATCGAACTGTACACATGGGACCCTTCAATGAATGCACCGAAGCTCTACCTCCAGATAGAGCTAGAGCCAGCTTGTGTACCTCGGGTGCGCGAGCTTCGCCGAACATGCAAGGAACACTGTGAAGAGGTGGAATCATTCACTGCCTTGGGAGCCTTCACTGTGCAAGTCACAGACTCCAACAGTCAGAAGCAGAGTTTCTCTTGGCTGACATGCACCACTGTGGGATCATCTGACCGCCATTTGTTGTCTCTTGCCTCCAAGTTGCAGGTTCTCCCTTGGGTAGGCATAGCAGCCTCTCTGCCTAGTGCTGCACAGTGTGAGAACTGTTTTTTTGAGGACCTGGTTCAACCAGGAATGACAGCAGAAGATGTAGCACGTGACCTTCTGAACCAGAAGAAATGCTTCAGAAGAGTTGTGACGAACTGGAAGGGGCCCAATGAGCAGCCTGATGGGTTTGCCTTCTGCTTTCTTCCCCTGAAGGAGCCTACTGGACTTCCGGTCAGCATCCATGGCTACTTCAGGGTTGCCCGTAACCGTCGGAGCATTGAATGGCCTAGTTCAAACAATACAAGTAAATCTGCTCTCTGGAACAAGCACCTGATGGAGGCTCTAGTGGTGCCTTCTTATGCCATTCTTCTTGCCAGTAAGCAATATCTGCTCTCATACAGTGGCACTCCAGCTCTTCCACCAGCTGAAGGTATTCCGGATCCATATTCATGGTTGCCCCTGCCACAGGAGGTGAAGCACAGTGATATTTGGAGGTACCTCTTGGAGGCAAAGCCTTCAGTTCAGTCATTGCTCACAACCTTACCGGTGTTGTGGACAGCAGTTGATGGTGGAAAGTGGGTTGCACCCAGCGAAGCATGCCTGGTATCTGATGCGGTACCAGTGAGTGTGGCCAAACTCCTGGTTGATCTCCACTGTCCAGTAGTTTGTCTTCCACAAGCTGTCAAGGATTGTTTCAGCTATGGGACAGACAAACTCCGGTGTGTTGATCAGCATTATGTTCGTGATCAATTAAGGAAGAATGCTATAGTGACAGCACAGCTGCTGAAAGATACAAGTCTACTTTTGAAGGTTTTGGATTACATAACATCAGATCTATCAGTCTGGGAATACCCTTGCCTTGAAGGTCTCCCAATTGTTCCCTTAGCACAGCTCGGCAGCGAGCCAGTTCGCTTACAGAGGAAACAAGCAGCGACATCTAAGGAATTGGTTTACATAATCACAGATGACCTCACTCGCAGCATTCTTCCAGGTTTAGATGGCAAACTCTTGTGCCACACCCTCCCAGACCACATCCTTGATGTATTCCTCAGCCTTGCTGACTTGAACCAGTTCTGTGTGACAAAGGCAACCCCTCACGATGTGTGCCCTAGCCTTATTGAGGAATCAATGAGGACATGGAATGCTCACCTGGGTAATTCTGCACTGTGGGACCCAAGACGCAAGAAGAAATGGGAGATGGAACTAACCTCTTATTCTCATAGCTTTCCTGTTATGCCAGAAGAAAAATGGCTCACCAACCTTTGGGAGTGGCTCAGGTCGAATTTGGCAGTGTCAATAGAAGATGTAAAGCACCTCCCAATTGTACCAATGGTAGCTTTCTCAGGTTGTACAGGTGACCAAGTCCAGCTTCGTTCATTAAATGCACTTGGGATGTCCTTGAGGCAGTCAGCACCTGCAGTGTCCCAGCAAATAGCAGATATGGCTGAGGAATTAGGGTGCACCTTGGTTCCACATTCCCACATCTTTGTCGGACATGAAGACTCACTGAATGTCCACCTTCCCATGGTATCTCCACTGTCACTGCTTCGACTGCTGAAGAACATCCGTTATGCATCTCAGCTGGTTACGAATCTCAGTACTAGAAGTAAAGATGTTTTACGTCGCTACCTTCTTGAGAGCATTGCAGAGTCTGACATGGAATCACATGATCTTACATTTTTTCGCTCCCTTCGAGTCTTCAAGTCTCTTACTTCTGAGTACATCAGCTTACAGAATCTGCACTCCGTCATCTTCCCTCCCTACAACCTGAAACTGCCTGAAGACCTTCCTTTCCCAACCAATACTCTCCAAATATCTGATAATGATTATGAAGAGTACAAAATTCTGCTGGGAAGAGAACCAGAAACGCTGGACACTTTCATTGAATGCTATGTTGGCCCTTTTGCACTTACTGGCAATTGTACAGACACAGAGAAGGATAAGCTCTTCCTGTGGGTCCTTAAGCAGCTGAGGATCTCACAAGATGATTCACTGTGTGAGTATTTGAAGAAAACAGCCTTTTTACCCTCAAACAGTGGTGACTGCCGGTACTGCCCTCATGCACTCTATGACCCAGAAGATGGATTTCTCAAGCAAATGTTCTTAGATTCTGAAGCAGCTTTTCCATCATCCGATTTTGACTATTACCTTGCTGAACTGAAGGAATTGGGCTTGCAAACAAAGCATGAACTTCAGAGAAATGCCACAGCTTTTCAGTCTTTCATAATTGACAGAGCACATGCTGTGATCCGGTTTGACTCTGCTAAAGCTAGTCAGTGCTCAAAACACATCCTGAAGGCATTATGTGATGCTGATAAAAGCCTGAGCACAATTGTGTGTGATCAAGTAAGGGACATTCCATTCCTCTTCTGCCAGTCCACTCCTCCCAAAGACTACCCTCCAGAGCTTACATGGGCTGGTACTGCTGTAGAAGTCCCACTACCTCCTTCTGCTCTCTGTGCATCCCAGGATCAGAAACACTTGGGTCACTTAGTGGGGTCTGTATCTCCAGTGTTGGCATACCAATATAAGAGACTCTTCAATGAGCACATATTTAAAGACATTTTCAAGAATGTGTCTGTGAAAATGGTGTGCCGCCACCTTGTGAACGTGGTTGAACTGGATAGTCAAGCCCTCTCTGCCAATGCTGCATCAGTGACAGAGATGATGGAGTCTGTTTACCTGTTCCTTAATCAGCAAGCAGGACACAAAGCCAGTGAACTTTCTCCGCATTTCATTTGGCATGAGTCTTGCAAGGCATTCCTCCCTCTAGAAAATGTTGCGTGGACTGGCATCTGTGGCTCCTCACTGGTACCATACAGGTACACGATACAGGAGATTCCAGGAGCTTATCGGTACCGTCGGCTGTGGAATGTGCTGGGAGTTCAAGAAAGACTAGAACCACATGCTGTACAGCAGGTACTGATTGAACTTCAGAGACATTTAAAGGAACATGAAAGAACACTCTCAGATGCAGAGGTTTCAATGGTAATTCAGATTTTGAAATTCCTAGAGAGCAGGACAACCATGGGCCAGGTGCTAATGCCAACTGTCAAAGGTACTCTTCTCTCGGCAGAAGAATGCACCTATGATGACCGAGAGCTCTCTAGTGAAAGACAGAAGCTGTTAGACAGCAAAGGCATCGTGTTCACACACAGTGATGTATCCAAATACCTGGCTAAACACTTCAAGGTCCCTCCAGTGACCAGTAAAATTGCAAGGCCGACTGGTCTGATGATAAAATGTGAGAAGGCTGGCCAGAGCATTGAGCTATCTCGCCGGATTCAAAACATCATCAAGGACTACAAAGACAGTACTGATGTTTTCAAGGAACTCATACAAAATGCTGATGATGCAGGTGCCACAGAAGTCAAATTTCTCATTGACTGGAGACAACATGACATGGAGCTGCTCTTCACAAAAGAAATGCATCACTGGCAAGGCCCAGCACTGTATGCCTACAACAACAGTGTGTTTTCACCAGCTGACTTTGAGAACATTCGCCAAATTGAAGGAGGTACAAAGCTGACAGATCCAACCAAGATTGGACGATTTGGTTTAGGCTTCTGCTCCGTGTATCAGCTAACAGATGTTCCTAGCTTCATCAGTGCTAGCAAACTTGTTGTCTATGACCCTCACATGCATTTCCTTGGTGCTAGTTTGACTGCTGGCTCCCCTGGAATTAGTATTGACTTTGTGGAACAGCAGAGTGATATAGGAAGTTTCTATCCAGATCAGATGTCACCCTACCAAGATGTGTTTGGTTGCAATGTGCTAACTGAGCCAGTAGATGGGGAAATGCCAAAGCCACTAGAAAGGGGGTTTCAAGGAACCCTGTTCAGATTACCTTTTCGTGGAATGAATTGCCCGCCCTCTGATATCTGTCGCAAAACATTTGGTAGAGAAGAAATTCAACAGTGGAAGGAAGACTTTAAAAGACTTGCACAGAATCTGTTAGTCTTTCTTCGTCATGTGAAGATGGTGGGACTGTACGAGCTGGAGAGTGGTGGCAATCCCACAAAGGGCATGAAAGAAGTGTGTGTCATCTCTTGTAATCATGAAACAGATTTGTTCACTCCTCGTGATTTGGTGAAAGAGTATCACAGGGATCCCGATGGTGTTTGTGGAAGCTGTTCTCTTGCACTGAAGAGCATATCTTTGGATAAATCAAGCACCACAAAGAAGGGTAACCTTGAAACAGAGAGGCATGAGCAGAAGTGGCTAGTAGCATCCGCTGTAGGGTGTGAAGGCAGCTTCAGATTTGCAAAATCATGCGATGGGATTGCAACTGGCCTCATACCCCTGACGGAAGTGGCTGTAAAGGTCTGTTGTGATGAATCTGGCTTAACTCCAGTGGTATGTGAGGGACAGCTGTTTTACTTCCTCCCACTGCCAATTGCATGTGATGTGAAGTTTCTCATTAATGGTTTCTTTGATGTGTCCACCAACAGGCGTAGTCTCAAAGATCTCCAGGACCAAAGCAAGAAGAATGTATGGAATCGCCTCCTTATTGATGACAGCCTCTCCAGTGCTGTTCTACAAGTGTTCAAAGGCCTCCAGTATTGCCACCGAGGTGATTCAACATCCCCAACTTTCCTGGAGTCTTACTATGGTCTATTGCCTTCTCATAATGCAACTGATGATGTAAGCAGAGTGCTGAAACCAGCTTTGCTGAAAAAGATGCGGAAAGGCAACATCCCTTTCTTCCATGTCATTAACAAGATTGAACAGTGTTGGAAAAACCGTGATGAGGCCCATGTTCTTCATCAAGATTTCCATAAAGAAGACTTTGCAGCAATTTTGCCTGACATGCTCCAAGTTATGACAGAGATTTTGGGACTCAGTATTGCCAAGAATGTACCAGAAAAAGTGCAAGATGTCTTGAAGGATTTTTTGCAGATTATGTCACCCAGAAGATACTACCAGAAGTTCATCTCAAATTTGCACCTTATCGAGAGATGTAGTCGGGAAAGGCAGATTGTGTTCACCTTGAAGAACATTGCACTCATAGATGGCAAGGATAGATGGCTTGAACTGTTGCTGAAAAAGTCACAGTGCATTCCAACTGCACCAAATGGCACTTTGGTGCACCCCAAACAGCTGATTGACCCAAGTGGACCTGTACAAGCGCTGTTTGATGAATGTGATGAACGTTTTCCAGTCACTCAGCTTTGCAGTGACGAGATCAGGAGCACATTGAAGACACTTGGAATGTGCTATGATGTCTTGAATGTTGAGGATGTTGTGGAGCGGGCACGGAGTGTAGTAAACCTGTCTGCCACAGATGCAGTGAAAGCACGAAGCAGGAGTCAGCTACTTCTATATTATATCTCTGAACACAATTGTGATGTGCCCTCCTTGAGTGCAATACCCTTTATCCCTGTGATGAGGAGACCAGAGGGTGTCAGTGTACCTTGGAGGGCCAGCGACAATGGCTTTTCCAGTGCTTCTGATCTATACGACAAAATTTCCAAACTTGTATTTTCAAATGGTCTGATACTAGATCCTAACCTGCAACATCTACGAATTCCCAAAAATGTACTGGATTTTAAGGCAGATACTTCTTTAGAGCAAGTGGTTCAACACTTGAAGAACCTCATTTACTGGGCAAATGGCAGTGAGTTGAATGAAAAGGACTGGAAATTGCTGACTGATACTGCTGCAGAGGTATATGCATATTTGGAGAACCAGTTGAACGGGGAAGATGATTCAGAAGTTGGAAGGAACATTGTCCAGTGTCTTGAGGTGGACAAGAATGTGGTAGTCTGGGATGAAAACGATGGAGTGTTCCGGAAAACAGATGTGCTTGCTCTCCAGCCTCTGGAGAATGTGTCTCTGGCTCCATATCGCCTGTCTGCAAATGAGGTCCCAGCACTGAAAAGAACACCAAGACTCTGGAAAGCTCTGGGTATCCGTGACATGCACTCCCCAGATGACTGCATAGCTGTTCTGCATGAAATGCCAACACCACTGACCAAGAAAGATGCAAGTATTACAATGAATGTTCTCCATTTTCTTTCAAGAGAAACAGAGGTAAGAGAATGCATGCTAGTTCCAACAACCAAGCAGACATTACTGCCACCGTCAAAGTGTTATTACAATGACTTCCCTTGGAAAGAACAATCACATGTGCAGCAATTTCTGGACAAGTATGACTTTGTTGACACTGGTAGTGTACCACAAGAACTAGCTCAAAAATTTGGAGTACTACCTATTTCCACTAGAATTGCCAACCCAACAAAGTTGAAGATTAAGTATGAGCGAAAAGGGCAGCAGCTTCCACTGACTCGCCGCATCAGCCGTCTTCTTGAAGAGTACAGTGAAATTGATGATGTCCTTAAAGAGCTCATTCAGAATGCTGATGATGCAGAAGCAGGAGTGATCAAATTCCTCATTGACTGGAGGCAGCACAAGACAGAGTATCTCCTTAAGCCAGAGATGGCTCCCTGGCAAGGTCCTGCACTTTACGTGTACAATGACAAGACATTCTCTGACCAGGACTTTGACAACATTTGTGAACTGGAAGGAGCCACAAAGAGGAGAAATCCTACCAAAATTGGCCGTTTTGGTGTGGGTTTCTGTGCAGTGTACCATCTGACTGATGTCCCCAGCTTTGTGAGCAGGTCACGACTAGTAATACTGGACCCAATGACAAAGTTTCTCACTGATGCTACATCAGCCAGTTCTCCTGGTATTCGTTTTGACTTTGTGGCTGAAAACAAGGAACTAACAAGCTTCTATGTTGACCAGTTGGCTCCCTATGAGGGTATCTTTGGTTGCAAGCTACTTGATGCAATGAAAGGGTTTGATGGTACACTGTTTAGGTTTCCTTTGCGATCTGAAGCCAGTATCATATCAGAAAGAGTGTTCAAGAGAGAACAAATCTGTCAACTGAAAGAAGTGTTGATGAGTCAAGCAGACACACTACTGGTTTTCTTGCAACACTTGAGAAAGATTGAGTTTTATGAACTTAGCGAAGAACAGGACCACACTAATCCATCTTTGCTAGTCTCCCTGGAAAGGGATAGTTCCAGATCTGTCAATTTACTGGAGCAATTCAAGAGTGCTGTGGAGCATGGTAGCAGAATGACACATTACAACACCACACAACAGTTCACTTTGACAAGGAGAGAGGTGGTTCCTGGAGCATCTCCAAAGTCAAAGAAGAAGGGCAGACCTGTTGCCTCACTTCAGCCCAGTAGCACAAGATGGCTTGTGGCATCAGCAGTGGGAGAACCTGGCTCAAGTTCTTGGAAGTGGGCTTGCTCTGCGGAGGGTAGGAAGAGAGGAGATGTCCCAGTGGCTGAGGTTGCAGTACCAATTGTAGAGGGAGATGGTTTCCTTTTTCCAATGCCTCTTAAAATAGGCCAAGCATTTTGTTTCCTTCCTTTGCCCATCACCATAAGTGACCAAAAATGCTTGATCAATGGTTACTTTGAGATTTCTAAGAATCGTCGTGACCTTGCTAAGTTGCAAGATGAGCATATGAAGGATGCATGGAACCGTTTGCTCATCAGGGATGTGTTGGTGAAGGCTTACATTGCTCTGTTGAGGCACTTTACTGACATGATTCCTAGTGACAAGTACCAACGTACCCAGTTTCTTGAATGGTATTATAAGCTCTGGCCTCTTGACACTGCTAGCCACCCTCTTAGCAAGGAACTAAAGGTTGCCTTCAAGAAAGCCCTCAGTAAATCAGACACACCTCTAGTGTGGAGCATGGCTGAAGGCGGGAAGTGGTTACCAGTCAGCGAAGTTAAGTGCCTTGATGACTCCTTCCAAAAGGCCCTGTTTGACCCAGTTCGGATCAATATTTTGGACACTTTGGTACAGCACAGATACAATATGGCTGAGCTACCATACACGATCAGAGCATCCCTGTGTTTGGGGTATGACTCATCCATTGCAAGTGTCTCCTTCAAGCATTACTGTGAAGAGGTCTTGCTGAAAAACCTGTCACATTTGCCACATGATAAGAGAGACTCCCAGCTACTGTTCATTTTGAAGCACTTGGGAGCCCTAAGCGATGCTGAAGAAGAGGATTGGTTGGTGGAGCTGCTTACATCCACTGCATGCATTCCCTGTGAACCAAACGGTGCTCTTCTTTGCCCCACAAAGCTTGTGTTTCCAGAGGGACTGCTATGTGAACTGTATGAGGTGGATGAAGAACGATTTCCATCCAAGGAATATTGCAAAGTGAAGCACTCACTTGTGGAACTGGGAATGGCCGCTCATAAATTGAAAAATGATGATGTACTTGAGCGAGCTAATGTGATACATACACTGTCAGCAGATAAGGCAAGACAGCGATGTGAGAGCTTCATTCAATATCTTACAACTGTTCACTTTATCAGCGAGGTAAAGGATGCACCATGGAATTGGTCAGAACACTTGAAGAATCCAACAATTGAAGCACTTTCAGACATTGCGTTTCTGCCAGTTCAGCAGAGACCCAGTGGATCAACCATTCCTTGGTATGGTGACTCAGCACTGTTTGCAAGTCCAAAGGTAATGTACTCTCAGCAAGGAAGTGACATGCTTTTCAGTTGCAAATTCACAGCTGACCTACCTGCTGGCCATGATATCAAGAAGCTATACTTCTTCAAGTCACCTGCATGTGAGGATATTCTAAGCCATGTCATGGAGATTGTCAAATGGGCTGAGGATGTTGAGACAGAGATGATGCCACAAGACCTTGCCATCCTTGACAGGTGCATGCCTGTTGTGTATGGGAGACTCGATAACAGCTTGCAGTTCACAGAGGGAGAAGATTTTCCCAAAGTAGGTCCTAGGTCTCAAGGAACATTGTTGTACCAAGCAGGTACAGCAAGCACCACAACAACTGAAGTAGATTTGCCTTGGAAAGAGATGGTAGTAAAGGAATTAAAGTATAGGTCATTTATTTGGCAAGGAAGTAATATAGGCAAGAGGTTCCACAGTCCTGCTCAGACTGTGAGTGACAGTCGTCTCAAGCAAAGCTACTATCCTTACTTGGTCAAGTTGAGCCCAGAGAATGAACAGTATCAGCAGCTCTTCGAAGCCCTTGGTGTAGAAACTATGCTTTCTAGTGACACAATAGCAGATGTTTTAAATAGCATTAGAAGAGATTGGGCAGAAGTTAAAATTGATGACCCAGAATTGATGGACTTCATTATTCACATAGCCCAGCAGCAGTTCCACTCTCATCATGATGACAACCTGGTTTTCTACCTACCAGATGATGAAGGGGTGATGAGGAATGCCAGGGAGATGGCGTATCCTGAAAGCGTTACAGAATCAGACATTTTCCTTGAAGACCTCACTCATGTTTTGGCTCACTTCGTTAGTGACCGCATACCAAAAGCAGCTGCTAAATGTATGGGTGTGCAGGACATTCTCACCAACATCATGTGTCATTTTGAAGACAATGAATATTTCAAGGAAGAAGACTTTGGCCAAAAGGAGGAGATATGTACTCGCCTGAACAACATTCTCAAACAGTACCCTGCTGATGTATCTATCTTCAAGGAGTTCATTCAGAATGCTGAGGATGCCATGGCAACAGAGATAGCATTTGTGATTGATCACAGGCACAATTATGGAGCAAACTCAATGTTTGCTCATGATGACAAATGGAAGTCTTTGCAAACAATGCCTGCACTATTGGTTTTCAACAATCGCAAGTTTCAAGAAGCAGACATTCAAAGTATTAAAGAATTAGGAATTGGTGGGAAGGCAGATGCCTCAGACAAGATTGGTCGCTTTGGTGTGGGCTTCAATGTTGCTTATCATGTCACAGACTGCCCCATTTTGGTGTCATTTGGTGAGGGTGGGTTGGCTGAGAACTTCTGTGTCTTTGATCCTCAATTCAAATATGTTCCCAATCGCCAGGGTACCCCTAGACAGCTACCAGGAGCAAGATACAGGATGAAGAATGTGGATGGTAAGAACTCAAGTGAGCATTTTCCTGACCAATTTGCTCCTTTCTTGATGGATGTGATACCTCAGATGGCCAAATCTGCTCCAGGAAGCTTTGCAGACTGTGAGGCCAACTGGCCACATGGCTGCAGTGTCTTCCGTCTACCTCTCACCAGAGCCAGTAGACATCACATAGATGAGACCTCCACTAAAACGGAATTCAATAGATCACAAGGGTTGCTAGGATGTGCAATGACTCTCCCTCACCTTAGTGGGCTTGTAAGGGATTTGACTGAACAGGCTCCAGGTATGCTGCTCTTCCTAAACCACTTGAAGCAGATTTCAGTATTTGAAGTGTCAGATAAAGGCAAAGTTCTCAGTCCATGGACAGTTGAGGTAAGACACAGTTCAGACAACCTGATAAAGTGCAGTCAATTTACCTCTGATATTAAAGGAGCATGCGCTAGTTTAGAAGGTGATGACTTCCAGGAGCAGCCTTGTCCAGACAGCTTTCAAGTAACTTACAGCATACAGTTAATGACCACAACAACAACTCCAGAAACACCTGAATGTACTTCAGTAGATGGCTCTATTGCCAATCAGGCAGACAAAGAAATGGTTGTTCAAATTCCACAGACTTTGCCTTCAAGCATTCACACAGCTGCTTCAATGTCTGTAAGCAGCACTGCAGTATCCACTACCAGTGCACAGGCAAGTATTATAGATTTGAAACAAGTTGAAGATCAAGATAGAGAGTTATGTAATGACAGCCCTAGGGAAGTGGTATTAACAAAACACACTGATTCAACATGGGTCATCAGCAAGCGGTTTGGTTTGTCTGACATCCCTGAAGAACTGCTTTACAGAGGAAGTAAGGAGCAACTCTTTCCTTTGGCTGGAGTAGCAATCCTGCTACCAGATAGTAGTGGGACTTATGATGGCTCTACCTTCACTGGTACACTGTACAGTCATTTACCTCTTCCTCTGAATACAGGAATCCCTGCTCACATTAATGGCCGTTTCTGGGTGGACCCCTCTCGCAAGCACCTGGAAGGCTTTTTGGGCACAGGAAGAAAGAGAAATCTTTTGGATAAGTGGAATGAAGCTATCCTTCAACAGGTGGTACCGAGGGCTTATGTCAATGCTGTAACATACTGCAAAATGTATGTCCAGAACAGTAAAGCTTTCTATGAATGGTTCTACAACCGTCTCCTTGCACAACCTACACTGTCTTCTGTACTAGATGATTTCCATTTCAGCAAATGCGTATACGAACTAATGATTGAAGAAGAATGTGAAATTCTTATTGCTGATGCACCAGCCACAGAAGATACCACAGAGGTGAAATGGCTAGCCCTTACAGCAAATGCAGATAATCCCAGAAAAGGTTGGTTCTTTGCTGGAGACCCTGAAATTGGAGACCCTGAAGTGAGAAACGTGCTCCTCTCCATTGGTGTGAAGCTAGTTTCTACATCAGTTGTAACTTCAAACTCTATGTTGCAAACATACTCTGGAGACGTTACAGTGGATATGGCCAGGAAGTACCTGATAATGGTTGCCCCTTACCTCAAGGACCACAAGGATGTTATAGTATCAGCTCTGGTACCTCTGTTGACCTATGTTCTTAGTGGAATTGACTCTCCAGAGCAGTGTAGTGCTGTCAATGGCCTGCCTCTAATGCTGACTAAAAATGATCAGTTGAGACTAATTGACACCAGCACTCCATTGTTTTCATTGGAATTTATAGACCTTCTTCCAGAACACTGCATGGAAAAGTTTGTGTCACATCTGCTTAGTGAGTCAGAACTAATGGACAAACTACTCAAGCTTAAACTGGTAACACAAATCAGTCCAGGGTATTTAGCTGAGAAAATTGAATTACCCAATAAGCCACTGGCCAACTTTCATGAGTGCAACATGGAGCTACTGCGAAGACTATGGTGCTATATTGCTGATTCCATCTCTTCCACCCCTAATATTTTGGCCTACTTTCATCATGTCTCCATTATTCCCACAAGCCGATCTACAGTGGTCTCAGTGAGTAACTGTAAGACAGTGCTGAGAGAACATGGTTCAGTGACATTGCTGAGCAAGCTTCAACTCCCAGTGCTGGACTTCTCACAAGTCTATGACAAAGCCGATGTCACACTAACTGCTGTTGTTAAAGAATTATTGGCAGTTGAGAGCAAAGCAGATGAAATGCTGGAAGTTGTTGTAAACCATCTAAGTCAAGAGCCAAGATTAGCTACCATTGTTGGAGTGAAGCGTATTGAAGTGGATGGGTTTATTGGGTTTTTGTTAAAGTGTGATTACCTACACGAGTATGTAGGCACACTGAAGAAGCTGAATATTTTCAATGTAATATGTGATGGGTGGGAGTCCCTGGAACGAAAGAGTGTGGTGTATGCTTTGCCTGAAAACCAAACACCAGAAGTGGGCCTGAAAACTATATCCAGCAATTCCAAAATGCAGATCATCAAGATCAACCACCTACATCACCAGTTTTATGAGACAGTTGGTGTGCAGGTGCTTGATAGACCTGGCTTCTATGCCAAAGTTATCATTCCTCATTTTGCACTCTTACCTGCAGAAGCTCAAATCATCCATCTTCAGCACATGATTCAACAAAATGATTTGATTGCTCTTCTGCAACAACTGTGTGATGTTCGTTTCATCAAAGATAATAGAAGGGCAGGTCCACAACTAGCTTCAGAGTACTTTGACCCTGTTGAAGAGCTGTTAAAAGAATTTCTGACATCTGAGAAGTTTCCACCTGAAGTTTGGTGTGAGGAAGACAATCTGAAGCTCTTGAGACAGTTAGGCTTAAGGTCATCTGTCTCTGAAGACTTGTGGAGGAAGTTTGCTCGAAGAATTAAGGACTCTGGAAAGAAGGCAGATAGCAGGGCACAAATGTTGTTAACATCACTGCAGAGTCATATTCAAGATGCTTGTTCTTCAGACTCTTCAACCGTTACAGTACAAAAGCAGCCACAGCAAGACCCACAGCAGCTGCTGCAATTCTTGCACAGTATTGCTGACATTGACTTCATTCCCTACAGAATTCCTTTTGATGTTGAACATGCTTTTCGTCAGCTGGCAATTGATGTTCCTGTACCAGAAAAGAAGTTCATTTGCTTTAGAAATTCAGTGTTCTGTGAAGTGGATGAGGCACAGTTGGTGTGCTTTAGCAAACATCCACATGTTGACTGTCATGTTTTGTTCAGTTTCAGTCACCAATCCAAAGGACAGGCTATTGTGAAGCAGGTGTTGTCTGCCCTAGGACTGCAGCTACCATCTGTGGCATTGGTATGTGATAACCTGAAGCAGCTAGTTGCCCGTTTAGTACAGTGCATTGTATCTTCTAACCAAGACAGTCAAGAAGGTGTTCAAAGACTGCAGAAGCTCTTCATGTGCCACTACAACTATCTTGCAAAGTATCACAATGAGCAGTCACTAGCAGAAATATCTGATCATCTTAAAAGTGAGAATTGTTTGTTCATCCCATTGGATAAGTCATTCAAGATAGAGAGGGGAACAAACCTTGTGGCAGCCAGGTCACACCACACCAGACCATATACAATGTATTTGCATTGCATCCCACGATACCTTGCATCATCTCACTACTCAGACTTTCTAAGTGCTGTTGGAGTTTTAGGGAGCCTGTCAGCTAGCCACTATGTTCACACTCTGAAGAGGCTAGCTAGTATGAGTAGAGAACCTAACTTATTGAGAGCAATAAGAGCCCTGTACGAAGACCTTGTAGCTCTGCTAGAGGGTGCAGAAGACTCAGATAAGGCTCTAAATGCTTGTGAAAAACCAATTCTACTGCCAGCATGCAATGCAGAACTGCTTCCTGCTGACCAACTTGTTCTAAATGATGCAGAATGGATAAAGGAAAGATTGGAGCAGTGTTCTGACTATGATTTCATAATGCCTCCACCCAGTAAGAGTAGTGGACAGGTATCTCTACCTCCCTGTCTTGGAGTACAACCACTGAGTGAGTTGATCTTTGAAGAACTGGACAAGGCTGCAGTACTGGACAGGGACAACCGTTGTGAAGCAGAGCTCAAGGCCGAAGTTGCTCTGGAGGGAGAATCAGTTGAAGGATGCCCTTATTCAGGACAGTTTGTGTACCTTATTCAATCAAAAGAGTTTGCACTTGGTCTTCGAAGAATGATAAGTCACCAACTGGGAGGGAAGCCTCTTTCCAGAGAGCATGAGCAAGCTATTGAGGCTGTTCAGAACTTCGATGTCAAGTGTGTCTATGCAATCAGAACTCATTTGAGGCATCGAAACACTGGTTATGTACCTGGCAGTGATAACGACGATGTTCCTTGCTTTCTCGATGGCAAGAAATGCCTCTATGTGAGATTTCATCCCAAGATTGAATTTGACAGCAGTAGACGACTTTTGCACATGGTAGTAAAGTGTATATATAGAGTCCTTGGTGGATGCCTTGATGCCATGCACTTGCGTGAAGTCCTGGAATCCTGTAATCCTGCTGCTGTGGAGCGGGTCTTGGACCAGAATGAAGTAAGGGCATACAAGATACAAGAGGAGGCTGATGGACAGATGACACAGTATGAAGAAGGTCAAGGTGCAGAAATTATAAATGACCTTGAGCTAATGTTGACCTGCAACTTCAGAGAGGGAGACATGGTCAAGTACTGCAGTGAGAATAGCAGAATAGTAATTGCAACAGTCCTCAAAGTGACAGAGGAGAGCTCAGACAATGAAGATTTCCCCTTCCCTCCAACTCTCCATCTGAAGCTATCACCTGGAAGTGATGGAGAGTCAGAACAGAAGGCCATGAGCTCCTTACTTGTCTGCAAGTTTCTATCACCAGAGCAGATTGCACACCTTGAATCTCTTAGCGGAGCACTGGGCAACTTGGAGCAGCAACAGAATATACTTGGGCTCTCACAGGAGATGAATGTTCTTCTGGAATTGCCTTGCAGTAGCAAGGAAGACCTGCTAAAATACCTTTCTAGCATCAGTAATGCCCTGGGGCAGTATAAGAGTCCACAGGTGTTCTTTGCCATTGAAAGGATGTTGTTTCAGCTGCATTTTTATTGTGTGCACAGAAACAGGCGGCCAGAAAAATTTAGTGAGTTAGCAGAATCACTGAAATCAGTCTTTGCAGCCCATTGCTCTGACAATTTCATGCAATCCCTTGAAAGAAAAACTGTCAGCTTAGTGCAACCACTGCCAACTGTACAGCCTGATGAAAGGGTTTACCAAAGACAAGAGTCATACAGAGAACTCAGTGAATGGAGGACCCCGACTGTTCAGTCCACTCCAACTGACACAGGAAGCTGTGGGTCTACTTACCTTGGACAGTACATTCCTCCAATACCACCTCATGCTCCCACCCTGTCTTCTGGACAGAGGAGCATGCAAAGCGGAACATATTACCCTGTAGCACCTGCTCCTGGGACACTCAGAGGTGGTGGGGCATACATTTGGGGAGGTGGCACAGGGCATGGTGTCCAGCAGTCTATCTGGCCAGAGGTAACAGAAGAAGTAATCCCTGTTCCAGCTCCAACAGTGAGTCTTGAGGATGCCTTCATTTGGCTAAAGGATGCATGCCGCACTGTGCAGCTTGTCAAAGAAATGGAGGATGTTACGGAAGTCATAGACATGCCCAGCCTGGAAGGAGCAGTACAAGCCAGTGTCTACAAGTATCCTGAGACTCTCTGCTTCTATGCTCATGAGATTGTGCTCAAGTGCTTGAAGGCTGTGTTTTTTGCTTACTGTGGTTTGCCCAACCAGTTGGTGGAGTGCAGCAATCTGGTACAGCTGCACCAGACACTGATGGGGAAGCTTGCAGGAAACCGTGAAGTTCAGAGTGTTTTAGGAGAAACTGCACGTAGCTATGTCCACCTAGTGAGTGGACATGGGGACTGTTGTCGGTTCCCCTCATATGACCCCCCAGCCCTGCCCTGTGACACTCACTCCCCGGCTGTGGCTAGAGAAGTGTTGAGATCAGCCATGTGCTTTGTGGAGGAGATACAGAAACTGGCCCAGATTCGTGCGTTCTTCCCTGAAGGTCTGGAGTCCTTCACTGTTGTTCGACCAGACAGCTGGACAGAGCAGGAAGGAGGTTAGCAAGTGTTTCATTGAAGCATTCACAGTTTAAACATGCAGTGAAAGGAATGAGCTTATGTTGTTTGCCTTCAACTAGCATCTGACACTATGAAGTGTATACTTGTAGATCACGTCTGTACATTCTTCAAAACTTCTGAAATTAAGACATATTTGCCTGATCAACAACTCTATTTCTGTTGCATTTATTGTGTAGTGGTACAAACTGTAAGGGCCACTCAGACAATACAAGGTGTAAATGGCAATGTAGCAACTAATAATTATACAATTTGTGTTGTGCCAATCATGGCCTGTGCACAAGGTTGCATCGATCTTCCTTTCCACTAATCATAATCGTCAGTAGAAGCTGATCATAGACTACATGTTTGGCAAAGTGGTTGTTGTGATCATCAATCAACTTCAGCAGCTCCAAAACTTATCTTATTGCATGAAAGGTGTAGTGATGCGATATGTCCTTATCTCTAAACTTGATATGTAGAGTTTCCTTCCCACTGGGAAAGACACGGGGAAGAAGAGGAGTTGAAGGTTGTTCCTGTCAACCCTCACAGTCGAGAGTTCAAGGAGATAGCAGCCCTCTTCGCTAGGACCATGCCAACTGATAGGTATACCATTCAGAGGCTAGAGCGAGTACAGAACAGGGTTCTGTGGATGAGGTACCGTGACTGCAAGGAACGATTTAAGAGGGATCTGCCCTCTGCAGGGGAGAAGCACTTGTTCCATGGAACACGACAGAACGACCCTGAAGTCATTTATAGTGGTGATGTCGGATTTGATGTTGGCCACAGCAAAGTTGGGTGGTGGGGAACAGGAATCTACTTTGCAGTCAATGCATCTTACTCTGACCGTTATGCACATGCAAAAAATGTTCTTGGACACCGCACACCACTTTGCAAGATGCTGGTTGCCAAGGTTCTCACTGGGTTGCCCTTTGTTTCACTTCCAAACAGGGAACTGAGATTCCCACCTGAGCGAGCTGACACAGGTGCTGGGGAGGGAAGAGTGAGACGTCACTACAACAGTGTGCAAGGGACGAGTAGTGGATCAGAAGTGTATACCACTTATAACAATGAACAGGCTTACCCTGCTTACATCATTTCTTATAATATTATATCCAGGTAACATACATAAGAGCTCTGCGTAATGCATAATTAGCACAAACATAATGAAGTTTAAGTTTACATCAATTAGTAGTCAAACTGCAATCTTAGGCCACTATTTTGCACAAAGGATGATATAGAGAGGCAATTACATAGTTTTGTACTTTCTTATGTCAGTCTTGCAATAGTGATTAATTAATCACTGATTGATTAAGACATTAATGACCTTAATGCGACAGAGGTGGTGCCGTGCATGCTGTGCACATGCAGCAACAATTATTTATTAAATAAGAATTCTAATTCATGGTAATTAATACATTATACAAATGGCGGACTTGTGAAACCATGCAATTACAAAAGGACCATGACATATTTCATATTTAAATGAACCATATAATATTATTGTATTTAACTATCTGACAGTCTGAAATTTGAAGCTACGTATATTATGACTGACATTCAACACACGGAGCTTCCTGGTCTGTAGCTCTCTCCATGCAATCTCTTTCAACCCTGGTACGGTCCTTTGTTATATAGTGCATGCAAGTTGTCCAACATGTGCCATGGCCATGCAATGCTTACTTCCATAGCTGGCCTCTTAAAATTTTATGCAACTTTTGTCCATTTCCTGCCACCTGTTGTCTATGCAGTTAAATGTTCCTTTTATCAACGTCTCATCATGATTATTCTTCTCCGTCAAGGTGTCGAAAACTCAATGCAAAATGCATGACACGTACCTTGTCCCATGACGTGCACTTCGCCCATATCCTTTCTTATATCTCATCCCCATTCCACCACTCAGCTGCAATTGCAACTTGACCAACAACCTCCACACACTCAGACTCGCAATATCTATGCATGCATCAAACGCTTAACTTTTTATCATTATTCATCCTCAGGTTCTCAGCTCCCTTTCACTATATACCCCCATTTATACCAGCCCATGGCTGAAGGGGTCACCTTAACAAATAACAAATAACAGATATACTCTCTAAACATGTGAACAGGTGCATCAAGTAAAAATGGGAGCTATGGTATAAGCCCATGCCAGGGGATCACCATGTTGTGATGGTATTGGACAATGCATACATACACATTACTGTACCATGCCGGCCAAAGTGTGATTTAATTACTCATGCATCATGCACTGCTCAAACCCATCCAGACATGATGTTCCCCTGAGCATAATTTATACCTAAGCTCCAATTTTATTTGATGCACCTACACACATAAAAACATAATAGTTAGACCTGTATACTTACAATGCTCAGCATTCTCCATCTCACCAATTGCAATGAACTACAATTCTCACCTCCTCAAGCTGTATTATACACAATTAATTAGTTATAATTATATATATCCCCCAGCAGGTACCAGCACCCAATATAATTATATAACTCTCCTATAGCTAGCCTCATGCAACTATCTACATATGTATATATATGTCTGCTCATTTCCATGATAAACACAGTGCAACTAGCACTATTATATACACAGGTGCACAAAATGTGCACTCCAAGTACATGTATAAAATTCTATGGACATGGCTCTGATGCTACAAACACAGAAGAGTAAAATTAAAAGTGAATATATTGAACTGGTGGGTCTCTGTTCAGATAGTAGTCAGTAACAAAGCTTTCTCGTCAAAGAAAGCCCCAGAAGTCTGTCCTCTTCCCCAGGTGATCTCTCTCCCTCTTAGCCACAGCAGAGAAGGCCGAGACACAGTTGGCTATGAAGGCATCTGCTTCCTCCATCAAGGCAAGGTCCAATAGAGGGTCTTCCTCAGTACCATACACAACCGTCAGCTGCACAGCATGTCGAGGAAGAGTAGATATAATGGAACACCACATTGACACAGTACTTCATACACAGCTGCAGACTATCCCAACAAATGTACATAGACTACCTACATACGTACTTAAACAGTCTGCCAAACTACTATCAAGCTCAGTGGGATTGAGAAGATGTTTACATTTGACTGCAACACTGACTAGTGATTGCAACAAGCCAACTATACACATGCACGCAACACAACAGGCTATAGCTAGTAAACTGTGGGAATTAGCCTTCATGAGGCAATGTGCACACATAACACACCCAGTCTTCTGAGAGGATAGCAACTACAGCCAAGATCAGTGCCCTCTACTGGCATGATGCTAATGCTGGTCTCAAGCATAGCAGAACCAGTACTTGCGTCAGACTCACATCAACGTGTAAGTTACCGCTCAACACCGCTCCAGTCCACGCACAGCTTGATACAACTCACATGCTTTTCTGCTGCAAGCAGTTCTTTCAGTTTGCGGAAAGGCCTGGTATGGGCTGAGTCGTACCCAATAAACACCTTGCGAACTCCCTTGGACGCTGCCCTCAGTACAATCTTGGTCTTCATGTCCTCAGGATCAGGGAAACACATCTCATACTTGAGACGACCCCCATTCCTCTCCTTCCAGCACTGAGGTGACTCCACCAGCACGTACACCCCCTGGTCACCCTGCCCTTTGATACGCTGACAGGTACGTTTCTGAGCACGGTACAAACACAAGAGTGCAAATGAATGCGAGTATCATTGCTAGCCATTGTTGGGGTGGTCACAGCTCTAGAACTAGTCACAAAGCACAAACTATGCACACTCCACTCATCATGCCCTCACCCAATCATCTCCCAGCCGCACGTGTGCTGCGAGGTAGGGCTGGTTGTCTAGCTTGTCTCTCTTGAAGTCCAGCATTCGCTTGCGTACATTGACTGACCACTTGAAGTAACGCTGAATGTACGTATCTTCCTTGTTGACTGGAAAGGTGGCAGGAGGGCTACTCAGGGCTATCACTGGGAACTTGGCAGTAGGGAACCTGGAGTCACATACAGTACATATGTACATACATGGTATAACATGTACAGCATTAGCAATGGGTAGATCAGTGCATAGTATTGATGCACAACTGCATGTGTATTAGTGCAATCATGTTACACTCCATCCACTCTACACAACCATGGATCTGTAACACCTGGCATTCCAGGTACCATTGCTACATACATAGTCAAATACTGCCACACACAACTTGACAACAAGACTCAATACTCTACAGAGGCGTCTTCACTAGCAAGTGCACTCCTACAATCTGAGTGAATTCACTGAATTGAGCTCACTACATGTTCACTGAACACAGCGAACATGTAGAGCATGTGATTAGTTTAATGTACAGTGTTGGAGGTGTCAGTGGGTGGTCACTGGTAACTCAGTCCACAAGCTGTAGAGTCTACAGCTGTCCATCAGCCCCTTACTTTGCCTGCCACTCTTCAATGTATCTGCGCCTATGCAGGTTGTATGAAAGCCCGTCAATGAACTGACATCCAAGGAAGTTGATGTCATACTTCTTCCAGAGGTCCCCCTGGGGGTGCTCCTTCCTCACATTGGGGCAGCCACCAGAGCCAGAATGGATAAAGACTGCAGGGGGGTCACAGTCAGGATGTGTTGATGTTTGCATACAGAGACTCCACACACCACATGTAGCCTGATAAGCATTAGTGCTCAGTCCTTGAAAGTAAGTAGTCAATTCAATGAAAAACTGTTTAAATAGCATAAACTGCTGGATATGGAAGATTTCATCAGTTGAAGTGGTGAAGAGATGTGAGTGTGAGTTGTTGCTATTACAATGTTACTGCATCTGAACAAGAGCGAGTACAGTTGGACAACATACAAGTACGTATGTCAAATGTGCAAGTTAGAGAGAGTTACTGAATTAGTCTGGCTTTTGTGTGTGCATGTGTCCAATACTCACACACAGTAATGCAGTGACAGATGCAGCACGCTGATGTACATGCAAAGAGCTAGGGTCCAGTGTTCTCCCTAGGCTGCTTCTGAAGGGTACAGAACTCTTCTTGTTCCCTTAAGAACCCTCCGTGAGGCCATAAATATGGCACTGCACCCTCCTTGAACGGCTAGTCATGTGGTGTGGGCAATAGCATTTGCACGCAGCCCACGCTGTGTCAAGTTGCACTGGTCTAGTGTACAGTGTACACTTCTTCAACTATTTTCTGGGGAGAACACTGCTAGGGTAATTACAGAACTCACCAAATCGTTTCTGATACGGCCATACAACAGGGGCAATGTCTCTCATAAATGTTTCCATGGTGATCACCCGATGGAATGCTTGCAATGCGTCCACACTAAAGTAGTCTTCAAAAGGCACAAGCACCTATATAGAAAAACAGATATTCACAGCAGCCAAAAGTGAAATTATCTAGTAAACATTGTCCCACTCTTTACCACAGACATACAGATACTGCAAAGCACCAAAGTACAGGTCTCACGTAGCCATACCATTTCACCCTCTATAGGTCGCCTGACCTATGGTATCATAACATGAAATGGAGGGAAAGTGGTCTGGCTATACAAGACTATAAAGGCATACAGGAGAGGATTGGAGTGGAGACTTTCTGAGAACATAGGGTCACACTATAGTGGTGAATCCAGGGGGTGTGTCAGGAAGAGGAGGGGGGGGGACTACTGAGGTTACCACTTTCCTACAGTGGAGTGTGTAATAAACATACAGCTATTTAATGTGGCATCACGGCATGCAGAACCTTACACCACCAGCCCTCTCCCCCTTCCCCATCTACCAAAGTCCCAGATCCACACTACAACAGTCAGATCTCTTGCATGACAAACTTGACCCAGTCAATTCCCATGACTCCAACCAACACGTACACTCCTTGAACCCATATTACTAGTCTAAATGCTGTGAGTGCATTCCATGTATCTTACTAACTGGTTTAATCCCGTCTATGTTCTGGTACTCAATGATGGGAGGGAGGATGAGTGTCCTGTTGAGCGCTAGTGCAAAGGACAGCACTCCCAGAAAGTAGCTCATCTGGTTCCCAAAGTAGCCTGCAACAGCGGGTTGACAGCAATGCAGAATGGCTTAGGGTGCCAGCTTCAAACAACACATTCCAGTAGCTATGGCACAGTTTACATATTACATGCCTGGTGGAACAGCCCAGGCTGCCCAGGCCATGGCCTGACCAGATTTTTAGGCCTGGCCATTATTCTTTTGTATAGCAAAGATACTTGTTGGCCTGTGCATGTGGCCATCTAGGTAAGATTGTCTTGCCATGGCCTGATCACCTTTAAAGTGCTTCCTCCGGGCCTGCAGTTACACAGTTATACATAACCTTGAAAGTTACAAATATAATATTATAAGAGCACAGATAACATTATATAGCCACATTAAACAGACATGAACAGTGGTCATGGTTTGACAATGTACGAACACCACAGTGAATACCACGAAACATGTATCAGTGGTCGCTGTACACGGACCGCCGTCGCAGCTATCATGGCCCACATACCCACACCTATTCTTCTCTTTCAGGTAACATGAAGGGGCGTAGACTCAAGAGTGAGCCCCCACGGAGCTAAGCACCCTCGTATCTATCGCGGCGAGGTGTAGACGGTGCTACAGCCTAGCACCACGGCACTACTTGTTAGTCTACTGCAGCGACTCACCGATACATGAACAGAACATGATATAGCCATTCGGATCGATTTGCGGTGCAGAGTCAGTGTAGTTCTGCGTGGAGGCAAACTGTATTCCGTCATTCACATCATACACGTTTCCCTCGCATCCTTTGCCGAGCAACACAGCAGCCAGAACCAGCAAGACTAAATGCATTGCGCCTTCTCAGGGTTTCGGGATAACCCTATCACGTGACAGTCATGCGCCATCCACCCACGTGTCACGGCTGTTTCGAGGCGTGTGCAGCAAGGACGGACAGAAAATGCCGGTCGTAGAAGAGTAAGTACATAAACCGGAAAATCGTCCTGTTTGAGAGGCTTACACTATCGTAAAACCACAAGTGCCTTACGTCCATCCCTTGCTTATTCGTTTCCATTTCTCTCCCCACAGTAAGCCGGCCCCTAGTTGGGCCGATCGCATGGAACAGGATGAAGCCAGTAAAATCACTCCAGGTGCGGTCCAGGGATGTGCTGATAGAGTGTTGTATGTCACTGAATAATGTCATATTGTTGTATGTACTTCACTGTACCTGTAGGCTCACAGAGCAGTTTATGCCGGCACACACACGCATGAGTACTCCTAAGCTTTGTAGTAAAGTGTGTGTGTGTGTGTGTGTCCTTGTGTATTCACCTGCCTTACATCATCCTGTATGTATGTATGTGTCCACAGACAACCTCCCGGCTCCAACCAGCACAATGGATGGGGACCTGAGGAAGGTGGTGGAATATCATGTTAATTCTGAAGGAAAAGTTGTCAAAGTCAGTGAGACTGTGTATTGCATGCACACGTACTTACAGCATGCATATCTGCATGGAACATCCACCGGTGGACAGCTGTAGTGGATTGTTTGCTTCCTTTTTGACTGTTCCACCTGCCAGACTACAAAGGTGTACAGAATTGAAAAGAAGTCAGTGCCAAAAGCTGTGGCATTACGAAAGAAGTGGAAGAAGTTTGGCAACGCAGAAGATGACGGTGTTGGTCCCAACACAGCCCAAACAATGGTGGCAGACGAGGTGTACCTCCAACTAACAACGAACAAGGAGGTTAGAATACTCTGAGTCTCACACAATAGTACTCAATGTTGCTTGGTCCCATCAGTCAGTAATACTCATCAACTTGTAGCGTGCTACACTATTCTATGTATATACTGTACCTCCTTCCTTGCATGTTATTTCATACATGGATACTTTGTTGCCCTGACGGCCTCAGACACTCTATTCCACTGTTAGGTGGTTGTGGTTGTTACAGTTGGTTCTCAGGCCTTTGTGTTTACTTCAGTTGGACGTGACTCGTTGTGTCTTTTCTTCCTTGTTTGTTGCAGAGTCTGGACCAGCAGAGCCAAGATGATGACACACTGAAGAAGTTGGCATCGGCAGGCAAGGGAATGGTACAGTGTCGTATCTGTAAGGGAGACCATTGGACTACACAGTGTCCTTATAAGGACTCTCTGGACACTGGGCCAGCTAGTGAGGGGACTACAGGTCAGTCTGTGTGTTGGGGAGGTGTGTGTGTGTGTGTGTGTGTTTTGTGCATGGTAGTGACGGTTGTGTGGTTAGTGTGTGTAGTGTGTGAGGCACGTGTGGTGTGCATGGCATGTGTGGTGTGCATCACTCTTGTGACGTCCTTTGCACAGCACTTAATCTCATCTTACCTGGCAGCAGTGACTAGAGAAAAATATACTGCAGTATGTGGGACTAGACTTCTCTCATATGACAGGTTGCAGAAATGCTTGTTGCAAAGTGTTGCTCAACTCACAACTCACCTTTAAACTTTCACCTCACTTGGTGCCGTAGCAGGGGACCCAAAGCCGTTCAGGTATTATTATGGGTACCACGCCAAAAGTGAGGCCACATTTAGAGGTAATTTGTGAGTCAAATGACATTCGTATTAGCCCCATTTTGAAATCGCTTGAAATGTTTGACACCTGTCTCCGTTCCCTTGTGGACGTGTTGAGTGTGTACACTATTAGTTATATGGGATGAGATGTTTGGGTGTAGTGCAAGTGACAGTTGGCCAGTTTGATCAATTTTGTTGCCATGGCAACGTATCCCACTCACATGGCCCCTCCCCCTGCTGTAGCCACAGCTCAGCCAACTGAGCCCCAAGTGACGGAGCCAAAGGCACCCACCAAGTACGTCCCTCCCGCCAAGCGCTACGGAAGTGACTCCAAACGTGAAGGGGAGTCCATGTCGACACGGACTCGAGGTCAGTCCACCTACCAGCCCCACCTACCAGCCCCACCTACCAGCCCCACCTACCAGCCCCACCTACCAGCCCCACCTACCAGCCCCACCTACCAGCCCCACCTACCAGCCCCACCTACCAGTACAGTGTGCAGTTGTGGTGCATGGCAGTGATTGATGGGTGACCTGCCATGACCCCAGAGTGTACCCTTTGTAGCCTGTGCTAGACAGGGCACTGGGGACAACGAACTAATGTTAAGTGTATTAAGAGCTCTTTTGAGGCCTCAGCACTTGTTAACTGTGTCCCTTGACCTCCCTATGTATACACCCTCCATGGGGATACATACATATATAGTAGATGGATGAGTGCTGATGCTCTAATTGCATTACAGCCTTTGTCTAGATATATCGTTAGCACCTATGAGGGGGCAGAGGTTAGGGGTCACCCTGAATTGGGGTTAAGGGTTAGTCTGGCTATGTATGTATGTATGTCATTTTGGAGTAGACCATGTCATATGTTGTATCATACCGAGGACTGGGGTTGAATATGTCGTGTTACGTGTGTGTGTGTGTGTGTGTGTGTGTGTGTGTGTGTGTGTGTGTGTGTGTGTGTGTGTGTGTGTGTGTGTGTGTGTGTGTGTGTGTGTAGTGTTGTAGTCTCCACATCGCTATGTACTGCATGTGTAGGCATGCAAGGGTTGGGGTCTGCTGTGCTGTGACCCATTGTGGACATTTTTGTGGACAAATTGTAGCAAGTGGTGGTCATGCCTACTGGCCTGTTCAGTGATGGTGATCCGGGAGGCAATCACTAGTTGATGTAGTAGGCACTTTGTCCAGTACTGATGAGTCAGTCAACATTGTTAACCTCATCAGTTGGTGTAATGTGCAGTGGATCATTGTTCACCAGAAGGCACATGTCTGCTGTATTGGGCTCGGGTGTTGTCACAAGTGCTAAGCATGCAGTTCTCATTACCTCTTGTGGTTTAGATGACACAGCCACAGTGCGGGTCACTAACCTTTCAGAAGATGCAACCGAGCAAGATCTGCGGGAACTATTTGGACACTTTGGCGCCATCCAGCGCATCTACCTGGCCAGGGACAGAACAAGCCAACGCTCTAAAGTAAGTCGATTTGTGGCATGAGTGTATTTGATGCTTTGCATTGCATTTGCAATAGCATATCTGCTGTTAGTGCTTGTATAAATTCATTCACAATGCAATAGCCGTGTGTCTCTATAATGTAACAGGTTGCTGTCAGTATGTGAGACACCCACCACTTGCCCACCACCTAACCCCCTCCGCACCACACATGTAGGGTGTGTAGTGGAGGAGGAAGTAGTGGCTCGCTTATTGATATGGTACTGATAGACTGAGTCTGATGGTGCGGCACACTCTACTAGATGTGACCTATACAGGCCACATTACTGTGTATGTAGTGTGTGTGTCATTTGTGAGCCTCTTGACCACTTTAAAGACTCGTGCTGCATGCTTGTGAGAATGCCTCAGCTTGAAAGGGCTTGCCTGCAGACAGATGCTGATAGCTGTCCTCCTTCTTCACTCCCTCCCTCTTGTGTGTTTGTGTACGTAGGGCTTCGCTTTTGTCAACTATTATGACCGTTATAATGCTGAGAAGGCCATCAAATCTCTTGATGGGTTTGGCTATCATTACCTGATCCTCAAGGTGGAGTGGGCCAGGTGAGTCATGTCACATGACAGTCAGGTGATTGTCATGTGACATTTCCTGTGACTGCATTGGAGTGAGTCATGTCTCCAATTAAGGAGAATGAGAATCTTATGAAATGCACTGTGCAGCCGTGTTTCTTCCCTCCTCCCACTCGTATCCTACTGTTCAGTGATGCGTGTGAGCCTCTCATGTGGGGCTTTGTTGCATGCCTGATCCCTTTTCCTGTGTACCAGCACACAATTGTTCCCCGACACTGTGCATCATCCGTGTAGCGCACATGGCAGTAGGTGTGTGTGTGTGTGTGCAAACGACCAGTTACAATTGACAGGGCTACAATGTGTTTGAGTGCACATCCCTTTTATCTTACAGTACTTTGACCTCTGCTTGTGTGCTCCTTGATCCCTCTGCTTCTCCTTGCTCCCTCCACCAGACCACAAGAAGACAAGTAGCACTCCCAGCGTGTGTAGGAGTGGACTGGGACCTGACATAGCATGCTTCTCATGTGCTTCCGTGTGTTATTCGTACTGTAGCAGATTGAACAAGCACTTCCACATACACTTAACATGCTAGACACACACCGTACAATGTGGACAGAGACAGTATCCCATGTGGTAGTGTTGGTGTGTGTGATGTCAGTATCCCACATGTAGCACTACATCAACTGATGTCTTTGTTCGGTGTAAAGTTGGAAGTCACTCTGTTCGGTCGTACATGTGTACATCAACTGACTGTACGAATCTGATTGGTGGATTAAGTGTGCATGCAGTGTCATAAGTGAAATATGAACAAGTTGGTAATTTGTGAGCCAACCATGCACATACAGTACCAAATATGTATGCTGAGTGTATATATCTGTGCAATCCCCATAGTATTGGTGTGCACATTGGTCTAAAGAGTCTGTGCATACATAGCTGTCCATGCAACCATCCCAGGGCTTCGTCAGTCACAAAGTGTTTGTGACTGATGAGATCCTTGAGGTTGAAATGCCTCACTAATTGACATTTACGCTGCACATTCTGTAGACATGCAATCATTCAATTTTCATTGCTAAAGCTCATGAAATAAATAACTGTTTGAGAACCATTAAAAGATGGGATGTACCTGATTGGAGGGATGACTAAAGTATGTGGGAGTGGGTTGCCGAGAAGTGAATCAGCCGTGGAAAACGTTTTCTGAACTTTAAAAACACAAAAACTGCTACTCCGCCAACAAAGACAAGGACTAACCCCAAATGCCCTCCATGACCACTCGTCATTCTTGCACCATTGACGACGTCACCACCCTCTTGGGGGTCATCAACACTCCTTGCTTCTTTTCTCCCTCCGTCCGGGGCCACAATTGGCCTCCTCCCTACATCGGCAGCAGTGCCGAGGAGAGTGCATTTGTCATGACTGATGTGAGAGTGGCCGTACATGCTGCACAGGAACATTGCAACCTCATTCTCACTCCACTGCAATGTCTCCTGTTTGCTTCTGTCTTCCAACTCAAAGTCATGACAGCGAGTGCCAGCGTCCTTTCCCCTCGCTGACGTCCAGTGACATGTGGGGCATTGGTCCAGTGGAGGATACTGCACCTTTGGATACTGAGGATCTTCACTGGTGTCACCCGACAGTCTCCTGTTGACCACGTTGTGGGCACACCACAGCCATAGTACACCATCAACGTCGTTCTTGATGTGTTCACCCATGTTAGCTGCCATTGCTGTGAAGTGCTCTCTACAAGACACACATGTGAAGAAGTTTTGCACAAAGTCAGCTGAAATCTTTAAAGCCTCTCGACTGCCGTAAGGCACTGTGCGATAGGAGGGTTTGGAGCGTGGCAGCTGATTCACAATAGGGTGTGTGAAGATGGTGAGTGTGTGCACGAGGGTCCACAGTGCACAGGGGTAGCCTCGGAACTCAGGCTTGCTTCCCTGACAGGAGTGCCACACGGGGTCCTTTGGGAAGACGTGCAAGCCAGAGCTGTGCTGCAGAACACAAACAAACAGGGACAAATTATCACCAGTGCAATGTGCGGATACTAGAGAGGTTTAGCAAAGCGTACAATGATACAATTCACGATAAGTTATTGCGCAATCGCAAAATACGCTAGAACCGAATTTTATCGTTGCTTTTAACGGTATGAACTGTATGAACTTCACTGTCTTTTCAGTGTCTGCAAGCGTCCTAGGCACTTCTACAGCATCTGTATACATACCCCTACTCAGCCAGCGAGCGGCGCACAGTGTAGTTCGGCATGCTTCACCAGTAAGCAAGTATCCAGCTCTGTCAGCGCGAGCATGCCTTCGACCATGCCTCCTGCTTCTTATGAGGGGGTTCCTCTACCTACAGGCTGGCGCTCTTCTTACAAGGATACACATCTGTACATTTTAGCATTGCTGTCGACGTCCTCCTGCTTCATGAGTTCGTCGGACACGAACAAAACTGCCTGTATAGTGTCACCTGCTGCAGTGGAAGTTGCTACCGGTCTAGCTGCTTCTTGCATTCAATTGCGAAGGGGCAACATCTTATTCCTGCTTGTTGTCTTCCTGCTTTGGCAAGTAATCGGTCATTATGTGAGCTCTGTCGCCGCCAGCTCATCACTACTACCGCTTTTACCAAATTACCCATGCCAAACGCACTGAAAACATCGTAATAACGGTACAATATCCTCTGTATCCATGGGATACGGTAACGCTATTACGTTTTGCTAAAGCTCTCTAGTGTTAACATTACGCACAGAGCACTGATATAATAGTGGACAGTGTTCTCCTGGAAAATAGTTCAGGAAGGCTGCACTGGACTATTAGTCATGTAAGGAGTGGTCAGTGGATGGTTGGGTGTGTGAGAGGGTGTCAGCATCCTGTGCACAATGCAGTAGCTGAATAACAGGAACACATCTCACTACAGTATACTGGATGTAATGCATGCAAATGCTACTGCCCACACCACATGGCTAGGAATGTACACTGCCATGTTTGTAGTCTCAAGGACCGTTCTTTAAGGGAATGACCCTTCAAAAACAGCCAAAGGAGACCACTAATGGACAGAAGCCCATTCCGTGTTCAACATCAATGGTGGCTACAATACATCCTTGGCTCTGACAAGATACTACTCTACTTCATACAACAGTTTAGAGAGTGCATGACTTCACTGAAATTGTTTCCATGTGTTACTGAGCAGGGACACATTCACAGACTTATCACGCATGCCACAATCTTCAACAAAGCATGCATGACATTTCTCCAAAAACTACAATGACCTTGCACTGATGAGAGCTCATACACACACAACAGTGAGACAGTGAGCACAGCCTCAGCATACGCATGAACGCAGTATATATCACACACACACACACACACACACACACACACACACACACACACACACACACACACACACACACACACACACACACACACACACACACACACACACACACACACACACACACACCACACATACTCGCAATCTGCACTGACAATCCCATAATTATGCTACATCACATGTGCTTACTTTGGGGTCAATCATCTTGAGCCAATCCCTCTGTAAGATGAACCCGTCTGCCTTGGCCATGTGCAGCTCCCTTGCTAGACTCTTGAGCGACTCCCCAGCAGCGGGTGCCAGCCGTGCAAACACCTGCAAACACAGCAAACACACACCTGGTACACTGCGCAGTGGAGTATGACTGTGCATGCATCACTATATAAATTACACCAAGCTACAGCTGGCATTGGATGGCACTAGGAATATGGCAATTAGCAAATTAAACTTTGTCACAATTTTGGAACTAACTGAGGAGGCGGGGTGGGCTATAATTGGCCCCTCTATATGAACACATTCAGCAGTGGAGTACAGCACCCTCCAACACACAGCAGTGCAGTACAGCACCCTCCAACACACAGCAGTGCAGTACAGCACCCTCCAACACACAGCAGTGCAGTACAGCACCCTCCAACACACAGCAGTGCAGTACAGCACCCTCCAACACACAGCAGTGCAGTACAGCACCCCCCAACACACAGCAGTGCAGTACAGCACCCCCCAACACACAGCAGTGCAGTACAGCACCCCCCAACACACAGCAGTGCAGTACAGCACCCTCCAACACACAGCAGTGCAGTACAGCACCCTCCAACACACACACACACAAGTTGCCATTGGCTGTGACCCTGCCCAACTAATGTCATGGTGTGATGCTGATGTGAAGTGTGGGGTGGGTGTGCTGTGCAGTGTGAGGTGTGCTGTGCTAGTGTGAAGCATGATGAGAGGTGGAATGACATAGGTGTTACTGCCCACCTGCTCAAGGAGCATCACAAACTGCAGCAGCGCAGAAAATGCTGACCCTGAAATAATAGAATGCACAGGGACTTCGTGGTGAAAGGAGTAGCCTACGGCACCAAAGATATCATCAACAGACACCCTGCAAAAATTGGAAGGGGAGGCAGGAAGAGAGAATGGCACAATACAGTGGCAGTGAATGGTGGTGGTATACAGGCATACATGCCCACAGATGTGCGTGAATGGTGTTTCGCATACAGTTCGCTTCTGTTGATGTGTTGGGTTTCACAGAGGGGGAGGGGGGCACCATGTTTCTGAACATACGTACAACACGGTGAGATCACAACATACAGGACTCTCCTAACGTTAGCATATAACACACACACACACACACACACACACACACACACACACACACACACACACACACACACACACACACACACACACACACACACACACACACACACACACACACACACATGCTTACACACTATGCCTCCCTGTGGACCTGGAGGAAGCATGGGTTGGATTTACTTTGGTTGTCAGCGATGTCTGCTTGCCTAGCTTGTCCCTTGTATGGGCTGTGGGCTGTGAGGATTGTGACGCCAGCCACTTGTTTATCACACTTGAAAACCACTTCAAAGTATCTCCTTCATCCTCTTCATCTCTTTGGAATGCAATGCAATGAGAAGGAGGGAGAAGAGTACAGTTAGTGGTAGGAGGGGAGACAACTGTTGGACTGATTACATAGGGAAGGGGAGATTTGTAACACTTGGTGGTGTGCTGGGAGGATACTGTTGGAATAACTGTAGCAGCTATAACAAGGGATTGGTTACAAAAGTTGTGTCAACACAGCACATGCAAGGATCTTTACTGTCGTGGAAAATTTCCAAAATCCAGACATTTTGACTAATCCTGTAGCTCAAAGCATTAGGAGGTGGCTGTACTTCACAAGCTAAAGGGCACTCTCCTAGGGCAATGGAAAGAAGTAATTGAGCCCACAAGAACAACGAGGGAGTGGCTTAAAGAGTCATGCTCAAACAATGAGATCTGCAGATTAATGAGATGCAACTGCACACAGTACAGAAAGTGGTATGTGATGACATTGCATGTGGGCGACAGAGAACACTTTGATGTCTTGGCAAGCTCACTGGAGCACGACCTTCTTGTCACTTCCCACTTGCAGCACCAGCGCAGGGAACTCGTCGATGGACAGGTGGTCAGCTAGCACTGGCTAGGAGGGAGAGACAGGGGGAGCAGGGTGAATAGACATCAGCATAACCATTTTACAATAACTCAATGTAACTTAATGAGAGTTGTAGTGATGTCATTTTACATTGATACCAAGCCAATGCATAACACAATAAAGATGACCAACACTGCTACACAATACAGTTTGTGGGGCCCAAAAATGCAAGATACCCAACAGGCACTTACCTCCTTCCGCACCTGGCGAATAATGAGACGGTCATCTTTGGAGAACTTGAAGATAAGCTAAAGGGAGCAGTATGACATGTTGTAGCATTAACCGTATCTCTACCAAAGGACTGGCACACACACACCAGTCACTGAGTTACAACACAGGACGGAGCAGGTACAAGGAAGAGTACTGCCGGCTTGTATGAAGGAGCTTCTTGTAGTGTGTGTGTGTGTATGTGTATGTGTGTGTTTGTTTGTGTGTGTGTCCGTGTGTTTGTGTGTGCGTATGCAATGTGATGCACATGCATGTGCACTCTTACCTCACCACCCAGAGGGGATCTCTCCCCATCAAAGACCAAGACAATTGGCTTTCTGGGATTCTCTGACTCTAGTCTCAGATACTCACTAAACCTGGGCCACGGTGAGATGAAGAAACATATGTTCACGTATGTTCATTAGGGGCCTTTGCCTGCCCTCCCCCTCTCTACGCATAGTGCCTACCCTCATCTCCTTCCCTCACTCCCTTCAAGACTACCCTCCCTGCACCTCCTGCACCCTCGAAGTAGACCCTCAGTCTCTCCCTATTCTCTTTCCTTCCCTCACTCCCTTTATTTGCTATCCTTTCCTTACACACTCAAACTGCCATTTCATAGACATGTGCTCATACACACACGCACACACACACGCGCGCGCACACACAGTGGTGGCATGTACATGCACACAACAGTACACCACAAACACACTGCCCCCCCTCCCATACTTGAGTGAGTCCAATAGTGGCCAGCTGGCGGGAGGGGAGCCCTGGGACTGAACCAGATCAAGGAAGAATGCCTTCACTTCATTAAGACTTCGGGCGCCTAAAGTAAGATCAACAGACAAACATGGGAACATTGTTAGAGCTGGCACCCTGTTGTAGGGCCTTTGCCTGTGTGGTCATGTTAACAGGCTGTCATGCTGACACACCACCCTTGGCCATCAGCCGGGTCAATCAAACACAATAAAGAGAAATCCGAACCCAATAGAGCAATTAATGCGAACACAGCCAACTCAGGCTGCAACATAAGCTGTAAACAAGGAGGTAGAATGGACAACAAGCAGACCTGGTCACCAAGAATATGGTCTACTGGTAACCTGCATACAACTTACCTACAAAGCCTTTACTTGATTTTGCTGGATTAGACTCACCAGCGTGGAAGAGCTACAACAACACACACACACATATTCTGTTAATTGTGGGCCATAGTACAGACAGAAGCCAGCCAAAGGTGAGCATGCACAGAGAATTGGTCTCACCTTCACTGTGGGATAACCAGTGATACCGAATTCTCGACAAGCATCCATGTTGTCCAAAGAGGAGCAGTCAATAGCCCCTACCTTCAACACCCCGCCCCAAGCTACATGGGAACACAAGACAGTTCAGATCATACTTTTGTTACTATAGGGGGACACCCATCTATTCCAGACATTCTGGGATGATTGGGGCACCTATGTATCTATTTCAGATACATTATGGGATGGTTTGGAACAGGTTCAAGAGTCCTGATTAGAGAGGTGTCCTTATTTCAGAGGTAGGCAAATACCGGCGGCATAGAGAGCTTCCTAGGCATGTCATTACACCTACTGCTAGTACCTCACATCGTTACACTCAACATGTGTACATGCACACTACTTCGCATTACCTCAACCTACACACATATACTCACACAATAGTCACAGCTGTGGATACACCCCCCCCCCCCCCCCCCCCACTCAGGCATGCGTCTCAAGGGGAAGTACTGTTGTGAATAAAATGAACGACAACAGAGTAAATCCAGCAGGCCTGCCATTTTATGGAGCTGTACCACCACACCACCCGGTGGATGGAGTGTATGTTGTTAATGTACATAGGATGCACATGGTTGTGGCTTCTATTCCACTCAGTCCCATATAGGTGTTCTATATATTACACACAACAGTAGGACAGTGATTCTGTCTCTTCAACCACCACACACATATACGGGTGGCTGTCTGGTTATGTATGAATTGAACACACCAACTCTTGAACTGATATAGAATACACGCACACATTACCATATCTGGGTATGGAGCAGGGAAAGGATTCTTGAGTGTGAACCACATTGTACGTACAACAGTAATCCTCAATCATTTTGTACGTACGTTCCAACCAAAGTAGCCCTTTTGGGACCAAAACATTTTGCACTTCATTTACAATTGTATCACCTGTTTTCACACTCAATCCTTTCTCTACTTCTTATCTATCTATCCCTTCGTCTACCCATCATACATAGATACCTATCCATCTGTAATCCCAGAACCACCTATCCATCTACACATCAATCTATCTACTCATTCTGATCCGTCTATCAATCTGTACTCCCCATTTATTCAGATCTAATAACAATGTTCGATACTACAGAGTTATTGCCATCATTAACACTTTGTATTCAGTAAGAGGGTTACACCAAACACACAGGCTGGTATATTTGTTCCACCCCTGATGTAATTGTGATCATCTTACATTGACACCTTCCCTCAGACTATCCAAGCCAGCTACATACCTGCCGCGCTCTGCGCTGCCTGCTTGTACGTCGGTGCGAAGTTGTGACAGTGGCCACACCAACTCGAGTAGAATTCCACGGCCCAACAATGCCGGCTGTTTGTAACCCGCCTTGAGACCTGGCTCCCTTGAAGACACTCTACCTGATCATCCGATGAGTATAACTTACATTCGGCAGCGATGGCGAACGTGGGGCCAGAAACAGTTAAATAGTGAACGATCACAATAACCGCCGCGAAGGTAGCGGCAGCCATTTTTACACTCTTGCGTAATAGTAGTACACACACACATTGGTACACACAAAAGATACACTGACGTATATAGCTGACATGCAAACGACACCATAACATGTAAAAGTGCTATTTGTTAAAGAATGAGTCAGTTATGAAAGTCGCGCGTTGGGGTCTTGGGGGTTGCTCGGAAAAGTTTGAAACAGTTGGTCCCCACATAGATCGGTAATAAAGTCTAGTCCCAAATCCAGTGTGTCTACACTATTGATCTTATCGATGGGTGGTCCCACAACTGGCTGCGTGCTGGTGCAGTACATTGGGGCTGCAGCAGGGGGTAAGGGGGGATGGAGGGATGGGGTAGGCTGGGGCATTGCCTGCGCATAGTGGTGGGTGGTGGACGATGGGTACCCACTGCTGTCCATGTGGAGCGGCTCCTTGCAGTACGAGTAGCCAGTGCCTGTTGGCTGCGCAGGGGGGTGCAGTTCCTTAACAAGGACTTTGGTCAAGTCAACAAACTTCTTTCTCTCCTGATTAAGCAAATTCTGTTGTTCCAATAGTCGTATCTGGCTATCAAATAGGGCCGAATTCTTCATCTGCAGCTCCTTCTCAAGCTCCTTCAGCCTTTGTTGCATGCTGTCAATAGCTGGGTTTGTTTTCGGTGGTCTGGGTGTGGCCGAAGCTGGAGGAAGTTCCTCTGTTTGTTGGGGAGGAACACATTGACCGCACCACTCTGGCTCATCACTTCTGGGCAGGTACAGGGGGTCGATGGAATTTCTCAGCTGGGAGTCAACCTGGTTTGTGCCCAAGATCTTGACCTCCAAGACAATGTGGTCAATGTCATGGTTCCAAGGGTTGCAAGCGATGAAGCCTCGAGTTGAACACCACAGCCACTGTCCACCTTTAGTGAACAAACGATAGAGGTTGGTTGTTCCACACCCCCGGGTAGTGAAGGACTGGATGGCCTCGCCAAACGCAATGACATGGTAAGGATGAACAAAATCAAAGATAGAAGCCCCTATTAGCTCACTGGTGGTGAAGCCAATAGCAATGGTTGCATGCTTCTGCACTTCAATAATCCTGCCACCCTTTGAGATGCGTAATTCAAACTTAAACTCATCATCCATTGCAAGCGAGGAATCCGGGAAGGAAAGCGTGTCACTAGTTCCTACAAGGACGTAGCAGTGGTTGAAAGGTGCAGCTGATGTTGTGAGAGTACCTACGCTGGCATCACTGCTTGACGCTGCGCTGTCCTTCCACCGACGCAGGTACGTACTGCAGGTGAAGGACAGAGGCTCAGGCATTGCAGTCGTTAAGCTAGCACTTCTGTGAAATCTGTAGCGTGCACGACTCCTTGGGTAACAGATGATTTGTTGACCATCCTGGGTCTTCTCAGGCAATTGTGCTAAGGATGACGAATCGAGGATGGACTGTGCGTCTTCTTGAGTCACAATGGTGCTCAAAAGTTGCCCTGCGACCATGGAGGAAGAGACCCCCAAGGAGGACAGTATGGTGTTAGAGGAGTACATCACGCGGCCAGGAGGGACGATGATGAGCAGAAAACCGTTGCACGCGTGTAACAAGTGTTCGGTGAGCGTCCCACTGTTGTGGCATCTTAGCTTTTTGGGGTCCACCTTTCGTCTCGCATGGACGGGAGGAGTGGGAGGCGACGCGCTAGGAGAGACTTGACGGACCGCAGACGGACCAGGAAGGGAGGCTGAAGACGAACCGTGAAAAGTGGAGAGGTCGTGGTAGAAGCGAACATAGTTTCTTGCGTTGCACAAAATCGAGGCTTTGTCTTGCTTCTTGTGTATGTCACTGTCCCCGCCTGTAATTGACAACAACGTGACGAGTTGGTCAAAGAACGTGTTCGTAGTCAGGCGCCTGTTCTTCTCCGCCGTCCTCCTCCTGCTTGGCGGTCCCACTGAGTCAGCTGACCCCCCAACTGACACTACGGCTGGACTCCGGTCCAAAGCACGCTCGGGGGAAGGACAATCGGTAGAAGGAGACAGCAGTGTCAAGGAAGGCGAACCCAGAGTATCCATTCTTAACTCGAACTAGTACTTGACACGTCCTGACGAGAAAAGATACGATTCTTCGGCTATGCCCCGGCTATAAAAAATGAATGACGTTACGCAACGTTTCATTGCGTCACTTTTAGGGCGGGGCGCGATGGCGGAGAAACAGACTGAACAAAGGCCCTCCAGTGCAAGCCACAAATTTGAGAAGGATCCCAAGAACCAGCCCTGGGGGACGGTCGTGAAGCCGAGCATGCATCTTGGGCACAGGAAGGCGTCTAGGGAGGAAGTGGAGGAGGTAACCCAACGGCTTAGTGCTCCGCGAGCGGAAAAGCCGCCACCTGATTCCGACCGCACGGGTGCTCTGAAGGAGTCCGGCATTATGAACAGCTACGCGTGGAAGGGATGGTAGCCGCTTAGCTGGTCAACAATCTCTGTGTTAAAGTTTGTATATAAACTTTAGCTATAAACCTTTATAAATTGTAGCCTTTTGCAGTCCAGACTGCCAAGCCACGCATATGTAGCTGTGCAGGGCAGCAAAGGTGGCTGCAGACTCCTTGTGCTATTGTATTCGTCTTCTTTGCTGCGTTTCCTACTGTATGTACTTTGATATCATTTAAACAGAATGTGAAAACGTAACTGGACTTCACTGTCGTGCATACGTGTGCTATAGGCTCACTTGTAACATCACTAACAGTAGTGCAGGAAGTTGGTTCAAGTTAGGGGGGCTGAATCAACTTTAAGGTCCAACGGTCAAGCTGTGGGTAGCCCACTTCAATCAATATTATCATTACCCATTGATACCACAATGCATCTGCTAGGTGGTTAGCCTATAGGCTCTGCAATAATTGAGTCAATTATAGGCTGTACAGCTAATTTTCTAAGGGGAGCTGCATGAGCCCCTCTCACTTCAATCCAAGGGGGCTCAAGCCCACCCTGGTTATATGGTTCCTACACCGCTGACTACAGGAGATTGTGGAATCTTTGCAATGCAAGCCAAAAAGCGGTTGATCATGTTCACCAATGAAATCCCTCCGAACAGGTGACGTAGTAACACTAATGTATATCCTTTCGTGGGGGTGCACGTGACTGAAACCACTTCTTTTGTTGCAAAGATTGCACAATTTCCTGTAACATGTCAACTGGCAACATGGCCATGGGTTGAGGTCCTATTGCATTGAATGCGGGATGTGCTCATATTGTGGAATGTATGCATGTATTGCCAGCCTGTCAGCTCATGGATAGTCGGCCCTACATAGCAGGGCATGTATGCATTGGCATGCAGCACCAAACTGCATGGGGAGCTGAGCTCCATGGACACAGTATCAATCCCATTGCAAATTTATGTATGGGGCTGAGCTTCGGATCAGAGTGGGCCATAGAGATGCATGGAATTTTAGCCCCTCCCTCTGCCCTCTGTGCAAAAATGCAAGTGTAACTGTAGCCTATATATACATTACCTACTCTGCAATCCATGACCTATGGACAGTTGTCACCTACATATTGGGTACAAACTGATCAGCAACACTATTATATTCCAACTCATTTGTATCCATGTGCACCGTCCGTCCCACATACACTTAATCTTACTGCCCACTGCCCACTGTATATACATCAGAGTTGATGACATGCATGCATGGCTGCAGGTGGTCCAGACCATGCAATGAGTATCAGACAACACAGCGCACTCAATCTGATGTACGCTCTTGAAGTGTCACTTGCTGTATACGTAGTTATAGATATATTGCTTTTCATTTAGCTATCAAACATGATGCAAGCATGCACTGAATGAATCAAATAATCATAACTTCAAATCAAGCACAGCAGATCTATTTTGTATAACACAATAGCGTTTTATGAAAGACAACGCTTGGAACTACACATGGTAAGGAAAGTGGGGGGGGGGGGGGGGGGGGGAGGGGGAAGCACCGGCAACCTCCAGATCTTTAGCCGACCCTTTAGCAGCCGGGTCACTGGTCACCGCCAACAGCCATTGATCCATTCCCTCAGAGGAGATAACAAAGTGGGCGGGCTCTAACCAGAGCCTCCTTTGGAACCCCCACAGCTGGTCCAGTTCACTGCCATTTTCCCTTCCCCCCTCTTTCCTTACCATGTGTAGTTCCAATCGTTGTCTTTCATTCATGTCACCATGGTACATAGACTATCTTACAACAGCATTTTAGTAATATTAAGCATGGACATAGTGTCACATAACCTGAGGAGCAATCTGTAGGTGCTTCTCTGCCCTTTCTTCCCTTCTCCGCTTCCTCTTGAGGTCAAATCGCAGTAGGAAGAATGTGCAAAAGAAGAGTACAGAGCTCAAAAGGTATAGGCCTGGGAAGGTGATGAAAAGTGCCCATTCATATTGCCCATGCAGGGCTTCCTTAATGGGGGCCACGACAAGGTTGAAGTTGCCTCCAATGATAGTGATGACAAACAGGTAGATGGACACAGAAGCTGTCTTTATGACCCCCGGCACGAGGTCTACTACCAAGGCCAGTGTGACTCCGATCCACATCTCGCCGATGACATTCGAGGGGATGAGCATGAGGAAGCACCAGGGGGAATAGGGGATGAAGAGCGCACCAGCTGCAAACGGAGCAGCCAGAACCTGCATGCATACATAGAAAAGAGCACATTGAGGAGGCTTACAGTAAGTACATGTGAACGTATACAGCTATATTAAAGTATTGTCTCCAAACATTCGTCATTCTAAAAATTCGTCAAACAAAAAACATCCAAACATTCAAAAAACATCCAGTCCAAACATACTCTAACTGCTGACAAATTCCTGTTTCTCTAATATTCATTACATCACTCTAACAATTTGCCATACAGGAAGTGCATTCAATAATTCCTATCAGTAAACAGCCTTTGTGTACCCCTTGTGAAAATTCCCTTGGAAGGTGCCCAAGTACATCGTCTCCAGCTCCCTACACAGCTACAGGAAGCATGATATTCAATGACACGTTCTTGACAGCCAGCAGCGACAAATAGTGTTCAAGAATCTTTGTAACCATGATATCCTCAAAGTACCGTCCACACGCTGAGCCCATAACCCACCATCACACCAAGTAACAGCCCTACGTATCAAAGCACTCCAAGTCTTCGCCGTCCACTCTTAAAGTTCCATCGGGATAATCCAAATACTCGACACCATCCACCATCTTGTTCATCCCAACTCCAATTGTCACCAAGTGATGACATTGTTGGGCACATTGTGTGACAAATTTACTAGAGAGAATACAGTATGTAGAATGTGTAGGTCCTTTTAACTCAAAGACTAACTCTCAGCAGTGCATGTTGAGTTACCTGGTGTATAGTACAGTGCATTAGTAGCCTACAAAGAGCCACTGTACTGCAGTGGTACCATCCCTGAGGCACTCACCTGGCTAATGACTAGCACCCATACTCGCCAGTAACTACCACGCTTGGCAACCACAACATCTGAAATCAGGCCGCCCACAAAGGCGCCCAGGGAGCCTGCAACCAGTGGAATCCATCCCATGAAGGAAGAGATTTCATCTGGGC